>OZ007514.1:6006382-6446396 GCA_963931865.1 Axinella damicornis | reverse complement strand
GACATCCAATAATTGGTGTACTGGCCACGGGTTTGTGCAGCAAGTAGTACAATAAATTGGTATGTGGTACTTGTGGTCGAACAGCTCAATATGTGCTAATCCTACTGTGAAGAAATCAAGAATAACAGCTCTAGAGCTATCTCGCTGACTCGGATCGCAAAATATGATAAACACCGGCCCGGGACTTGCACCACCTATACTCAGGATTTCTTCCCACTAATGTTCTCACAAAGTGTTTGAGTACCTACTTAGTGCACTGTGCATGCATGGCAGGAATTGAGTCCACATATTATAGTTGTTGGTGTTGCTCATATTTTCAGTTAATCTTACTGTATGTCGATACCCTCAGTTCAAAGGTACCACTACACCAACTTTAGGTATATGGCATCACCACAAATGAATCATACCAGGCTGTTCATCATAATACTTGCACCCAGTGCCTCCCACTGGTTTGATGCCAACATATTAGGATGTAGGCTCCTGCAACATACTACATATGCCATGTTGCTATGGAAACAGCAAGGACCACATACATATCAAAATTCAAAACAGTGTTTAATCAGTTTAGCTACATAGCTAGTTTAGTGTTGAGCTAAATGGAATTGGTACACACACATGTTTTACATATTCTGAATGTTACAAGAATACTCACGTATGGATTGGAAACACCATATTTGTGTCATGTGTTCATGCTATGTGCGGATCATGAGATACTTGCCCAGCAATTTCCAGCCTTCTTTCAAGAACAGAACAGGAGCAGCCTAGAGCACTTGAGAGCTCAGCCTCCTACCGTACATGTTACATAGCCTCGGTTCCCAGGCCTTCTATGATCCCCATTTTTTAAATGACTTACAGTAAGCATAAATGGATACGGTATAAGCGATCAAAACCTGGATGAGGAGGTGTAGAAGGCTGTGTATTGATGGCTGTAGAAGCGCAATGCTAATATACAGTGGTATATCTGACTGTGTCCAGCTAGATGTGCCCTTTCAAGTTGACTGTAATTACTTTCATTTTGTTTAGTAATTGTACCCCTGAAAAGTATAGGAAAAACACCACCTGCAGTTCTGTCTCATCAAACTAGTACACAAAAACAGCATAATGTTGCAATAAGCTTCATCTGCAAAGCAGCATCACTACATGAATACTTCAATCAACCCAAGTCATCGGCCATGCTCCTTTCACAACAGTATGTTGGAGTGAATTCACATTGCCATTAGTCTACGTACCTGTACATGTATACTGATTCTAATTAACGTGCTGATCGAATTCTGGAAATTAACAATTTATTCCTAGAAATTATTGTTATTAGCGTATTACAAGCAATAATGGCAATACTGAACTCAGACCGGATATTGAGGACGAGAGACGTGCGGGAGGTAATCACCGATAAAGCAACCTACCGGTGTCGAAGGCAAACTAGAGCGAACTACCGGTGCCGAAGGCAAGCTAGAGCGAGTCTGACGATCGAGAGATTACGGCGCAAACAATCGCGCCAGCGTTAGCGATGGCACTGCACGGTCGCGCAACGCAGATGATGGGCGTGACACAATGAAGGGGCAAAGGACTCCCAGCCGCCGTGGAGGACAGGTCCATTGTTTCACTCTAACGTCTATGTGACCCCCGGTCAGTCAGTCTCTGTCTCTCTCAGTTCAGGAGCTCTTACCTCCCTCAACGCGTCTCATCGCTATCCACTGTACTTTTCAATGTCATTGAATGCTAATTATACCCTGTACGCTCCGCCGCAGCGCAGGAATTTGCGTTGTGGGCGGACGGCATAATAATTAATATTCATGACTAGCTGACCAACCTGTTACTAGAGGGCATCAGAGACTATAATTGCTACTGAACGTGCATTGACTAACTTCCTGTGTGGATATGTCACGGCGGACTGTATAAAAATTATAATCCCACTGCTTTGTTCAGTTGCTAAGCATTAACGGTTCCACAGGAGCAAAAATGCTAGCTCCTGCAAAGGCAAATGCGTGCTTCTTGAGGTAGCCCCTAGCTGCCATTGTCTTCCTCCTACTTCGGGAAGCAAATGCTCTAGACTCAGTGAGTGCAATCCTATACAGTCATGTATTCTTTATTGCATGTGTTGTCACGCATGCATCCGAACTAAGATTAGCTAATGCATTTTTCTAGGGTGGTAAAGCTCATTAAGTACATCAGTTACGTCATTAAGGGTGGCGCCGGCTTGCTCGAACTCAAAGGAAAAACATAAATTTAATGCAACTGTTGAAAAAAGGATGCAAGTTTTTACAAGTCTGATTCAGTAACATTATATACACGAGTATGTCGTTGTTGTTCTTGTATACACGTGCTTTTGGGTTACATTGCTATTGCGTATCCTGTGGTAAACGAAAGCCTTCCGATGGAGCCGTCCCACTGCTGTTATGTGTCCACTGTACGTCCATGCATGCACTCAACTTCCAGGTACGCCACCGCACGTTAACGAGTTTACCTACTAGTAAACGCTGGGGTGAGAGAAGCATGGATATGGGTCTACTACGTACTTTGGTCGCATTAATTTTAAGATCAGTTTTATATCGGTGCCTGTGTAACACTAAGTATGAAATACCTTGCCAGACTTGCATGAAAGTACATGTACCTAGCTATCCAGTAATTATCCAGACATATGTTTGAGGTGGTGCCATGCAGCAGATTATGAGACGTTCTAAGGTGGATGGGCTATAAAACTGGGCAGCATTCACTCTTAAGTCTTAATTTATTTGCTTGAGTTTCAATTCTTCAAGTTGCACACCAATCAATAATCCTCTGCTGATCTGATGCAACGTTTATCTTACATTCATGCATGCAGAGTCCAGTAACATTCATCTGCACAGCATTCATTTGTAGCTGGGGGGTGGGGGGGGGGGGGGGGGGGGGGGGGGGGGGGGGGGGGGGGGGGGGGGGGGGGGGGGGTGCAGGTTGGCGCCATCTAGGTGCAATATTCACATGTTACATTCTTGTATTGCGTAGTCAGGACTCATTTGCCAGTGTGGCAAAATGTATTCATTGTGTTGTTGGATGCTTTTAAATGACAAATGCATGCATGAGGTGGGTTAGCTAAGCTGTAACTGAATGTGGTAACCCATCTTATAGGTTGAATCAACCACAGAATTTTTGGGCATTGAGTTACTGCCAGTAATTTTAATGATTTATCAATCTGCAATGTTCACATAAACTTGGGATGCCCATTATTATTCAGGTATTGTACGCGGACTCTCTATCGATATCAATCTCAAGGATACACAGCGTATCGAAGAGTTACCAGTTACTACTACTACTCCTGCGGCTTCTGGGATTTTAGTCGATGTAGAGGAACATCATACTAGTAAGAATGCAGACTCTCCACATTAGCTACTTGTCAACATGGGTGCAATATTCATATGATGATGTTTAACTTATTGGGTAGGCAAAGTATTCATATCCTACTTGTGCTAGCTAATAGCAAATTAAGAATCCACCCATAAATTCCTGGAAATGAATTTCTTGCGTTAAGTGGAAATGAATTTCTTGCGTTAAGTTACATCATATGGATTCAAAGGTGAACTCTGCATGTTAGTGTAGTGGTACAGTACTCTCAACCAGCACGGGACTTTCATTTTGTGATGTCACATCGATCCGGCAATGTCCTGTGTGAGCAGAAAGGGCAGGGCTAGGGGTTTTAGCACTCGGCCGAGGTAGCATGGCTGCTTCTGGGCTTGGCCTTGAAAATTTAATGCAGCAATGAAACTAACCTCTTTCCGTGCATGTTACCTCACAAAAGATTCTGGGCTGTTCTCTTGGCATGCATCCAACCTATACAGTCTGTCAACATTTTGCAGTGTTGGCAACCATGTGCACAACCCCCATTTAGATTTATTGTCCTCCACCCATGGGGTACATCCTATGGACTAGCTACATGGTACTAGGGAATAACCATAGCTATATGGGTAGCTATATGTCTTTCCCTTTTTCTACAGCTATGTAGCGGAGACTGCGTATCGTAGTGTTCAGGTTGCATACACTGCTTGCTGTTCAGGCTACGGAGGTCTCAACTGCCACGGTAAGAAATATGGTACCACACCTTCCATTTGTGGAGTTTGCAGTTGGTCCAGTAGCTGTAAAGTCATTATGCAAGACACTGTAGCAAAGTGGTTACTAAACATTCTGCAGTTACTGTCAGTTCGCTGTTCCAATTCACTGTAGCAATATGTAATGCCAGTGTACTGTACAAGTACCCTGTACTACACTGACTCAGACTACACTGTATATACCTCTACACTGACTCAGAGTACACTGTATATACACCTCTACACTGACTCAGAGTACACTGTATATACACCTCTACACTGACTCAGAGTACACTGTATATACACCTCTACACTGACTCAGAGTACACTGTATTTACACCTCTACACTGACTCAGAGTACACTGTATACACCTCTACACTGACTCAGAGTACACTGTATACACCTCTACACTATAGTACACTGACTCATGACACTGACTCAGTATAGCTACACTGTACAAGAGCACTGACTCAGTACACTGTATGCGTACCAGTATACACTGTACAAGTGCACCGTAACATTAGACTGTGCAAGTACACTCTCCACTGCACTGGCAGAGTGTACTAGCTACTGTTAAAGTGCACTGCTATATACAGTGTACTGGTATTATACAGTGTATTTGTGCAGTGTACTGGTACACTAGTTGTACCAGTTCACTGTCTGCATGAGCAGAGAGCGTGAGACGTGAGAAAGGGGAGGTAGGGGATTCTGCAGGAGTCACCATGTATAGGGCCTCCAATTCCAGTGTTCATGATGATTATTCAGTTAGAGTGGGTAGCAAATCACTTGATTAAACAAATAGCAATTAGGGGGTCATGAATATTTTTGAGTGCAGTGTGCAGTTTGGAGTCTGGAAACTCCATCTAGGGTAAACCACAAGATGAAATACTGACCTCTTCAATAGTTTCATGCAATAGCAGCTACTCATGGTCCTTGATTGCTAGACTGGGCTCCACTCCAATTTGTATTTACACAGGAATGTATAGGCACAATGTTATGCCTAATTTTTGCAAACCAATTACTGTATGCCTATAGCTCTATTGCAAAATTGACAAAGCAAGAAATTAGCTCATGTAGCTACAATCATACTCTTTGCATGATCTAGATTAAGAATGGATTGAAACTCAGAAGTTTAGCAACCAGAAGGCCAATAAGCTTGGTGCTATAATAGTGCTAGCTCTACCTCCATAATAATTATGGAGAATCTTCAGTTTCATTTTCTGTTTCAGTTTAGTTTCTGAATAAGAAACTGGTGAATCAGATATGAAGCCAGGGAATATTGCTCTTCATTTCAGCCCTTTGCTACGGATCAACATCTTGTCCAAATGGTGGCGCCTGCAGAGCTCCTGATTCTTGTATATGCACAACTGGCTGGAATGGTACCGATTGTACAACAGGTATATAATCATAATATGTACGTAGCACTGTAAGACAGGTGAATCCTATTTTATTGTGTTCATAGTTGCATTTATGCGCAAACTGAGTTACGTAGAAATCTTGATGGATATAAGTTAGGACTATTCAGGTTTGCAACCAATGCACTGAATACCAAGATGGTGCATGGGGCCTTAACATTTTCCCATGGTTGTCACTTGGAAGCTCTTGAGGTGCAAATAGTGGGGCCATGCATGATGTGGGTGGACGGCGCCATTGGCTAATGCCTTGAGGTTGCTGTTCCTTAGTTTTTTTTGCTCCCATATTGCACTCGAAATTAGCTACCATGTTTTCTACTTGTGTCGGAACAGCTAGCTAACTAGAACGAGTAGTAACTACTGCTTAATTGTGAGGACAGTTAGAAACTTAGAATCCTACTAGGCAGTTAGCAGATTGGTTTTGAGGGATTGTTCCCCGGAGCAATAAGTTTCCTGTCCCATAGACTCCACCCATCTGCCTCATTAGTTCGAAACTGTGGAGCTGCAGGTAACTGGCCCATGCACGGGGAACAATTGCATGGGTGGATGAAATTTGGCAGCCAAGAGAGAAGTGGTTTTTTGAACACCAGGTCAAATTTCCCACCGTTTGTGTTGTGGCCTGGAAGATGTGACCATGCAGACTGTGGGGCTCTGGCTCTAGATACTGATGATGCTGAAGGTTTTGAATTCTAGCAAGAAGTTAAATAGCTATGTGGATACTGTGGACTAATGTGCAGAACGGTTTTATATAGAGGCTTCATAATTGTCACCATGGGATAAGCTTGGATGTTATAGCTGTCTATACTAGGTTGCTTCACAAATTGACAGACAGTTGAACACTCATTGCAATCTCTACATTTGACTTGTGTGCAACAGTGCATGAAATTGTAGTTACCAGATTCAGGAAACACTTGACATCTTTCTTTGCAGATGTGGAGGAGTGCTCACAGGGGACTGACAGCTGCCATACCAATGCAATGTGCAACAACACTCAAGGGAGCTACACCTGCTCCTGCAACACTGGCTACCAGGGCGATGGATTCAACTGTACAAGTAAGGATAAATTGAACAGGCCAAACTATGGCTAATTTGGATTAGTCTCGCAAGGAAAACTGCTCTTAAGCATCATTATAATAATTAAGCTGGGTAGCTACTATTACCTGGCATTTTAACCTTCATGATCAACCAGGAGCGGAGATATAGGGGGGGCAGGGGGGGCAGCAGGGGGGCTGAGCCGCCCCAAAACAACAGACTGGATGGTACTATCCCACAAAATCTAGCACTAACTTATAGCTATGTCACCTCGTTTCTTAGGGGCTGGCGTCCCTAACTTGCAGTGCAAAGCACGAAGGTGCCACGAGAGCCCATCCTGATAACTGAAAAATGAAGGTGAAAATTTTTTCCGTGCTTCGCGCAGACTGATCAGCACTACACACCTCTATGCACTGCCTTCGGCAGCGTGCAATTGTGCGATTAGCCCCCCCCCCCCCCCCCCCCCCCCCCCCCACTTTTTGGTAGCTGTCTCCGCCCCTGTCAACTTAATTGTGCACTGTAAATTGTACTACCTTATATACTATCTGCAACGATACTGAGCTGTATGTGGGGTGTCTCTAATCACTGGATTCAGTGGAAAATGGACTGGAACAGTGGAATGGAAAATGGAATAAAACGTCGCAGGGGCATAGCTAGTGTAACAGTGTTGTATCATGTGACGTCCAGTGTATTAGCAGTGTATTTGGAATGTACCATGCACAGTAATGTAGTATGTGAACCTTGTGATTTGTAGACTCTGAACTCGTTGTATGATTTTGCCATGTGCTTTTGAGCTCGAGTCCTGGAACCTTGCTACACTAGGATTTTGAGGCCAAGGAGGGATAGAGGTATCCACGCGTGAAGTGCACGTCAAAAAAGTTTCGAGCTAATTAATTATTCATGAGTTAATTAACTAACTAACAAAGGTCACGTGCAACTGTTGGACAATCTCCACCTAGCTCCCATCCCTTCAACAACTGCTCACCAACCCAAGGAGCAAGTCCTCTTGGATTAACTCCACCAAACGGATGCTAAGAATACCCAGACTATACCCCAGACCTTCCCGTCGGGAACCTCTCATCTGTATTCTCCACCCTCCATGATCGACATACCACCACCAAAATTGTGTCCGAATGCTCGTTGGTTGTGACGGTCTCGAGGCTGATGCCTGGAGGTTTCGTCGGAAGTAGAATGGTGTGGCACCCTACAAGTATTATGCCACACTGAACCAGAAGATTCTGCCCACCTCATCTTGCACTGCCCCTTCCTCTCCACTCGCCGCCATGAATTACTCTCTGACCACATCAGATCGCTACTCCTGGATATTATGCTGGAACTGGAGCGCTTCATTGATGTCGTGCTTCGCTATGTATGGATCAAGGACTACACGACTCAAGTGTAGCTACGACATGGACTTCTTAGACCAACACTGTGCACACTAATGCAGCCTGGTCCTATATATATAGCTAACTTTGGATAGTCTTCTAGAAAGGAGGTTACAAAGACAAACAAGAGGAAGTATATTCAACTGACGGATTCTGTACATACCTAGTAGCCAAACCTGCTAAAAGGTGAGGTCTGACAGGTTGAGTGGAAAGGGATGAAAGAAGTTAGAATGTATAGCTACACAGTGTGGAATGGTAGCTACCGTCTGCTGTACATGAAAATTCCATACTCCATTCCACCATGGCCTAAAATTTCCCTTAATTACCAGCCCAGTGGCTGTCCAATTATGACAATTACGAAGGTTATGTGGTATTGACTATTGAGCCGGGGGGGGGGGGGGGGGGGATCTGCTAGGTTTTCGGACACATGTCTACTACCCCATAATTTTTAGGCCCTGCATTCCACCATTCCAGCCCATGCATTTTCCAGTCCAGTGAGCTATGCATATATGTACACCATGCTGGTACTACAGTACCTCTGTAGTGAGGGCTGGCACCGTTTGCAGCATGGTTACAATTCAGCTGTGTGGTATAACTGCAAGCTTTACATCCCAATAAACTTCTGGTTCCGGCAAAGCCATGCATACCCACATAGCTGATTGGTCATGTGGTACAAATAATTATATGGACAGATGACATCGCTGCTATTTTGTGAGGCTTTTGTTGGCAACCAACAAGAACCTGAGAATGTACGTATCTACGTACGTACAATTGAAGAGATCGATGCACTAGCTGGTTACACTTACTCAAGAAGAATTAAGAACACATGAATTGTGCTTGCATGCTGATTGCAGTTTTTGGAGTTCTCCTATAACTAGGACACATGTATGTACGTTTATCGTGAGAAATAGATATCCCGCTCAGAGCCTCGTGCTAATGCACTTGGCAATTATCGTTCATTATCATTCATCTTGTAAGTGGAAAAAGGATGGTAGCGATGCCATGTGCATACTTTGCATCACATTGCATTTTGAGAGGGTGTAGCTAGGACCCAGAAGTCTCCTTGCAAGTGAAGTTTAGCCTTACAGATGTACGTACACTGTAACAATTCCTGATGTTTAAATACTGTTCAAAAGATAAAGATCATGTAAAGGTAGCCCCATTCAAATTCATGTGAGCTTGTGGGAAACACCATCGAAGAGTTAACCAACCAATCACAATCCAGCTATGTTATTAAGCGATGACAGTGATTGCCATGATGGTCTCCCATTAGCCTGAAGGTTTAATATGAATTTAAGCATAATTTCCTGATATTAAATTTTTAAGGTAGGATTATATTATCTTTACCATTGGGACCCCAGTAGCTATAATGTGTTAAACCATATTCTAGTAAGCAGTTTCATAAACAGCTAGCTAATCAGCTTAGTTTGTGGGCCCCCAGTTCTATAGCTAACTTCCCTGATCAATGGCTCAAGCTTCCCATCATTGCAGATATAAATGAGTGCCTCAGCAACAACGGAGGTTGCCACCACACCTGCACTGACAATGATGGAAGTTATGTTTGCTCCTGCACTGGTGGCTACCAGCTTAACACTGACAGACACACGTGTGAAGGTGGGTACAAATAAATAATTAACTACTAGCTATACGTTCGTTTGCTCAGTATGTACCTCTATCACGAAGCTATGGATTGGTGTATAATGTGCTAAATCGAGGCTACATACATAGCTACAGGAAGAGGCTGTTTGGCTCTATTATATATCATAGTCTAGTGACAATTATGACACATAGATCCTGTTTACATCAGTGGACTTAAGGTTGACCGATAATATAATTTAATTAGCCTGTTTACGGGCAGCTGTATGTTATTTCAGTGATTCCTGGGCGAATTTACTTATCCACGAATTCTACTGTACAACTTTTGTCTAGGAAAAGGTAATAGGCATGCTATTATCATACATCTAGTGCGAAAGCTATGTTTGGGAGACAGTATAGGCGGTTGTCCACTGCTAGTGAAGTGAGTTGTTGCCACACCCTTCGTTGGACACCATTTTTCCAGTGTACTTTGGCTGCTAGCGGACACTGTTCAGCAAATAACTTATTCATTTATAGCTCTCGCCCTCGACGTTCAGTCTTCGAGCTGCTTTTTGAAGCTGAAGGTGCAATTCTGCATGTAACGAGAATGGTTTGTAGAATGTGCTCAGAATTATACATGTATATGGGATGGGTCAAGGTGTCCATGTAGTCACGCCTCTTTCAAGAAGTACGTAGGCGGATCTGAATAGGTTTGAGTCCATCACCGCATTTTGTGCTAGGTGGTATAAGAATTCAGCATAGGTTGAATGAATGTTGTTGCATGATACCTGTGTACCCATAACCTTAATGGGACCACTAGCACGTACCAGCTGGTGATTAAGTATGCTGTCAATAATAAGAGGAGTTTCAATCTGACTAGCACTTCATGGTCGCTATGCTAAATTTACCGAATTTTAGTGAATTGGGAACTGCTAAATGATTTTGAATGTGCAAACAATAACATTGGCATTATGTGCATGACTGTGCATTAATTACATGCTAGCCCTTGAAGTAGCATGGGAATGAGTACAGTATGAATTGCTGGGTCCGATTCACTTCACCGAGGTGAGAGCAAAACCTGAGGCATCTTTTTTACCTGTTGCACTAGCCCACCAGTAATGTGGTTGCCACTTGAACGGATTTAAAAATTTTTAGAATTGATACAAAATATAGAATTAATACCTGCCAAATCTGTTGTCTAAAATTAGTGCCCACAGATCTTAAGGCATGTGATATTTCCATTTGCATGTGCTTTTACTTCTCTCACTGCAGTCCCGCCACTGCCACCAACAAACCTCCAGGTCTCGGACATTAGTGCCAGGACAGCCACCCTCACCTGGCAGGCACCAGTGGTTTCCTTTCTGAATTCACTAACTGCCGTGTCCTCCTATCGAGTGACCGCTACGCAGGGGCAGTTTCCTAACATATCGGATATACGTGTTGATGTTGGTGCAAGTGTCACTAACTACACATTTCCTGACACACTGGAAGAATACACATTGTATACTTGTACCATCAAGGCAAGTAATGCTTTTGGACTTGGATCTGCAACTCAACCAGTTGATCTTAGGACTGTTCAAACAGGTAAGTATTGGCACAATAAGGAAACATAATGTCAGTTCATTTCATGTATCAGTCTCTTCGAATTCCACAGCTCCATCCGCACCCCCACAGTCAGTGAGTGGTGTTGCTGAGAGTTCTAGTGCCCTGTCTTTTACCTGGTTACCCCCACCGCCAGTTGACGTCAATGGCATTCTTCTGTATTATGAAGTCAACATAAGAGAAATAGAAACAGGACAGAGTTGGACATTCCATGCTATTCGTGATTATCTGAGGCTGGTATCTCTCTATTCATACTTCACCTACCAGTGTGAAGTAGCAGCACACACTGTTGGTCGTGGACCCTTCAGTGATGCAATTCAAGTCCAGACGCTTGAAACATGTAAGAATTTCAACATTAGCCCTCACGTAGGATTAAACCAGTGTAGCTACTAAATAATGTCTCCCATCTCATCAACAAATCTGCCAGTGAGATTCACTCTTGGAACACTAGCATAATTTCCTTTCTATCTGCAGCATATGCATGTACATGAATGTGAGTGTTTCTTTAGGGTACGATATATACAACTGACATCTTTTTCTATAGCCCCAACTGCTCCACCTGGAAACTTCTCTGTCGTCTCCATCAACTCAACAACCATTACACTCTCATGGAATCCACCACCATTTGACCAGATCAATGGAAATCTCCAGCACTATGTGATAGATATCACTGAACATGAAACTGCATCAGAATCCCGAGTACTCTCCACTTCCCCTCGAGTGACGGTACAATCCCTGCATCCCTACTACACTTACACATTCCGTGTGGCTGCTGTCACGACAGGAAGTGGTCCATATACACGCAACTTGACTGTCAAGCTGCCAGAATATGGTGAGTTAATATCTTGATTTCCACTTCTTTTGAAAGCTCATTCTAGATCTTCTTTCCATCACAGCTCCGAGTGAAGCTCCTCCAAACCTTTCTGGACAAGCAGTTAATTCGACTACCATTGAACTAATGTGGGACACCATTGCTCCTGAGAACCACAATGGCATTCTCCGCTATTACCTCGTTTCTGTTCTGGAGGTTGAAACCAGTGAAATGAACACTTATAGTGCTGTTTCCACTCAACTGAATATTTCCGGCCTTCATCCCTACTACACCTACACTTGTAGTGTTGCCGCTGTTACCAACGACGTTGGACCATCATCCGAATTCGTATCCATCACCACTCCTCAAGAAGGTTGTGTTCATACCTTGAAGTGATGATATCTGACACACACTGCCCCATTTTATGTTCTTCGGTTTGCATTGACAATAATGCACAAATACACAAGAGCAGTGCCATTCTTCCGCATCCGTGTATTATTTTCAATGCAAACTGGAGAACAGAAAATGGGGTAGGCCTGGGAATGAGGCTAATATTTGTACACATTTGTTCCAAGGCAAATGACTGCCATTGTTCTGTATGTCAAGCTAGGTTGTCCATTTTGTTTTACGTCATGATTCTGAGGGAATTACCAAGTGATCATTTGATCTTTTACCTACCCTGACTGCAGCTCCATCTGGCACTCCCCTGAACTTTTCAATTGAAGCTACTGCCCCTCGTACTCTCTACTTTTCGTGGGAGCCACCTGTACTGGAACAACAAAACGGAGTGATAGTTGATTATGTTGTGAATATCGTTTCAGAAGACAATGGAATGATGTTCCAAATCTACTCGAATAGCAATGCAACGAATATCTCAGCCACCCTTTTCACGCCATACATTGTGTATAGATGTGCAGTGGCAGCAACTACAGTAGCAGGAACTGGGCCTTACAGCGATGAAGTGCTGATCTTAACTCCTGAGGATGGTAAGCATAACAGTGAAATAGTACCCATTTCATCAAACCACAGAGAGGATCTCCACTTAGCTATCTGACATGTGATGCATCACATAGACTGGTTGCAACACTAATCTTGCAAGACAACAATTACTATTTGGAAACTAACTACTCGTCATTCTTTTTTTTCCTCAGTTCCAACTGAGCCAACAAATGCCACACTTGCTAGAGTGAGTGAGTTTCCTACCAGACTATACGTTCAGTGGGAACCACCAGAGGAGCCAAATGGAATCATTCTAGCATATACGGTATACTGCAAAGAGGTGACTGCTACTGATGGGGCAACTCCCTTGGAATCAGGTTCAGGTAGCTTCTTGAGCACCTCTGGCAGTGGATCAGCAGCAACGACAAACATTATGTCTGCATCCGGAGAAGAGACTTTTGTTACCACTCCAGATTATGCCATTCTGGTTGTTGCAAATGGAACTCAGTCTGCAACACATGTGGATGATCTCACTCCCTTCACATCCTACGAATGCTTTATTTCAGCCAACACCTCTGTAGGAGAAGGAGAGTCTAGCATCATCATCAGGGCAACGACAGATGAATCAAGTAAGACTACATGAGCCATAACTGTTATGCATATCAGAGCTAAGTACAATTGGTGTTAGCAGGAGTCCATAACGAGAATGGCTCGTTATGGGCTCCTGGTGTTAGTCACATATTCAGTTAGTAGTGTAACGAAATATAATGAATTAGATGTTATGCTTGGAAGGAAAGTATGTTCAATACAATTCTTTTTTCAGTTCCTCAGGATGCTCCCTCCCAGTTCAGTGGCCTGGTACTGAACTCAACAGCTGTCCTTTTGACATGGTCTTACCCACATATTCCTTACGGGATTATAATCTCCTACACCATCACATACAATACAAGTGGCACTGTTGTACAAAGCATCCCAATACCTGGAAATCAAACCACAAGCTACACCGTGCATGGTCTCAATGAGGATACAGTCTACACTTTCACTGTGTATGCCTTGACCAGGATTGGAGCTGGGCCATCTGCTGAGCTAACAGCAAGAACACACGAATACTGTATGTTGTGTTGTCAGTGGTAAATGTCATCAGCATGGTATTGACTATGTAAGTACCTGGTATAAGGTGGAAACATATTATAAACTCCAAACCTTGTCCTATGATGCATTTCCTCTGCCGCAGACCCACACTCTCCACCAACTGATGTACAAGTCACGCTTGTTGGGAGAAGACAAGCCACATTTTCTTGGCAGCCTCCTGCCTTTGAGGACCAAAATGGAGTGATTGTGTACTACCAGATAGTGGCTTCACAGTTCCAGTTTGACATACCAGATATCCGGGTGAACACTACTATCACCAGCCATACTCTATCAAACTTGGAAGAGGACACAGAATATACAGTCATGGTCGCAGCAGCTACACAAGTTGGTATTGGGCCTTTCAGCTCACCAATGAACTTCACTACCTTGGAAGATGGTACGTAAGGCACATCCTTAGCATGAAATACAGAGTATTATAGTAGATGGTATATACACTAGACACTGAAAGGTATACCAAACTAATCTTCATTCAGCAGTTCTTGATATGCATGCTCCCCATGTCCCACCCACAGCCCCCTCCTCACCACCTCAGGCTCCAATTGGTGTAGCAGACAGCCCAACCCTAGTGACCCTCAGCTGGTCTCCTCCCCCTCGCATTGACATAAATGGAGATCTGCTGTTCTATGTTGTGAGGATAACTGAAATGGAGACGGGCAGACAGTGGAGCTTTCATGCAGTGAATGCATTCATTAATATTGGAGCACTACATCCATACTACACTTATGCTAGCCAGGTTACAGCCCACACTGCTATTGGCAGTGGTCCTTTCACCAGCATATTCTATGTGCGAACTCTGGAAACAGGTACATATGCTAGTAGCTATGTGCATTCTTCAGGCTTGTAAACATGCAACTTTTAGCTAGTGTTGATTGTGTGACTGGTTTCTTTCTCCAGCTCCCACTGCACCACCATCCACTCCACTGCTGACAGACCTAACCTCTCAGTCCTTCAGTATTACATGGCAGCCACCTCCATTTGAACAAATTAATGGAGACATTCGAAATTACACCATTTCCATAGTGGAATTGGAAACAACACAGGAATTTGAGATTATGACGAACATCTCCCGAGTAACAGTCAATTCTCTCCACCCTTTCTATAATTACTTGTGCAAAGTCAGAGCAGAAACCACCGAACCAGGTCCATTCAGTGATGCGATTTCAGTCCTCTTGTTAGAACAAGGTAAGCAGCTCTACCTTTGAAATCAGAAAAGGGGAACTTGTTACTTGCTATAGTTTTCCCATACAGCTCCATCCGGACCACCACAGAATGTATCAGGCACATCTATCAGCTCAACAGCTGTTGCTCTCTCCTGGAGTGCTCCCTTGTTTGAAGATCGCAATGGAGTGATAAGGCATTACATAGTCAATGTGACAGAACTTGAAACTGGATATGAATTTGGTGAAATCACGCCACATATGGCGAGAATGTTTTCCTCTCTACATCCATACTACTCATACGAGTTTATTGTGTATGCTGTGACAGTTGGCACTGGACCAGCATCTCAGGCTGTTCGTGTTACTACAATGGAAGACAGTAATGGCTGGATTTTTCTCTGAATTTGTTACATTAAATCTAACTTCTTACTCTCTTTCCTGTAGCTCCCAGTGGAATACCAAGGAACCTTACTGCTACAGTCATTTCAACATCGCGTGTTCTCCTCACGTGGCAGCCCGTTATTCCAGAACAACAAAATGGAATTACCTTTCAATATGTTGTCAATTTTACTGCATTGGAAACTGGAGAGCGATTTCAGCTTGTTTCTGCTTTAAACCAGCTTACAGTTGACTCCCTTCATCCTCACTGGACATACATATTCACAGTTGCTGGTGAAACTAGTGTTGGTGTTGGTCCTTCTAGCATGGCTGCAACAGCAACAACTCCAGAAGATGGTAAGGAAATTATTATAATATCACCCATAAAATGTCTGCATTCAAGGAGCTGATAACAACTTAAGGCTTAAACTTAATGATTCTCTTTGGTTATTGCAGTTCCTTCAGATGCTCCTCAAGATGTTGTATTGAGAGCAATCGATTCCAGAACCCTGCGTATATCTTGGGCTCCTCCACCATTTGAGCACCAAAATGGTATCATCAGGGAGTACAGAGTCAACATCACTGAGAGGGAAACTGGAATGATATCCTATGAGATCACTGCTGCAACCTCCGTCACAGTACCGTCTCTTCACCCGTTCTACACTTACACATGTACGATTGCTGCTGTCACCATTGGAGAAGGGCCAGACAGTGCGGAAATGACTGTCACAATGCCAGAGGATGGTAAGCTCTTCTATTCTTCGGAGTAATGAATGCAGGTCACATCCTGTAATTGTATTTGTTTTACAGTTCCAAGCAGTGCTCCAGCAATGCTCAGGGCCATCACTGTGTCCTCCACTTCTGTTGTGTTGTTATGGAATGCACCACCCCCTGAAGATCTCAATGGAATTGTTGTAGGCTATAACATTACCCTGCAGTCTGGAGAGAGAATGGAGTTGTTTTCAAACTCTACAACACTAACTGTACGCAGTCTACGACCCTACACATCATATATTTGTGTATCTGCTGCTCTCACCAATGCGGGACTTGGTCCATTCAGTGATTCAATCCAGTTTGAGACTCTTGAAGCCTGTAAGTATTAAATACATAATTATTTTCATATTTAAACACAATCCCAGGTGACCAGCATGAATACTATTATATTCATTTCAAGCTCCTGCAAGTCCTCCCCAAGGTCTGGTGGTGACTGTAAGTGATTCAAGAAGTGTGCACCTCTCCTGGTCTCCTCCCCCTCCTGAACACCACAATGGAGTGATCCGACAGTTCCAGATCAATGTTACTGAAGTAGACACTGGCAGGACATACCAACTGGCATCATTTGGTTCCTCCCTTACCATTTCTTCTCTCCACCCATTCTACACCTACCAATTCAGTGTAGCAGCATATACTGTAGCTCCTGGACCATTTTCTGTACCTTCGGTGCAGCTAATGCCTCAAGATGGTAAGGAGAAGTAAATTGCGAACTTACATGCACACTATGTGATGCTATAATATATGACTGTGTCTATTTGTTATCCTTGGTGTACACAGCTCCCAGCTCCCCTCCAAGCAACTTTGTTGAAGCTGCTCTCTCCTCTCGTTCTATCCATCTGACTTGGAGTGCCCCTCCAGTTGAGTACCAAAATGGTGTGATCACTGGCTATGTTGTCAACATAACAGAGCTGGGGACCGAAGAAGTGACTGTAGTTTCCACTGAATCCCTCAATCTCACACTGCACTCCCTCAGACCTTTCACCACATACAGCTCTCTAGTAACTGCCCAGACAGTTGCTGGTAGTGGGCCAGCCACTCACCTCCTGTCCGTGACGACAGCTGAGGAAGGTATGTTAACACACGTTCAATAGAAGTTTTGGAGGCCCTACCAACCCACCACTGGAAAATAGGTATTTTGAGGCTGCAAAAATGTTGAAGCATTGAACACAAGCTAGAGTTATTGGTTAGCTACAAAATTTGAACATGAATACCTTCCAGCTGGGAAGATATTTGGCCAAGAAAATTTAAATTTGGGCTTCCAACTCTTGAATGCACAGGATTCTATCAGATCACGCTATCAGTAGCTAATTTAGCAGCTGATAGAACACATTTTTGACTAACTAGGTCATTACTACAACAGCAGGTAAAAGCAAGACAACCCCAATGATTGTCCATTCAAACTGATTTAGTCATCCATTTTTCAAATATTCTACAACCTTTCCTTAACTGCAGCACCTGTTGGAGAGCCTGCCAATGTAACTGCCCTATTCGTTGGACCAACGACCATCCACATCAGCTGGGACCATCCTCCTGAAGACACTCACTATGGAATGATTAGGGAGTACAGGATCAATTTTACCGAACTGGAGACTGGAGCAATGTTCAATACATCGACTGATTCCGAGACAACCGAACTTGCTGTCAACTCTCTCCATCCCTTTTATACCTATACTTTCGTCATTGTACCTGTCACAGTGGACTTGGGGACCAACCACTCTAGTATCACAATCCGAACGGAAGAAACAGGTATAGCTGTTCAGCAATGCAATGGAAATCCCTCTATCATTCCCATTTAAAAGGAAGAGGATGTCAAGATGGGCCTTGGCCAGGCCGGTGTCTTGTGTATCCAAGATGTCTTCATTTCCATGGTGTCATTTAAGAGAAGCTCCACTGTAACTTGCTAGTGTTTATGTGTACTAATTTCTTTGTTCTCCAGCTCCCTCTCAGTCACCCATGAACGTTGAAGTGACTGTGACATATTCACGAGCTGTTATGCTTGCATGGACACCCCCTCAGATGCAGCAGCAAAATGGCATCATTAGAAGATACATTGTCAACCTCACGTCTATAGCTGATGGGACAGAGCTGATTACATATTCTCAGACGACCACTACAGTTGTACGCAATTTACGCCCTTTCACAAATTACACCTGCTCAGTTTCTGCTGAGACAGTTGCTGCAGGACCATTCAGTCCCACTGTGCTGGTTCAAACTCCTGAGGATGGTAAGTTCTTGCTCCATTATGAAAGAACCATATCATAACTGCAGACTGGCTAATTATGTTCTGCAGCACCTACAGCACCACCTGAAGGCCTGCTTGTAACCGCTCTTGATTCAAGGACACTACACATCAGCTGGCAGCCACCAGCGGAAGAGGACAGAAATGGAATCATTAGGAGATACTTTATCAACGTTACAGAACTCTATACTGGCACCGATTTTGAATTGGAGAGTACAAATCACGAAACTATTCTGCAAAATTTGCATCCTTTCTACCAGTACTCATGCAGTGTAGCAGCTGAAACAGTTGCTTTAGGTCCTTCTACTCCGGTTTTGACTATTGAAATGCCTGAGGATGGTAATTTGCTTGATTAATTGAGTAATTTTGAAGATGTATATACGTGAATACTGTGTTTTCTTGTCTTTTCTCTTGTAGTCCCGTCAGCCCCACCTGTCAATGTTACTACCGTGGAGCTTACTGCCTTCTCTCTCTTGCTGCGGTGGGATCCCCCTCCCTTTGAGCATCAGAATGGGATCCTTCGGCAATACCATGTCAATATAACAGAGGAGGACACTGGGAGAGACTTCCAGATCAGGTCAACAACTCGGGAGCTCAGAGTGTCGTTTCTCCACCCACACTACTCTTACAGTCTTACTGTGGCTGCATTCACCACCACGATTGGTCCACCTTCCTATCCATTACAAGTTCTTTCATCTACTGCTCGTAAGTTACCATAATCTAAGTACATGTGTCATGCAGGTACATATTGCATTCCAAACATGTTTGCAAAAATCAAGTAATTAACTTAATGCATGGGAGGTTGAAAGGTGACAACCACAATGTGTATAGCATAACCTGCTAATTAATCAGCTGTTCTAATTCCTTCCAGCACCAAGTTCTGGACCAAGGAATGTTGTAGTGGTAAATGCGACCTCAACAACCATCATCTTGTCATGGCAGCCTCCCCTAATTCAAAATCAAAATGGTGATATTACTGGTTACATACTCAATGTCACAGTTTTGGAAACTGGAGAATCTGAAGAAGTGCTAACCGAGTCTACAAGCTATACCTTAGACCCTGCCATGCCCAATACACTGTACACTGCTGCTGTTGCTGCACAGACAAGTGCTGGGAGGGGACCTTTCAGTGCTACAGTATCTGTCCACACACTGGAAGATGGTAATGCTATGCAAAGCGTTATATAGCTATGAGCTAATCTATGCATTATCAAGGTGTCTTTCATCCCATTCTCAGAACCGAATGCCTCACCGCAGGATCTCAGGCACACTGCAGTCAATTCCACATCTGTGGACCTCTCCTGGTCCCCACCACCAACTGAACACCACAATGGCATCATCAGACACTACATTGTTAGCGTGGTAGTGGAAGATACGGGAGAAACATTCACCCTCTCTACCACTCGCCAGCAGATTACTGTCGGAAATCTACATCCATACTACATATACAACTTCAGCGTTTCAGCTGTAACAGTTGCACCTGGTCCGTACTCTGAGCCACACACTGTGCGAACGCTTCCGGATGGTAAGTCTGCCCAATTTGTAGATCACAGACTATGAAATTCAGCTGTAAGCTAGGCGGAACATTCTCTCCATACCTTTGGCTTCCTTTTGGCTTCCTTTTGTCGGCGGGTGTAGGCCACCTGCTAGTGACTGAGTATGTCTAACAAGATTAGTAGTACAGATGTGAGCAGCTGTCATACCTGTCAACTTGGTGCAAATTACCCAATGGTCAAATTGGTTCTCACAAGAACAATTCACTTAGTGCTACTGTTTAAAAATCTAATAGATCTTTTCGTTGCTATAGGTCTGTCTTGTTTTGTTGCAACCCCACAGTTCCAACTAGCTCTCCCAGGATCACTGCTGCTGTACCTGTTGACCCCACGACTGTGGAGCTGTCATGGAATCCTCCGAGTCCTGATGAACAGAATGGGGTCATTGTCTACTATATCATCCATATTACTGCAATCCACCCACATATGGGGGAGACCTTCCAGCAGAACTGCACTATGGTGTCTTGCAATATTTCACAACTCTACCCACACCACACCTATCAGTTCACTGTGTCAGCCGTTACTATTGCTCCTGGCCCATACAGTGAAACCTCCACTGTCACAACCCTTGAATCTGGTAAGACATTATGTTCTTACATGATATAACAGTAAAAATACATGAAAGTAAAAATACAGCATTTCTATACATGGCCTGAGTATGTATGTGATGACTGATGTATGTGTATGACTAGATAGTCACTGCCAATTGTGAAGTGTAAGGTTATTCATGCAACAGTGGAGTAATTGGTGACTATATAACTGGTTAAGATTAAGTTGAACAAGTGTGCTCTCCGAGTACAGCTACAAACAGCTGTTTCTGTCTCGTTGGCTCTAATATATTATCTCCACAGGGAAGTACCAAGTTCACCAGTAAGCAGTTAACTGGGCGTTCGTGTTTCATACTAATAAATGTTGTGGAAATTATAGCTATGGATAAGTTGGTATTCATATTCAAGCGAAGCTGAGAACTCCAACAGCCGGCAACCTAAAGTAGATCTAGTTGAAAGGAGAGCTGCAACTACATGTACTAGGAAGCAAGTGCTACCTAATTCCGATTAGAGTGACTAGACGAATGTATTTCATTATAAATATGATTGCTTTCTCTAGCTCCCAGCACTCCACCTCAGAATCTCACAGCAGTGGTCAGTGGTCCAAACGCTGTCTCTCTGACGTGGTCTCCACCACCACTTAGGCAGCAGAATGGAGTGATCAGACAGTACCACATCAGCCAGAATGAGACCAACACGGGGATTTTAACCACCTACACTCGTGGGGGTGATCACAATGAGCTGGTTGTTCGCTTTCTCCATGCACACTATCGATACCTGTTTACCATTGCTGCTGAGACTGTTGAGCAGGGACCATTCAGCAACCCCGTGACAGTTACCACATCAGAGGCTGGTTAGTTTTATAATGCTTGTTTTCATAAGCATGGATGACTCTATAGGACTTTAGTAAACGTTTGTACAGAACAGGATCGTGCACTAGTAGAACCCAGTAGGCAGTGTGCAGGAATGATATATAGTGAACCATTGTTTACAGATGTAGCTAACATGTAGGAATCTAATTACCTCTCTGTTCAGATTCAAATGAAATAATTATAACTGTTATTGTGGGTGCTCTTTACTTTAGCTCCATCTGGTGCTCCGTCTAACTTGACTGCCATGGCAACCAACTCCACGAGTGTTCACCTCAGCTGGTTGCCACTCATGGAAAACCAGCGCAATGGAGATATCAGGCACTACAACATCAGGGTCATTGAACTTCAGAGTGGCCGGGAGTTTACCTTGACATCAACAAACACCACCATCATCTACTCACAACTGCACCCAGCCTATGCATACAACTTCAGTGTAGCTGCAATGACAGTGGAGATTGGCCCCTACAGTGACCCTGCAGCAGTCACCACTCCTGAAGATGGTAGCTACACACAGAATTCAAGCTCTGTAGAAATTCTTAGAGCATAGGTTGATGGTTGCATTTACTTCACTGTCAACATCTCAAAGTGTGAGCATGTTGGGTGGTAATGCTCTGCAACAATACATAGTATAGAACAATACTGGTTTCCACCACTTCCTCGAGCTAGCTCTACATTCATGTTATTATAATTTCTGTGCAGTTCCTACAGACCCCCCACAAACATCTCCAGCTATGATTTTGAACTCCTCTGCCGTGATTGTGACTTGGCAGCCTCCGCCTCCTGAGCATCAGAATGGAATCGTCACTGCCTACGTTGTCAGTGTGTCTCTTGAAGGCAACGACACAACACCTCAATACTACAATACTACATCGCTGAGTCTGACACTGGTGGGACTGCTTCCATTCTCCACGTACACGGTAGCAGTTGCAGCAGAAACAGACATTGGAAGGGGACCATTTTCTACTAGTTTCACAATCCATACACCCGAGGATGGTAAGGTTCATTAAAGAGCAGTAATCTTAATGAACAGTTTAGCAAGCTCATGGATTTGGTAATGGTATCATACTGAATTTAGTTTGTAACACTTACAAGGTTATAGATGAGATTACACAAAGGTTGTATCATGTAGCATATACTCTGAGCTCGTTGGTAATTAGGATATAATGCTAGTAATAATCTTTCTTCTAGCTCCAAGTGCACCGCCTCAGGATCTTAGACAGGCTGCCATTTCATCAACCTCGATCACTATGAACTGGCAGCCGCCACCTGAAGATACCAGGAATGGACACATCCGACATTACTTGGTGTTTGTTATTGAGTCAGAGACCAGAAGATCCTTCACACTGAATTCTACCACAAACAATGTCCGTGTTGAAAATCTTCATCCATTCTATACGTATAGTTTCAGTATTGCTGCAGTGACGGTGGAAGCTGGTCCCCGCAGCAACATCTCTCTTCAAACGCAAGAAGCTAGTGAGTATAATATTATACTAATAGAGCATAAGGTAATTGACTTCAACAACAAAATACTGTGATGCTCACTTACATTTCACAGTTCCCAGTGGCCCTCCACGGAACCCAATGGCTATAAATGTAACATCCAACAGCATCAGTCTAGCCTGGGACCCACCTGCTGCTGCCAACCGGAATGGAATTATCCGCACATACACCGTCAACGTGTCCGTGTCCCCTAGTGGAGAGAACATTCAGCTGACAGTCAACAACACAGAATACCATCTGGAAATGCTGCACCCCTACTACAATTACAGCTTTGTCATCTCTGCTGTAACTACCGGACGTGGACCCGCGAGTAGTGTGTACACAATCACAACAGAGGAACAAGGTAACGTAACTCTGTTTGTGTGACAAAAAAGATGGTTTGGTGACAAAATACTGTACATGAGGCCACTATACATATCAGATGTGATTACTTGATCCATACAATACTTCATGATGATCCACACGTACTGAATTACATACAAATGGTTGCATCCTGGTATGCAAAAAGCTTGCATCCTGATCATCAGAGTACTTTAGGATGCCGTCAGTTGATTTGTACTATTGGCCATGGTACAACACCACTATGGGGATTAAGCTTGTGTACATTATTCGTTTCTTTGCCTATTCTCCTATGCTCATAGAAATTCCCTATTATGCTTTTGCAAAGTACCTATTATGCTCAAAACGTCACCTTATTCTTGTTTGATTTTCTTGAAACTCAACTTTGTTTCATACTACCTAGTTACTGTTCACATGTTCTACGTAGTTCTACACATGACTCTGAGTGAACCATGATTAGAATTAATAGTCCAAAGTACAAGAAACTGTCCGATTGGTATATTGTGTAGTGAGGTAGAGGATGTTTGTGGTTTGACGCACATCAGTAATTAACCATCTGTCAAAATTAAGCTCAAAATCATGCCAGCATAATATACACAAGCCAAATGGGGATAGGCTTTGTTTACAGAGCTGCTACAGTTGGATAGCATGTTTAAGAAACAAAGCCAGCTATAAACTTGGATGGTTACTAGCATCAACTCTTGTTTTTGAGCAGCTCAATTCTTTATGATGGCTGGGAATTACTCGTATCACTCTTGTCCAGCTATTCGTAGTTTTAATGCTTCTTACACAAGTAATAAAAAACATTTGAAAATGTGACAGGATGTAGGGATACCAGAACGGCAAAAAGTAAAGAAACAAGGTAGGGATGATCGCACAAAACAGTGAAGTATGCAACCCCCCTACAGAAATCTTGTTCCATATACGTGTATAATGAAAAAAGATATGTAGGGGGGTTGTATACTTCACTGTTTTGTGCGATCATCCCTACCTTGTTTCTTTACTTTTTGCCGTTCTGGTATCCCTACATCCTGTCACATTTTCAAATGTTTTTTATTACTTGTTTATGTCATTTTTTTTAGCAACAGTGCATGTTTGATAGGCTTGCGGAAATTATTCCCCAAATTTTGCCCATTATTCTATTCTTTTATTCCTAAAAATTTTACCTATTATTCTTCCTAGAAAGAAATTATTCCCAAGACAGCCACCTATTATTCTCAATGAAAAACCAAACCGTGAGACCGAAACTCTCCTTCACACGTTGCGTCGGCGATCGAGAGCCTTACTAAAGACCGTCGCTGGCTTCTCTTCACTCGAACCGGAGGGTTAGTTTTTACTTCACGCTTCCTAGCTAACTCAGAGGGCTCTGGGAACTTGGGCCTACCTAGTAGAGAGCTAGTAGATTGGCTACACTCCTTTCTCCGACGAACAGTCGCTAGCAGCCATTTCGCTTCGTGATAATCCGTTTTTCCCCCGGTAAACTCACCGATTATTCCGGAAATATTCTTCATTCTTTGTGCTACCTATTATTCTTTTATTATTCCCGGCATAATTTCCGCAAGCCTAATGTTTGAGCTGAAATTTGCCATCACAGAGCAGAAGTCGGTGTCCTCACAGGTAGTAGGAGCCCTTGCTTTGGTAAATATTGACTCCGGTATTCACACTGCCAACATCGGCTGAAGAATCAGACCCAAGTCAACCCTTTTCTGGATGGATACTAGCTAGCTAAGGCAGTAATCCCTGTCTGAAGACCATAATATTAGCTATACCAGAAGTAGCAAGATTTATATTGTTGAGTCTTTAGATAGGCATTCCGCCCTCTCACAGAACACAGTAGATAGTAACATACATAAATTATACGCACAGAATTTACCTCGAAGTACGAAATGATGTAAACAACGGCGCAAGACACTTCTAATTCAGCGATCTTGAGTAATAATTACGTTCGTTGCTAAGTGATCGCGCATGCGTACAAACGAGAAAAATGGCGTGACTAAAGAAGCCATAGTTATTGAGTGGGCAGCTGCAGCCGCCTGGTGAAGACTTGGAGGTTGCGAAAAAGCGATGGGCTGGTGCACTGCTTGGTGTAAAATGCTGCTGTTTCGCGCGATAACCATCATGAGAGATTGAGGCGACGTTGAGCTAGCTCGTCTGAAAGAAGAAGAAGAAGAAGAAGAAGAAGAAGAAGAAGAAGTTACACTCCTGGTATAGAGAAAATTGTGCCGCGTAATGTATTCTAAATAATTAATAAACGTTTGACTATTTCCGAATGGCCTACAAAGATTCTGACTACACCGTCGTGATCGCTATGATGCAGTGACACAAAATCAAAATAATTGTGCTGAAACTCACTTTGGTGGTAGAGATATGAATGCTTTTGTCTCGCCGTTGGCCGCCATTGCTCGAGCGCTCTCTTCGACTTCCGGTGGCAGTACCGTTCTTAGGAAAGGCACACGAAGATTCTGACCACACGGCCGTGATCGCTGTCGTTCACTGAGCTTACATGCCGAAACTCACCGTGCTAGCTAAGTTGTGAGTGCTGTAATAATGTCTTGTCTTCCTTTTGGTCGCCATTGCTCGCGATCGACTGAGCGTGGTTGCCACGTGGCATGTGCGTTAATTGGAACGAATTGCAGCTAGCGCTCGCGCTACGCCGGGGTTGCAACGCGGCTATGAATGGTATATACTTGAGACTTGATAGCACTCTATATAATTTCTGATCTTCCCTATATATATCTATCATGGTACTCATGTGATGTGTGATAACTGGAATGAACTGTCGCACTTAGCTTGTGCTACCGTTTACCCGCGGCTACCAGGAGTGCGGTTGCCCCTCGAAGAAGAAAGAAAAACAATTTGCCCGATTTGCGAGTACCTGGTGTGGTACTTTCGCGACGGTTCGCGACGGTTCGCGGCGCGAGGAGTCTTGTTGGTCATGAAAACACTCGAAGATGAACGGTATGTGGTTATAAAGGTCTATAAGTGTACCGTTTCTGAGATTTGGAGAGATTTTTTTGTATTAGCATATATTGCGTGTACGTCGTATCCCTACATACAGAGTCTACCGACTCTGTGATGTTACAATGCCTGTGTGTATATCCACATAATATTATTCTTTGTCATATCCATTTTCCCTTGGGCACAGCTAGCAAATGTCATGGTGCTCACAATCATAGTCTTGTACACCTTTGTTGACAGTGCCTGGAGGACCTCCACAGAACTTCACTGCAAGTGTAACAAGCTCCACACAGATTCTACTTACGTGGCAATCACTGTCAATTGAGGTTCAAAACGGACGTGTGCGCATGTATAAAATTTCTATATTTGAAGTGCAGACGAACACGTCAAGTACACATGTTGGTGAAGTTTCGGAAGGTCCTATGCAGCTGCGTGTGGAATCCCTCCATCCATACTACGACTATGTGTGTTCTGTGGCTGCTGTTACCATTGGATCTGGGCCATACACCTCACCACTAGCTGTCAGAACTTTTGAGGAAGGTGAGTATTGACGCTCTTGCCTTTTAGTATTTCTGTGTGTTATACTGGCAGCGATACACGTGCGGGATGAAAGAGTCGCTCTGGGACTAACTCTTGCATTGAGAACTAGTAGCCCTCACTGGTATCACTTTTCAATGCATAAGTCATAATAGTATTCCTTAGAAAGAAGAAAGTTTTGCCATTGCCGTGGAAGCACCTATCAATGCATCATGCCTGCATACCTTTCTTTTATATATAGCTCCAAGTGGTCCACCTCAGGGACTTTCAGCTGTTGCAAATGGCCCCAGAACAATCCAGATCAGTTGGAGTCAACCCCTGTCTGAAGAGCAGAATGGCGTCATACGGAGATACACAGTGAACATCACCACAGCAGAGACAGGGCAGCAAATTCAGCTTACAACAGCTGATACTCTGATCACAGCTGAGAATCTTCATCCCCACTATAACTACCGCATCTCAGTTGCTGCCATCACTGTTGCAACTGGTCCCTTCAGTGCAGTCCTTTCACAGCAAACTCCACAAGATGGTATGCATGTATTGTGAATCTACCTATCAGAATAATTTCCTTACCACTTAATGCACCTGGTGCAATCAGTTAGCTTGCACACTGCTGTCAAGTTAGGGACTCCATTTAGTGTTCAAGATCTTCAGTGACTTCGATCTTTGATTACTGCAGTGCCCTCTGGCTCACCAACAAATGTACAAGTGGTTGCCATCAGTTCCAGTAGCATCAGACTGACATGGGAGCCTCCACGGCCAGAGGATAGGAATGGTATCATCCAGGCCTACAACATCACCATTACTGAAGCTGAGACCGGGACTGTGATGTACTTCCAGAAGGAGGGAACTGGATCTCTTCTCGTTGTGAACTTCCTCCACCCATACTACACCTACCAGTGCAGCATATCAGCAGAGACCATTGGGCCTGGACCACCAGCGTTTGCCAGTGTCACCACTCGCCAAGAAGGTAGAGTCAGAATAAGGACTTTGGTGTGAACTTCCAGCAATTAATTTCACTATTTGGAAATAGCACGCATGCATTTTACCCTCTTTCTCCAATTTTTTTTACCAGAATTCACACCACTCAACTTCCTGTACCCTATTCTGTTATTTATTGTGTCTACATCTTTCTATGTCCTACTCTGACACTAAACTATATAGTGGCAGTGGAAGAGAGTACAGTTTAAGGATCTGAAGCACAGGAGTGTGCAGTGACTCTGCAGAGGCTGCCCAGGAGCTGATTCTATTTCCACACAAAGCGCAGAATAAATGATTTCCAGCAGCTGTATCAAAAGGCTTGTAGCATTCATCTTCCACAGTGGTTGTTGGCAATTCCTACTACGATAATATAGCTACTGACTGCATGCTGAAAACCTAATACATCAAAGAACTGCCTCTGTATGGGCAGTATATGTTTAAGTTGACTACAATGACCATAGCTCCAATACTTCCACCATGCATAATATTCAACCATTTACTCCTGCAGTACCCAGTCATGCTCCTCAGAATGTAAGGAGTTCACTACTCACCGCAACTTCAGCAGAGATACTCTGGGATCCACCACCTCTAGAGCACCAGAATGGAGTCATTCAATTTTACACATTCCGTGTTACTGAAGTGGACACTGGTAGAATTATTGCTGATCGTTATGCAGAGAATGCTTCTACAACACTACAAGAACTTCAGCCCCTGTATACCTATCAGTTTGTGGTTGCTGCAAGCACATTGGCTGGCCTGGGACCCTTCAGCAACCAGTTCTCCCTTCAAGTACCAGAATCCGGTTAGTAGCTATTGCTAGATCTCTCCTGTCACTGTATTATGACATTGTCATATATATGAGACCATGTGTGCATTATTTCTTGTTCACATCCCAGTTTGTACTTTCTATACAGCTCCTGGAGCTCCAGTCAACAATTTCACTGTGGATGTGATCTCTGCTACATCTGTTGAACTCTCCTGGCTACCTCCAGACCCACAACTCTGGAATGGAGTGATTACCAACTACACACTTGCATACAAACTACTAGGTCCAATTGGAATGACACCTGGCAGTGCTGATATGGTCACAACCAGAAATAAAGCAATTCCAACTCCAGGCAACCCGCTAGCCAATAACCCGGACCCCAGACATGCCACTGTACCACTTGAGCCTGAAATCGCAATCTTGGATGACTTGCAAGAATACCATGTCTATGAATTTTCAGTTTTTATAGCGAACACAGCTGGACGAAGTGACATGAGCATGGCCATCATTCAAGGATTGCCTGGAGCAGGTAAGTAGATTTTATAGCACTTCAGGAGGGATACCACTATAACCTGTGTGCACATATTATTGTATTTCGCATGTTTTATGGTTGACATTTTGCTACCTGAGTACCATATAGATGTGATCAGTGGGCTAGGGATTAAATGACCACAGCAGAACCCGCTGTTACCATTGACTTGCTGAATTTCTAACCTCCAGAACCATCAGGAGCTCCCAATGCAATTCAGATTCGTATCCTCTCCTCAACCTCTGTTGAAGTGCAGTGGCTGCCTCCTGACTTCCTTGATCAGAATGGTGT
This sequence comes from Axinella damicornis, assembly GCA_963931865.1. Taxonomy (NCBI): domain Eukaryota; kingdom Metazoa; phylum Porifera; class Demospongiae; order Axinellida; family Axinellidae; genus Axinella; species Axinella damicornis. Next base: position 6,417,007 of record OZ007514.1, on the reverse strand, counting down.
TCTTACAGGGTACACAGTTGTTGTCACCAAAATTGGGTCTAGTTCCACCCATGAGTACACTACCTCTAACAGTACTACATTTCAACGCATTGAAGGTAGATTCATGCGGTACCATTTGTATGATACTTAACCTTTAAGTATTCAGCACCGTTTACCATGGCATGCAGGTCTGCAAAAATACACAAGGTATTATGCAAGGATCGCTGCATCAACTGAATACGGAAGAGGTGTATTGTCTAACCAGACTGAGTTTCAGACCTCGGAGGATCGTAAGTGATAAAACGATACTGGTGACACTAATGAAACAAACAACATTGTATGTATTAGCTACTCAATTGCTAGTATAGCTAAATTGAGATCGCCTACCTGAGTTCAATTTCTGTTTCTTCAGTTCCTGGGTCTATGAGAAATGTCAGTGTTGACATCAGGCAGAGTTCTAACACCACTACTGCTGTAGTCACCTGGCAACCACCAGAGGAACCGAATGGTGTGATAATAGAGTACCAGGTGTTTTATGCTGGCTATGAGGTACATAGGGTACATGTAGCCTCGTTCCCAGGCCGTCTGCCAGTCGCACACGCACCGCATACGTGACCTTTGAACCCTTGTCAGATAGCTGGCAGAAGGCCTGGTACCACTCCTACGTCATTTACAAGTTAAGTGGACACGGTTGTGACGTAGGTGGACACGGTTTCATGTAAAATGGCGGCGTGCCAGAAGTTCACGGGCTAACGGCAGGTTTCCTAGCGAGTTATTGTTGGCTTTTTTACGCTACCGTGGTGGACCACTGCAGGCGTCAGGTATGGAACTCCTTGTTGTACGGTTGTAGTAGCCTAGGTAACTACAATAGCTTACATACAGTAAGACTTACGCCTGAGTAGTCAAACGTTAGTGCATGCTGTATTTCCGTTGCGCTGAGTTGGCATCAAGTTGCTGTCTTCGTGGTATCAATATAAACTCGAAAGCATACGTGTAGTCGAGTTGCTTCATAACCGTGTCCACTTAACTTGTAAATGACGTAGGAGTGGTACCAGGCCTTCTGCCAGCTATCTGACAAGGGTTCAAAGGTCACGTATGCGGTGCGTGCGCGACTGGCAGACGGCCTGGGAACGAGGCTAGGGTACATGCAGGTTTAAATTTGATTATTATGCAACCCAGACTGTATTGATGTTGATTGCATTACTGCCGATTGCATTTGTTGCATTCACGATTATGTTTTCATCCTACATACTTAATTTCGTTATTGTCTTGCTGAGCATGCTATAGATATTGATATTTATTCCCTAAAGACAAATTTCGAAATTCAGAGCTCTAAACAAGCACTAACTGATCTAGATATACCTGCTGTAGTTACCTGTAACACAATGACACATTACTTTCTCGGTAAGGGCATAACGATTCTCAATAAGATTTGCAAATGGTGCACATAAATTTAATACGATAATAGTCCAGCTGCAAAATGTCTTGTTATTAATCTGTGCTGTTATAATGACAGTTGATTATATTCTGTTATTTCTCTAGCACCAACAACCACAGTATGGTCCTCATACAGTTATCTCTCAAACTCTGCGAGCTGAAATACCTGGAATAGTTCCTGGTCTGACATATCAGTTCAAGGTTAGCTGACATGACCCCATCTATACCATAAATATTATTTGGTTGTTAGAAATTAGGTGCATAAGTGCATGTATGCTTCCTTCCTGGAACACAGTCAATACATTAAGATTTTAAGCGTGTGTCTGTCTGTCCGTGTGTAACGGAAGTGGGATGTTTGTGGGGCGGGACTAGACTATAGTGACGCGCGACCTTACTGAACCTCGAACTCTGCGTAGAATGTTCGAGAATAGTGGACATGGTTGGAATCTTCGAGAACAGCTAGTGGGGAGCAGCAGCCGAAGCGGACGCAATCGGGGAGCAGCAGTTGAAGCGGACGCAATCGGGGAGCAGCAGACGAAGCGGACGCCATCGGGGAGCAGAGTTGAAGCAGACGCAATCCGGAAGCAGTTGACAATCGAGAGCAGCAGCTGAAGGCAGACGCAAGCGGCGAAAAAGCCGGAGCTCAGCAGCAGTTGAAACGGATCGATGCAATCGCGCGAGGACCAGCAGCTGAAGCGGACGCAATCGGGGAGCAGCAGCTCTGCACAGAGAGCTATCCGGCACCGGATTACTCACATAGGCGAACGAGGGAGAAGTAGCTGAGCGAGCGAAGCGAGCGAAGCTACTTGTACATATAATCACTAAATGTGTGAAAGAGTGCTGAGTGAGATAAAGTCAGCATGAGTTTGTAGATTAATTAACATAAGCACTGCAGCCATCCGATTCTGTGTATATGTGGTAACTCCATAAAACAGCTATATAAATCACAACTGAATGACCCATGCATGATTGAAAAATTCTAAATTTTCCATGTTTTAAAAGCATGCAGCCAGAAATACGCAGCTCGATCAATTTGCTACCACCTATTTCTGCACAGGTTTCAGAACCTCAGAATATGGTCAGATAAACCATAATATCTTTCTGTAGGTTCGTGCTAGAACAAGAGTTGGATATGGAGACTACTCCAGCAGTGTGTTCATTAACGTCACTACTCCCACTACTGCTCCTCCTACACATGCAACAACAAGTAACAGCTATTCCATGCATACACAGAATGTGACAAGAGTGAGATACTAACCACTTTGGGTACTGGTACTGACTCTGTCCAACATGTGATTCTGTCTGACATAAGACACTAATTGTGTCTAGCTGTAAGGATACTGATTCCATTGAGATATGCCATAATTGAAATTGTCAAATATCATTATCTCTTTGGTTGGATGTTAAACTTGAACTTAGAAATTTGCATTTTGCAATCTACATTGGAATGCAGGATTACCTGTTGAAAATGTGACTGAGGTAGAGGAAGTGGAGCCTGTTGGAGCAGAAATTGCAGCTGTTGCTATCATGGCAGCTGTTGGATGGTTTGTTCTGCTAGCGGTAGTAGTCGTTGTTGTACTGCTCTTCTGCCGGCACAAGAAGAAAAAGAAGGAACGCTCATAGTAAGCTGATCGTGTGCTGTTCTGATGTTACAATAATATATATATACAGCATCAGGGCTAGCTACATACTTGAAAGAAAATTAACGGAAAGGTGTGTTCCAGAAGTTTCAAACTGCGCCAAAGAATGTTGACACATCAAATCATGCAGCACTCATTCACTAGAGTATAATCACCAATGAATTATAATGAACCTTGTAGAGAGGACATCTAGAGGTATACTCTGCCAATCAAAATTAATGAAATTGGCATCTTTGATTGCTACTCAAAAGAGCACCTATAGTAGCATGTTAGTTGACTCTTATTTGTTTGTGTTTCTTACATTTGTGTCTATCATGAACTTCATTTCATCCGCTACCCTGTAGTTCCCCTGGAATGGAGTTACATTTCAGAAACTCTGCCACCGAAGATGACAACGTAGAAGGGTATGACTCTAATGTAATGGAGCATGCACATAGTTCAGCATCCTATATTCTTTTTGTACATCGCTGTGTCATAATTTGGATTAAATTCGGACTATATATTAGCTATAAGCTATCCACCCTTACACCACAGGGTGTAAGTAAAATATGGATCTCGCTGATCATGCACTATTATACGTGGTTACATGGTTTATTGCTGTCAATGGTTAAGTCTGCACGAGCTAGTATTAACTTAACTTGCATAATAGAGATTCAAGATTCAAGTTACATGTTAGAGTATGAGTGGCAACTACCTTGTATTTTTCACCATATATATAGATCAAACCTAAAGTATGTTCATGTACCATGTGACTTGATTGCAAGTTTGCCATAGCTACATTTATCTAGTCCTTACATGAACCAAAATCTGATTTAAGTTATGCTGTGTTGTGGATGTACATGCTGCTAACATACATCCAACAACACTTCATCCCTTATAACCAGTATGAAAATTGCACCTGTAACATCAAGTAATGAGCCCAGTTGATTTGCTGATATGGTAATGAAATTCAGTGTTTGTGTGATGTATTTGCCCCTTGTAGTTTGTCCATCTTGCATACATGCACTGAGACATTGAGAGATCAATATTTGATATCTGTGCACTTTTTCCTTCACCTACACCATCAGGAATGCATATGAGACTGTTGACTACTTTGTTGATTCGGAAAATGCAAAGGTCAGCTAGTTAAGTGTATACACGTACATCGTCTACAAGTCGGTGCATAGATTGGGTTGTAATTGGCCGCAGATAACAAAAATCTTCCAATCACAAACCAGGTTGATCTCTCTGCTGGTGTTACCCCCAAAATGGCTGCAGCTGATGAAGGTACAAAACCATTGTGTGCTGCTCTATTGGTATACATATCAAGTGGCTGCCATGTAGTTCCTCTCACACTATTCAATCAAATTATTGCTCACTGGGAATTTTGTTTTCCCGCAATATTTCTCACATTCCAGGGAACCCGAGCATTTCCATTGACTGCAAGAATGATTCGGACTGATGTTACGCTACTAGTGTGTCTGAGTTTTGTAGCTACTGGTATTTTTAGCATAATGTAGGCTATAGCTGTTTGCAGTTATTAGCAAGAAAACGATTACATGTGTGAACCTGCCATTTAGTGATGAGTTTTTACCCCAGAATTTTTCTGAAGTTTTCTGTACAGACTACATGCCCTTCCCTTGTATATGACCTTGCTTACTTAACTTTTAAACTACAGACAAACTCCCCAATGTTAGAAAACAACCTCCATTGTGCCTAATCCCAGTGTATGTACTGTGGATGCTTCAAACTAAACTCGATCCTTGGTCACAGTGATCTTTGATCACACATACATGCATGTGTCATGAATGAACAAAACACTGCTTACGGGAGAAGAATTCTGCTCTTCCCTGAGACCTGATACTTCCATCAGCACTGTGCACCACCAATTGGAATTGCAATTCCCCAATCATCATCAGGGGTGGAGAAATACACATGAGCAATCATTGTGTTGACAAACACTCCTTCAATATCCTGTCCATTAAACACACATGTGATGTTGTCGCTCTCATCAAAGCATGGGCCTGAAATCTGCACTACTGTGCCCCCCAGGAAATGGCCCCCACGAGGAGACAGTGATAGCATAACTGTAGAGAGAGTGAGGCGTTAACTGCAGATGATTCATACGGTATAAGGTGTCTTTCCATGCTTTTGAGCTTCTTAAGATTATTGACTTTCTATTTCATACTGAAAAATGAAATTGCAGAACACGATAGCTATTATGTTTGAGAACAAACTGGCTTTGCTGAGTTTCATGGGAAATTAATGATCGATAGTTTCTCTAGTATCTGCTGCAGCATAAAACTCTCAGTGCACTCACATAGACTGACATGTGGTCCTCATCAAACACAGGGAAAGGCATGGTAAGCGATATAGCAGTGGAGGATCCATCACGATTGGGAGGAAGAAATGAGTCTGCAGTGGTGTCTCCAAAAAGAAATCTTACAGGTGAATTCCATTCACCAGTTGGTGACATACCACTAGCAGGACTGCAGTAGTTGCCAGAGATGCCATCTTGCCACAAAGTGTAGCTAGCTAAATATGCTACGTATATGCAAAGGGCTGATATTTATATATAGGCTGATATTATTCATAGGAACTTATTTGACACAAACAGCATATCCACTGATGCTGCTTCATTCAGGAATGGACTCTGTAACAACAGCAGTGAGTACTAAGGGTGCCCAAAATACTTGTTACGAAATGCTTCACAACAGTGTTGACCACAGGATATGAGTCCCTTGCACATCCTGTTTACATTTTGTTTGGCCTTATGGGTACCAAAAGGGACTGCAGGTGTTTGCACATTGTGGGAGCAGTGTTTGCACTACCTAGACAGCTAGACTTCCTGTGTGTTTGCTACAATTGTAATCTGTAATTGGCTTCATAGGAGGACTGTGGGACGCCTACTCCCATATCCAACACCTCAGTTCACTGACTGCAGCATGTAGAAGGATTTGATTATTTATGTTTAGTATGCATGAAAAACTCAACCATGTGGGAATGACTTTATAGTTAGGATATACAGAAATGTGAGGAAGAGCAGGTAATTCAGCTATGTTAGTAACATTTAGAAGGGATAGCTATAGTACAAGAAGGAAGAATGAGTTTGAGGCTGATCAAGGAAATGATCCTCAGGCAGACCATTATTATTCTGTGCTGAAAACTCATGTTCTGATTCATGAGTTCAGTGGTGTAGCCACTGTTGAAGGCAGTGCACAGCTTAGAGGCACATAGAGTGATCAAATCTGAGCAATGTGTTACACATCCAGTTGTATAGCCCTGCCTGCGCTCCATATATGGAATGGTCTACGCAATTGGCTTTAAGCATTTTAGTGAAGGATTCCGAAAAACCCTGTACAAAGTTATGAACATGTATTTCCTCTCACACTAATTATTGTTACTCATTAGAGTCATTACCATCATTGACCCATGAATTTTCAGCTCTGTACTCGAGATCACGTAGCTACAAATATACTTATTATACCATTCTCATGTAACTATATCACCTTTGCAGCCCGGCAGTCATGTGGTTTATAAGTTTGGTAAGCTCTACAACGCCTTTGATAAAAGTAACAAAAGTCCCAGGAGAGTGATCACTCCCAGAGTACTAGTCACACCCTAGATATATAATTAGATGATGCCATTGAGTGGTTTACTGGTATATAATACGCGAGAGGCCTGTTTTGATAGACCATGAGCATGCAGCGCAGAGTGGTCTATCAAAATGGTCCTTCAGTGCATGGGTTTCCTGTAAACCTATATATAAGTGGCTTGTACTATGCACATGCTACTTAATTGGATTAGTGCTGCTGCACATCAGTGTGTGCTTCCTGTCATGATCTATATTGAAGTATGTGAACAGCATCAAGCTGTGAAAAGCGATGGGTCGATCGTTGCACTGCTCAGTTGAAAATGCTACTGTTTCACGCTAAACCACCATGAAAGTTACGATTGAGCTAGCTTGTCTGAAGAAGAAAGAAAATCAATCTGCCCATTTTGCAAGTGCCTGGTTGGTACTTTCGCGATGGTTTTTCACGACATTGGTACCTGCGAAGCCAACTGGAGCTAATCTTGGTTGTCAGCTTATACTTAACACGTTCTGACCCAAATAGCCACCAGAATCCCATTAAGTAGCTCCATTTTAAAAGTTTTAGTTGCCTCCTCATGATTAGACCTTTATACCTACCGATGGTGCACATTATGCATTGTGAGACTTTGTGCTTCATGATGTCACATCTGGCAAATTTAAGTCACAGCTAGCACCAAAGGGTTTCCAAGTTGGAACATGTAAACGTACCATTTCATCTAGCTACAAGCTTGGAAACTATTTGAGATGGACCACCTGTAGCTATACATTTCTAAACGTTTAACTAGATGGTACCATAGAGTTTTTAATTTACAAACTCGGAAATTCTTGGAAATCAACCCCCTTTGGTACTGTGTGTCCTTTGAAGATAGGTTGAGCAGAAGGGGTGGGACAGCTAGGGGTAGGTGGGTGGGTGCACCTACTTCGTTGTAATAGCCGACCTAGCATAACAATTAACAGGTGACATTGCACATCTGAATCTACCTGAGCCTAAAAGACTGACTGAGATCGCCGAGTCATGAAGACCGAGTGGCAATGGCAACTACATACCAGATCTTTCAGCTTGTAAATCCAGAGGAGTGGCCCAAGCTAGCTATGATGGTTCAAATGGAGAGGAGTGAAGAAACACAGGTGATCACCCCGATGAGTAGGGTTAGGGAATGGTTAGGGCCAGATATTATAGCATATTGGAATTCCCAACTTGAGAGTCACAGCAAAGATAGTAGTCAAAGTTCATGACCGAGATGCAATAATTTCAATCAGACAGCATTTCGAGCTGGGTAGGTCTTCCTCAAAGTGCACCTTGAGGACATATCCATCTTGGTCAAGAACTTTGGCAGATTCTGACTATTCCTACCTACTATGCACTATTGCAGTCAAGCTCAGCAAGCCTGTCGTTGCTCGACACCCTCCCCCTAACAGCAAAGATAGATAGATACATAGCTAGCTAGCTAGCTAGCTAGCTAGATAGATAGATAAATAGATAGACAGGCAGCTAAACAGATGGATAGATATAGTGCTTGTTCAGTAAAATATTATCACTTGCTTGTTCAGTATATAAAATATTATCACTTGCTTGTTCAGTATATAAAATATTATCACTTGTGCAAGGATCACTATATATAATTATAGCTACAACAACATACGTATTGTAAAGTGCAGGTAAACTACGATACTAAGTATGACGATACAGTTTACGAAACTGAATGATACCGTAACTCACTAGATTATGCAGTAACTCGCTAAACTATGATACAGTAGCCACTGGACTATGATCAGTAAACTATGATACTATAACTCACTGGACTGTGCTCACTAAACTATGATACAGTAACTCACTGGACAGTGATCAGTAAACTATGGTACAGTAACTCACTGGACTGTGCTATGATACAGTAACTCACTGGACTATGATCAGTAAACTATGGTACAGTAACTCACAATTATGTACAGCAACTCACTAAACTGCGATACAGCAACCATTACGCTCTAATCTTAATATGCTTAGTTAATAACAGTTGTCAGTTGTGTTTCTTTGTCGTCATCGGAGGCATCTTCACCAAATGTTGCCTCGCCTTCACTCCAGAGGGCGGTGTGGTTCTCCTGCATGTACGCATCATCGGCTGGTGTAAAAGGACTCTCCACAAGAGTATGATCTGAGTATCCGGCACACCTCTGGGGATTGTTACTGTATGATATAGGTGGATAACGTACCACTTATACATTTGCAGAAAATAATATTCAACAAAGGTAGCGATCTGACCAACCAACACCTAGCCTCATTCCCAGGCTCCTCCCCAGCTTTTTGTCGCATTTTGTCGCATGCGACAAAAAGCTAGGGAAGAGCCTGGGAACGAGGCTACCAACACCTGGGTTTAAGTGATAAGTGCTAACTGAAGGTGGCCTAAAAATCATAGGTATCTAATTGCTGCATCCATAGCGTCCAAGTTTCCAGAAACCATCAAAGGCGACTATATATTTTTAATAGAGCATGCCCCTGACTGATCACTTACTCATCACTGAATTCCTTTTATGGAGGTCACTAGCTGTATTTCTACTTCACACGGTCTTTGAAGTTGCTAATTTCAAACAAGTGCCATTGCAGCCATCCTGTGCAGATTGCGACTCAAACCACACCCACTTGTTAATGAGCTTACAATATTCTTGGCTCTTGGCCAATGGCTGGCCATATAGACCGACAAAAGAGCTCCTCTGCCAGAAATGGAGGTCCTACATGGCCAAGACTGTTTTTCTAAGCCCATTTGTGCAAAGGAGGAGAGCAATGCACATGCCCACCCAGTAACAACCAAGAGTTTTCTACAGCCAAGCCCAGAAGCAGCTATGTTTGTATCTCGGCCTAGCACTGAAAATCTAGTCGCATTATCCCAAATTCACCCTACACACTGCACGATTAGTTGCCTTGCTTCCCGCTCGGCAATGACACAAAATTGTGTCTGGAATTTAATTACCATGGCCTTACTACACACATTTGGTGAGTTTAATCGCCTGACTATACAGTGGATGGAACATGATCACCAGCAGATCTTCACATCTGTATTATAATTATGACGCAGATCTCAACGAAGCTGGTCTCTACACTCTATAATTGGCGAAAATTTAGACCCGCGAAATTTAAGTTCTATACGGTATGCTGTAGTAGCAGAAGCATCCATTGAAATACCTTAAGGTCACTATCATTTGCGGGCATTGAATTTTGGGATTTCGAAAAACTTGCTAAATTTTGAACCCGCAAACAATAGTGTTAGCAGCATGTGACGTCACATACGTGTACATTAATTGGAGCGAGTCACAAGCTAGCAATAACCTACGAAACGATCTGCGAAGGTAGTTAGCTGTACAGTAAGAATCAGAGGCTAGCTACGAAGACCTGAGACATCATTCTGAAAAGTGAGTTTTCCTACCTGTTGCACTAGCCTTTACCAGCTGACTGAGCAGCGCAGTTGCCTCTTGGACGGATTAGTTGCCAGCAGCTTTGGTGAGTTAAAATGCTAAAACTAATACTCACCAAATCCGCTGCATGCCCAATTCGCTAAAATTAGTACCCGCAAATAATAGTGACCTTAAGGTACTATCAGGAAGAAATGCACGAAGCACTACAAACAGCACACTACAGTGTTGGGAAAATAAGACCTCTGTTTTGTAGTGCATTCATTACCATGCACACCATTTGCCATCAACATCAGACATAAGACAATGTCAAAACAGCATAATTATGATCAGCTTACTGTTTGCGAATCTTGCGCCGGAAGTAGAGCACTATAACAACTGCTACCACTCCTAAAAGAACAAACCATCCAGTAGCTGCTATGACTGTAAGTGCAATCGACTGTGTATCTGCGAGTTCCCGAGCTTCAGCAGCGACAGTAGGTAATCCTGCATACCAACATAGATCGCAAAATTAACATTTTATCTTCCAGGATAATAAAAGAGATACGTAAAATGGTACTTTGAGGGTGGCAATATCCTTCAAAAATTACATTCAATTTATTTACAGCAGACCACTGCCCAGTGCCCAGTAAGATCTAGTGTAGGGATTTGGCTATAAGTGTTGATTGAAGGTTGGGCTTTACCTGATTAACCTGATTAACCTGATTAACGTGTCTGCTTAGGTGGTGTCCTGTACCTCTGTTGGCTACAGTCAGTATCCCACATGCAGTGTCTGTCTGTACATGGCCAATATCCCATGCCTGCTAGTCGGAGTCTTTGTATGGGGTTGAAAGAATAACTCATGTTACCTGTTGTTGCAGGTGTAGCAGGAGGAGCAGTAGGAGTGGTGACATTAATGAACACACTGCTGGAGTAGTTGCCATATCCAACACTTGTACTAGCGCGGACCTATAGACATAATTATATAATATCCAGTTATTTTGACCATATTTTGGAGGTTCTAAAATAATTATTGTGCAGCAAACTTAGTGTGCATGTGAGAAATAGGCGAATGCAATTAGCTTGCACATATTAAGCTAACAGGAAAATGGATTTAATAATGTGAGCAATACCAAAATAGGCAAATTACAGGCTGTTTACAAGCTGGAAACAGCATGGTTCTGAATCCATACATGACAGTACAATGATAGCAACAATTCATACACCTCGTATAGGATGTGTGCTAAGCTAGAGCTATAATTCAAACCACACCCAAGACATTAATATTACGTATGACTAAGCAGCCCTCATGTGTCAGCAGGGGCATAACTATGATTATGAAATCAGGGTGCAAATTTCTGTTCATCTGGCAGCGACACTTCAATTGAACGATGATGCACTGTCAAAGCATCATAGAGTTGTACGGAAGGCATATTGATTGCCGAGCGGGAAGTGAGGCAACTGATCGTGCAGTGTGGAGGTCGAATCTGGGCTAGTAAGACTATAAATCTATATTTGTCCTGTAACGCATTGGAAAGCAATTATTGTGGCCCCGCATGTAAATTACACATTGGACCCATACAACCTGCACCGTCCGATCTCACGTTTGTCTCTGCTGTACAAAATGGATGAGTATGAGTCAGTTTCTGACAGGAGACGACGATTGACAAGGCAAAGAGTGCAGCGACATCGAGGAAGAAATGATGAGGCGAGGAGGGAGACTGTCCGAATGGCTGACTGCAAGAGAAAGACACTTGGCAAGCAGAATGAAGTTCACGTTCGCCGTTCACAGAGACTCGCCATATGCCATCGCTTGTGATTATGTTCTGCAACTGCCAAATTATATCAAAGCTTCCCGTGAGGCTTCCCTGCGCGGTCAACCACGTACTCACTAGGGATTATAGAGAGGAGGCAACTGCCTCCTCTGCCTCAATGGTAGTTTTGCCCCTGGCTAGCAAACATGCATATGGTGAGCATGGATGTAGGATCTGAAGACTCTGATCCACTTTCAGGCAAGCTAGTGTAATTACCACTCCAATAATTTATAATGATGCCATACACCAGAAAGGCAGCATAGTAGCCTCATTCCCAGGCAGTCTCGGGCCTGGGAATGAGGCTAGGCAGCATAGACACAAAGATTATGACATTGTACTAACTGTGAGGTGTTACCTTAAACTGATATGTCAGACCAGGAACTACTCCAGGTATTTCAACTCTCAGAGTTTGTGATATAACTGAATGAGTACCATTCAGTGGTTGTTGGTTCTAGAGAAATGTACAGACATAGAAATTATCAACTTGAACAACTCACATACTTTACTGGGACAGCTTCACTTTGACTGCTCAACAATAGACCTTGCAAACACATCTGCAGCTTGGTTACATAATCATGCATCATCTTGCAAACTATTTTGTGGATGCTACTTTACATTGTTACATCCTTCCCATGGAACAAGGTAATGCACCTGAGTGCGTGGGAGCTTTACTACAGGCTGTGGACATGGGTCTGGGTTCATATGATTACTGCTGTATCAGTGTATCACATTCCAGTGAGTAGTGGAAGCTGTAGCCTCATTCCCAGGCCGCCTGGGAACGAGGCTATGGAAGCTGTTGCTTTGCTCAGACAAGATTATGCGAATCACTTGCACCACACTTCTCTGATCAGGTTTGAACAAAGCATGATTTGACACCTGGGAAGATACACTTCCCCAAAAGAGTTCAAGAGGAGAGTGACTGATGCACGGCAGAAATTATTGCTCATCAAAACCAGCACAGGAGAAACTAGCTGTAGATACGGAACTGGACAGGCACCATCATCGTCAAAGTTGCTCCGTGATTGCACCGTCCACATGCTGTTCGAGTCCGTCGTGGGACCACTCCAACTTCTGAGTATTACATTATTTCCTGCGTAAACCACACCTATAGTCACTCCTCTACGCAGGAGAATATTCACTGAAAAAAACGAATACGAAACTTCAAATGGTCCCACCACGGACTCAATGGGCGTTTGGATGGTGTGGATACGGAGAAGCTCTGATCAGGGGCGTAGCTAGGATTTGGAGAACGAGGAGGCATGGAGTTCTCAGCACGTGGCGAAAACTTTCGAGCTAATTCATTATTCATGAGTTAATTCATTACTTCCGCAGTGTGCGCACACAGTTGCTCTCGAAATGCTTCAGCAGTATGCCAGTGCCCTGACTGTCACAGACTTGCAGCACTATCCGTGTTAAGAATATTATGCCGGCTCATGGTCAGCCTAGCTCCTGTCTCTGTCATCAAATCGAACACACATTGTATGCGGCGTGTGCGAGGATCTAGGACTCCGGACACACGCATCATTGTTCAGAAAAGTGAGGAGGCAACTGCCTCAATGCTAGCTACGCCCATGCTGATGATTACAATGCCCACCCATGCTGACAATTACAATGCCCGTCTAGTCCATACATTGGCTGTTTTAACAACAAAGGCAGTGGATAGCATCCAAATCCAAGGGGTTTAAATTGAGACATTTTGGCTCCCTTACCTAGAAAGCAATGAGACAATGTGTCGGGGGCACACAGTGACTACTTTGCTGCAGTGTTTACATTCAGAGCACTAGATCTTGTTTAGAGCTCCGAATTTTGTCTTCATACAGGAAAGGGCACAAAACATCACAGCAATGCGTTCAGCAGCAACGCATGTGCAGTCAATAAGACCTGAGCCAATATTTAGCGTTGCTTGCTTAAGGTTACAGGTACCCGTTGACCGGAAGTAAAATTCAATTAGCCTGTTTACGGGCAGCTGCATGCTATTTCAACAATTCCTGCGCAAATTTACTTATCCACACACTTTTGTCTCGGAAAAGGTAATAGGCATTTATGTAGGTCGAGAGCTATGTTTGGGAGACAGTATAGGCTGTTGTCCACTGTTAGCGAAGTGACTTGTCACCACATCCTTTGTTGGACGCCATTTTCCATTTTTCCTTTGTAATTTGGCTGCTAGCGGGAGATGTTCATTGAATAACTTGTTCATTTATAGCTCTCGCCCTCAACGTTCAATAGCTGCTTCCTGAAGCTGAAGGTGCAATTCTGCATGTAGCTAACAAGAATGGTTTGTAGAGTGCACTCAGAAATTTATAAATGTATATGGGAGGGGTCAAGGTGTCCATGTAGCCATGCCTCTGCAGGAAGTTCGTCTTCCGATAAGTAGGCGGGTCCGAGTAGCTTCGAGTCCAGCGCCGCACTTAGTGCTAGGCAGTGTAAGAGTTCGGCATTGGTTGCATGAATATGTTACAGTTATTGCATGATACGTGGGTACCCGTAACCTTTATGTAATTGTACCTTCATTCCACTGTAGAACACCTGGTACTCTATTATCACACCATTCGGTTCCTCTGGTTGTTGCCAGGTGACTACAGCAGTAGATGTGTTAGAACTCTGCCTGATGTCAACAGTGACATTTCTCACAGACCCAGGAACTGAAGAAGCAAGGAAGAACATATCATATTGATCTAGCACATTTATACATAGAATGTCTTAGTGTCACTATATCAGCTTATCACTTACGATCTGCCAAGGTATGAAACTCAGTCCGGTTAGACAATACTCCTCTTCCATATTCAGTTGATGCAGCAACTCTTACATAATACCTTGTGTATTTTTGTAGACCTGCATGACATGATAAGAAATGGTGATTTTTCTTAAAACGTTCAAGGCTACAAATGCTACCAATGTATGAATTTACCTTCAATGTGTTGGAAAGTAGCATCGCTAGAGGTTATGTACTCATGGGAGGAACTTGACCCAATTTTGCTGAGAACAACTGAGTATCCTGTCAGGACTCCATTCTGATCAAGGAGGTCTGGAGGCTGCCAGTTGACATCAACAGAGGTTGAGGAGAGGACACGAATTTGAACTGCCATGGGAGCTCCTGATGGTTCTGGAGGTTAGGAATTCAGAAAGTCAAGTGTTCTACTAACAGCCTTCTAAGGAGTCTGCTGTGGTTATTGCTCACTAATTAGCACATTAGTATACTACACAGATAAACATAATATTCATTGCCATTGTTGCATTACATCTTGAGTGATCAGTACTATGCATAATACATAATATGCTGAGACAAGTTACCATTATTACACTCCTGGAAAGTGGATTTAACAGTCCGTGTTAAAAGAACAAATCAAATGTTAAAACACTCGGGAGAGGTGTAAGTACTAGCTACTGGATGCAAGCAGAGTCTGCTGAACTATCCACGAGGTGAGAGTAAGACATGAGGCATCATTCTAAACTGAGTTGCCCTACCAGTTGCACTAGCATATCAGGAGTGTGGTTGTCACTTGCACTCCTGGTAGTAAAAGTTTATTGTTTACTCCACAAATGCTTGGAGCACTCATGGAAGGCTTCTGGCTACACAGTCATGACTGTGATTTCTTCCTGTATAATAATTGCTCAGATACTCGCCATGATTGCATCCATCTTTTTGAGACGCTATAGCCGTACGACGTACGTGACATGACATGTGGGGGTACATTAAGCCGTATGCATGAGCTGGTGGACGGACATACAATCAGAGTCTGCTGAAGTATCCACAAGGTGAGAGGATAGTAAGGACGATGCATCATTCTGAAAAGTGGTTACCAGTTGCTCTATGGTTGCTAGCTACTTAACTATAAAACTAATAGTATAGCTATCCATGCCTACCTGCTCCAGGCAATCCTTGAATAATGGCCATACTCATTTCACTTCGTCCAGCTGCATTTGCAATAAAAACTGAGAATTCGTAGACATGATATTCTTGTAAGTCATCCAGAACTACAATTTCCTGCCTGAGTGGCAGGCTGGCAAGTATGGGGTCTAGGTTATTGGCCAGTGGGTTGCGATGAGTTGGAAATGATTTAATCATGGTTGTGATTGTTTCAGCAGGTGGCATTCCAACTGGACCAAGTAGTTTGTAGATAACCGTGTAGTTGGTAATCACTCCATTCCAGAGTTGTGGGTCTGGAGGTAGCCATGAGAGCTCAACAGATGTAGCAGAGATCACATCCACAGTGAAATTGTTGACTGGAGCTCCGGGAGCTGTAGAATGTACAACAGGAATGTGAACAAGAAGAAATGCACACATGCCCTATATGTCATACTGAAGGAGAGCAACTGCCTGCACTAACCAGTTTCTGGCACTTGAAGAGGGTATGGGTTGCTGAAGGGTCCCAGGCCAGCCATTGTGTTTGCAGCAACTACAAACTGATATGTATAAACGGGTCTAAGCCCTTGTAGTGTGGTAGAAGCATTCCCTACATGACGCTCAGCAATAATTCTACCAGTGTCCACTTCAGTAACACGGAGTGTGTAAAACTGAATGATTCCATTCTGGTGCTCAACAGGTGGCGGATCCCAGAGGATCTCTACTGAAGATCCAGTGAGTAGTGAACTCCTTACATTCTGAGGAGCATTACTGGGAACTGTAGGAGCAAGGGAAATGGTGCAACATTACACAATCTAGGCTGCAGAATGTGAGTGATGAGTATGAATAGGCCACGGAATGTTGAGTGTTGTGTGCATTCATGTCAAATGCTGGCTTTCCTAATACATAACACAAGTGAGATTGTTGGACATCCCTGACATACTGCACAAAAATCCTCATTTAATATTTACCAGCCTGAGGAGTGGTGACACTGGCAAATGCTGGTGGTCCGGGTCCAATGGTCTCTGCCGATATGCTGCACTGGTAGGTGTAGAATGGGTGGAGGAAGTTCACAATGAGAAGAGATGCAGTTCCCTCCTTCCAGAAGTAAATCACTCTCCCAGTCTCAGCTTCAGTAATGGTGATGTTGTAAGCCTGGATGATACCATTCTGATCCTCAGGCGGTGGAGCCTTCCAGGTCAGTCTGATGCTACTGGAGCTGATGGCAACCACTTGTACGTTTGTTGGTGAGCTAGAGGGCACTGCAGTAATGGAAGAAGTTAATGAATGCTGAATACTGAATTCTGATGGGTATAGATATGCTTACCATCTTGTTCAGTTTGCAGTGAATGGACTGCACTATAGGGACCTGTTGCAACAGTGACGGCAGCAACTGAGATGCGGTAGTTATAGTAAGGATGAAGATTCTCAGCTGTGATCGCAGTATTAGTTGTTGTACGCTGAATTTGCTGCCCTGTCTTTGTTATGATGATGTTCACTATGTAGCTTCGAATGATGCCATTCTGCTCCTTAGAAGGGGGTTGGCTCCAACTGATCTGGATCATCCTAGGACTACTTGCAACAGCTGAAATACTCTGAGGTGGACCACTTGGAGCTATTGGTAAAAGGAATGTTAAATGGATTGAACAGGAATAGCACATTGAAAGCTATTTTCCACAACATGGGCAAAAATTACTTCATTCATGAATACTATTTCCAATGGTAAAGTACTTGAAGTTAACAAAACGTACATTGCTGATCAGTGACAACAGTGAGGGCTGCTAGGTATCAATGCAAGGAGGAAAATACTCACCATCCTCAAGAGTTCTGACAAGTAGTGGTGAGGTGTATGGCCCAGGTCCAATGGTAACAGCAGCCACAGAACACACATAGTCGTAGTATGGATGGAGGGATTCCACACGCAGCTGCATAGGACCTTCTGAAACTTCACCAACATGTGTAGTTGACGTGTTTGTCTGCAGTTCAAACGCAGATATTGTATAGGAGCGCAATTGCCCATTTTGATCTTCACTTGGAGGTGCTTGCCACATGAATTCAATCTGTGTGGAGCTTATCACATTTGCAGTGAAGTTCTGTGGAGGTCCTCTAGGCACTGTCAACAAAGGTGTATAATGGGTTCTTGTATAAGCAATCTGTGGTTAAAAACTGCACACATAGATATATAGATGGAAATTGAAGGTAGCCAGTGGCATAGCTACCCCTGGGCTTGTGCAGGTAAAAATAGTGCAGGAAGCTAAGGTCAAGATCAATATACATTAGGATACTCAGAACGTTGGTACCAGATGGCCGACAAGCAGTTGCTGTTATGCAACTCTCTGTATAAATCTATTCTTATCTCTTAGCAAGATTCTAACTAGCTGATGCACTTATAGATTACAACTACCACTATATTATTAGATGGTTATATACCATGGGCGTAGCTAGCAATGAGGCAAGGGAGGCAGTTGCCTCCTCGCTTTTCTGGATAATGACGCGCGTGTCCGGAGTGTCGCACACTCCGTGTACGATGTACGCTCGATCTGATGACAGAGACATGAGCTAGGCTGACCATGAGCCGGCGCATACTCTTAACGCTGATAGTGCTGCAAGTCTGGGACAGTCAGAGCACCGGCATATTGTTGTAGCATTTCCAGAGCAACTGTTAGCGTGCACTGCGGATTAACTCATGAATAATTAATTAGGTCGAAAAATTTTCGCCACGCGCACAAACTCCACACCTCCTCAGTCTTGAAATCCTAGCTACGCCCCTGTATACCAGTCTGAAAACAGCTCGATTATAGCATTATACATATCGCTGATGCATGTTGCCATGTATCACTTGTCTAGCTGTTTTATGTTTAATAGTACTTATACACAGGTGTGTACAGGTACCCAAAATTGTGTGCATATGCACATCTTCCTTGGGGGCAGGTAAAAACGAGTGTAAGATTGTGAATACATCCATGCACTCACTACATACAAACACATGTTACCACATGTTGCATGCGAGCAAGGAAGACTGCATTTATCATGGACACATCACCGCACCACAGTATAGACCCGTTGCAGTTACGTCACATTTTCCGTGGAATTTCTATATACTATCCGGAAGCCGCCATCTTGGTGTACCGAAATACACTGGTTTTATATGCAGTATCGATCAAAACGTGTCCTGCGTCATTGGTAAGCGTTTATATAGCTTTAATAGCCTACATAGCAATCACATTTCGTCCGATTCAACACATACTAGAAGCATTGTTGGTGTTTACCGAGATTGCCATAGAAGCTGCTATCTCCAACAACGCAAAATAGCCGCCGTGTTGGTGTCCATTTCCGTATTCTCAAATTGATGACGTCAGCTGCAACGGGTCTATTGCATGAAGTGACAGTCTAGTGGTATGCAAGTGTGCTAATACTTTCATCAAACAGAGTTACGTTACCTTCTTCCTCTGTTGTGATTGTGTACACACTACTCGGGGGTCCAGGTCCAGTAGTTACAGCAGAGATGACAAAACTGTAATTGTAGTAGGGGTGCAGCATTTCCAGATAGAGCTGTGTGTTGTTGGCGGTCAGCTGAATGTTCTCTCCACTAGGGGACACGGACACGTTGACGGTGTATGTGCGGATAATTCCATTCCGGTTGGCAGCAGCAGGTGGGTCCCAGGCTAGACTGATGCTGTTAGATGATACAGCTGTAGCCATTGGGTTCTGTGGAGGGCCACTGGGAACTGTGAAATGTAAGCAAACATCCCAGTATTGTGTGTCGCTGAAGTCAGATACCATACTCTAAACTCACTAGCTTCTGCTGTTTGAAGAGAGATGCTGCGGCTTCTAGGACCAGCTTCCACTGTCACTGCAGCAATACTGAAGCTATATGTATAGAACGGATGAAGATTTTCAACACGGTAGTTGCTCATGGTGGAATTCAGTGTAAAGGATCTTCCAGTCTCCGATTCAGTAGCAAACACCAAATAGTTTCTGATGCGTCCGTTCCGGTTATCCTCAGGTGGCGGCTCCCAGTTCAGAGTGATTGAGGTTGCAGAAATAGCAGCCTGTCTAAGATCCTGAGGCGAGGCACTTGGAGCTAGAAATTGAAAATGTTAGATCATTACTATTGTGCACTAACATTGTACAGTCTATCCATATAGAATCATGCTACAATCCTATTGGTCACTATAGTGCTTATTAAAAATCACGATATTCACATACAGCTGAACATGACCTTTACAAGATGACAACAATAAAGCCAGTGTTGTTGTATAAACTTGAAATGTAATGCTGTAGCTATTAGGTATGTATTTATTATCATACTGTGTTGGATATCAGGTATATTATGACCTTGTAATGCAATATTCCACTCAGCCTTCAGCCTCGTGGAATATATTATAGCATTCCTCGGGTAGTGCTAATCCAACACAGCTGAGTGCAACATTTGCTAAATCTTCCCATGCGTTAGTGATGGTAACGATGTTGTAACAGCTACATAATTATAGCAGAGAACTTCATGCTGTTACAACCTTATTGCATTCAAACCACAGCATTTTTAATCTTGGAAGAGTGACAAACTAAATTTGGTACATTATATTATTATCGATGCCAAATGCAACTTGATTGTTTGTAGATCGCTGTTCTTTAAAAGAAGACCTTACCATCCTCAGGAGTGTAGATTTTGAAACTAGTAGAAAATGGTCCTCTTCCAATGTCTGTTTCTGCTGCAACTGCTACCGTGTACGTGGAGAATGGATGCAGTCCCACCAGTGTCAGACTCAGCGATGAGCTAGTGTAGTGCTGAGGAGCTGTGTCGTTGCCTTCAAGAGACACACTGACAACGTAGGCTGTGATGATTCCATTCTGATGCTCAGGAGGCGGAGGCTTCCAAGTCACATGTACGGCAGAGGAGTTCACAATCATTGCTTGAAAGGTTTGAGGGGAATCTGTAGGAACTACACAAAGAAGAGCATGCACATACAGCAATTCTTCCATTAAGTTGTGGACATAACAAGGTATCAGAATTAATTAATTACTAGTCATAATTATTACAAAATGTAGGCAGTGAAGCTAAGAGGTACACTCTAAGAATTTGTACAGAGGTGTATATACACAATTCTCTGCATACCATCTTCAGGAGTGGTGATTACTGCAGGGTCACTGTAGGGGCCTATCTCCACTGTCACTGCAGCTACACTGAAGTGGTATTCATAGGCTGGGTGTAGTTGTGAGTAGATGAGGGAGGTGTTCATTGATGTCAAGGCGAACTTTCTGCCACTCTGTAGTTCTATAACCCTGATGTTGTAGTGCCTGATATCTCCATTCCGCTGGTTTTCCAAGAGTGGCAACCAGTTGAGGTGGACACTGGTGGAGTTGATTGCCATGACATTCAAGTTAGGTGGAGCACCAGATGGAGCTAGGGTAAAGAGCAACCACAATATCATTTGAATGTGTACTTATATGAAATCTTGAGATGGCTAATCCGAAATTTTGAGATGGGCTGTATTTTTAACAAAAGTGCTGACCCTTGGGGACAACTATAGTTATATGACTTATTCAGATGCACAACTATAGCCCCGACTGCTATAACCATTGGTCACAGGGGTACTGTCAAGCATAAGCATCAGCACACCCAACTACATGGTACAATCAATAGTGTAAATGTATAATCACTGGGCTGTAGCTATTACAATGTTGCATGGGTACCAAGTCAACACTACCACTATTCATTATCACTATAACAGTTGCTAACCAGCCTCTAATGTTGTAGCTGCCACTGGGTTGCTGAATGGTCCCTGCTCAACAGTCTCGGCAGCAATGGTAAACAGGTATCGATAGTGTGCATGGAGAAAGCCAACAACCAGCTCATTGTGATCACCCCCACGAGTGTAGGTGGTTAAAATCCCCGTGTTGGTCTCATTCTGGCTGATGTGGTACTGTCTGATCACTCCATTCTGCTGCCTAAGTGGTGGTGGAGACCACATCAGAGAGACAGTGTTTGGACCACGGACCACGGCTGTGAGATTCTGAGGTGGAGTGCTGGGAGCTAGAGAGAGCAGTCAAATTTATCATGACGAAAATATTGATTTTCATACTAATAAAGGGATATCATAGAGTTGGTAGACTCTGTATATACGTACAGGGGTAGGGCGGACACAGATAATACCCCCAAAGAGGTCAACATATAAGCTACTCTCAGTCACTCTGACGACAGTCATGTGCAAGAAAATGCTGAACATTCAGCACACGTTCAAAACGAAGTGAAATCGACAGTAATGATGATTGTTTCATACGTCATCCCGTAAATCACTTCCTGTTCTTAATGTGCATATGCAACTGCTCCATGCATATGCATGTCTCGCACATCCATGCTCTTCGCTCATGCTCGCCACCTGCATGATGTCATGCATTTCCACTAGTATTCAAAACTTTATGGTTCTCATCACAGACTCGAACAGCAAGATCATGGACTCGAACGGCAAGCGGACGGTGCGATCATAGACCAAATTTGACGATGACATGCCTGTCCAGTCCAATTTATACAGGTAGTTTTTCCTGTGCTGTCTATTTCAAGTATGACAAAGGACCAGATAACTGCTTATGTAATTTGTCACAGAGTGATCAGCTTGGTGCATCACTGCATGTGCTGATATACGCATTGAGAGCCAGCAAGGTAGAAATAGCTGCTCGCAGTTGTACTCTGACAACACCATTAGTTCAACTTTTCTTTCCTGATAAATTAGTCACTGATTGTGGACTACATGCAGTGAAGTCCCTTACTCAGCAAACTTCTCTTGCAAACAAAGTGTCCATTTCACTATCTAGTTACCTCCAAAGCATCAGTGACAAGTTTCATGCACAACTTCTATACATTCAGGACAGGTGTTATATCATGTAAGAACATAATGTCTTACCAGTCTCAAGAGTTGTTACGGTGGAAGTTTCACTGTATGGGCCAGGAGCAATAGTAACGGCTGACACCGTGAACTGATAGGTGTGGTATGGGTAGAGTTGTGAGACATTGCAAGACACCATAGGGCAGTTCTGCTGGAAGGTCTCCCCCATATATGGGTGGATTGCAGTTATATTGACGATGTAGTAGACGATAACCCCATTCTGTTCATCCGGCCTTGGAGGATTCCATGACAGCTCCACAATCATGGGATCAACAGCTACAGCAGCAGTGATCCTGGGAGAGCTAGTTGGAACTGTGGGGTTGTACCGAAACACGACAGACTTAGCAAGGACATACTTAACTTGGTCAATCGCCAAATTAATTAAGAACAGACAAGTGGAGCCATCCGTGAAGCATTCTCGCAAGAAGCTTTGGCTTACTATGCCAAGCTCACACAGGTAGGATAGCTGTACTCAATAATACAGTAGAGACTGACAAAGACACATGTGCATAGGGTCTGTTTATAATCACACTTCCATAATATGACAGAAGGCAGACTGGCAGCTCATACCAGGGATCTGGAGCTTCACTGGGAAGATAAATTGGAGGGGAATGGGGCAAGTGCCATCATGAGGCGAAAGCTGTGCAGGCTTTAATATCACTAAGACATGCACTATCCATTATTAATGTTCACTAAGACACCATGTATGATTGAATATGTTTCCTTATTTCACTAAGACACCTAATCCAACCTTAGGCATCATTACAGGTCCCCTTGCTACATGAAATTAGGCCTAACAAGATTATTAGACATACACCATCTAGATCTTTCTTCTTCATTGATCTCTTGGGCTGCCCCTATCAACTTGGCACAATGGAAACAAAAATGGCAAGTAGTTTCACACGAGAATGCTTCACAGACACTCTGCCAGGTCAGTTTTTTAGTATTTGACCTTATATAATACACACTTACCATCCGGAAGTGTCCGCACAGTGTGTGTCTCAGAGTACGGTCCAGGTGCAACAGTTACTGCTGAAACACTGAAGTCGTAAACGTAGTACGGATGTAGACTTCCGACAGTAATTTGCTGGCGAGTGGTAGAGAGGGTAAATGTTTCTCCCGTATCTTCCTCCACTACCCTAACGTTGTACTGTCTGATGATGCCGTTGTGGTGTTCAGTTGGTGGTGGGGACCAGGAGAGGTCCACAGATGTGGAATTGACTGCAGTGTGCCTGAGATCCTGCGGTGAGGCTGTCGGTTCTGGGAATGGAGTGAAAGACACAATGGTGAGCATTGATTATCTTAGCGCTATCTATTACAGTATAGTATTACCATCTTCCAGTGTGTGAACAGAAACTATAGCACTGAAAGGTCCCCTCCCAGCGCTTGTCTGTGCAGCAACAGCAGCAGTGTAATGTGTATGGGGCATAACAGGGTCTAAGATATAGTTTGTGGACTCTGTTAGCAATTCTTGAGTTTCTCCGGTATCCGGAAGTGTGATGTTGAGTATGTAACCAGTAATATCTCCATTTTGATCTTCAACTGGGGGAGGCTGCCATGACAAGATGATGGTTGTTGAGGTTGCATTTACAACTACAACATTCCTTGGTCCAGAACTTGGTGCTGGAAGAAATTCAAGCAAAGTTCAACGCAGTATGCGCACTTAGATTATTCTACTTGGCAACTTACAAGCAGTAGATGTAATAAATTGTAATGGATAGGAAGGTGGACCAATCGTGGTGGTGAATGCAGCCACAGTAAGACTGTAAGAGTAGTGTGGGTGTAGAAACGACACTCTGAGCTCTGTAGTTGTTGACCTGATCTGGAAGTCTCTCCCAGTGTCCTGCTCTGTTATATTGACATGGTATTGCCTAAGGATCCCATTTTGATGCTCTAAAGGTGGGGGATCCCACCGCAGCAAGAGAGAGAAAGCAGTAACCTCCACGGTAGTAACATTGACAGGTGGGGCTGATGGGGCTGCAAGAGGAAAGACAAGATGGCACCTAGTCATTTAACCTCCAAAATGACTCAATTGATCGAGCAAATTACCATCTTCAGGCATTTCAATGGTCACACCCGGAGTGGAAGGACCTAAGGCAACTGTTTCAGCTGCAACACTGCATGAGTACTGGTAGAAAGGATGCAAATTTGGCAGAGTAATTTCAGTGTCTGTACTCTCCAATTCGAAATCAGTGCCAGTGTCGAGTTCCGTGACATTGATAACATATCTCCTAATGATTCCATTTCTGTCCTCTTCTGCCGGTGGCTGCCAGCTGATGCGTAGTGTCCTTGAGTCGAGGGCAGTTGCAAGGAGTGTCCCAGGTGGTGCGGTAGGTGCTGCAGAATATACTTTAAATCTGACAGAGTGCAGTTCTGATACGAATATAATAGGTCTTCTTAATAATGGGAAAAAATCTTACCATCTTCAGGAGTTCGAACCAGGACAGGTGGACTGAATGGTCCTGCAGCAACTGTCTCAGCAGAAACTGAGCAGGTGTAATTTGTGAAAGGATGTAAATTGCGTACAACTGTAGTGGTTGTCTGAGAATATGTTATCAGCTCTGTCCCATCAGCTATAGACGTGAGGTTGATAATGTATCTTCTAATAATGCCATTCTGCTGCTGCATCTGAGGGGGCGTCCATGCAAGCATAACAGCTCGTGAATATGTCGCAGTCACTTCAACATCTATCGGTGGTTGAGAGGGAGCTGGAGAACAAATAGGATTAATACATAAACACTTGCAAGTTACAGTGGAACCCTTGCTAAAGGACACCATCCTAAATATGAGGACATCTGGGTTTTACTCAAGACACCTGGACACATTCTTGGGACAAAGGGTGTCCATACTAGAGGGAGTCCACCACATTTCTGAGTAAATATAGCCATACCTGCTTCTTCCGTTCGGATTGTGATATTAGAGTAGTTGGTCCCCACGTCCACTGTGACGGGTACAATGACAAACGTATAGGTATAAAAGGGATGGAGGGAATTGACAGCAAGTTCGGTTGTCTCGGAATCAGTCGATGTAGTGAACACTGCTCCAGTCTCCAGTTCGGTAACATTGATCCTGTACTCTCTAATCATTCCATAGTGAGTGTCTTCAGGAGGATGGTCCCAGCTGATGTGGATACTGGTTGGTCCAACGAATTGGGCGGTTACATTGACAGGTTTTCCAACGGGTGCTGCAGGTAAGGAAGTTCGCAGAATAATTCATGAATCGCTGCAAAACTGCAAGACTAATTCTATTTGAGTCCCAATTCAATGAATTTGGTTAAATTTTACTGATAGAAGCAGTTTGCTGAAATCTATGATGGCCGAGTGAGAGAGAGAGCTGAACTCACCAAAAACAATTCTGGGTCCAAGCTTCCTTGGTTTGTATCAATACATATTGAGGGCTCAGCCAAATTTCAACATTCCTTTTCTCTCACCGGCTTAAGTAGCCCAGTTTGTGGAACCATTCCATCACTGCGCTGGGCATAATATTATGCTACAAACAAAGTTGCGGAAGACCTATATACGTGCAGCTCTGTATGGAGACCTAGCCGAGGATACCAAAGATCCATGAGCAAAGCTGCACCACTTTATGTATGCAATAACCAAGCACTTGTAGCAAGAAGCTGAATGTCAGCTCCAGCACTATGTCACGGCACTTCGGTGCTGAGTCAAAAACTCATGAACAGGAAACCTTGCTATCCAAACTTTTTCATTGGCAGCTTTCAGTCTAACAGAGCCCAAATTGGGCAGTAATAGCCCCTGCGCTGTCAACAACTAGCCATATACTCATGGTATAGCTATATGTCTGAAGTGATGAGGCATACATACACACATAACTAGAGGCGATACTAAGCTTGTGATACCAGCGAGTTGCAACCAGTTGCAACGGCTATTACCAGGAGTGCAGTTGCCCCTCGAACAAGGTGAAGAAATTGTTGTTAAGGTCCATTTATGGAACAGCCCACCTGGCTAGCTCAGACTGAACATCCAAACCCAGACCCACCCTTTGTGCTCACATACAACCTCCCAAGCATGTTGATGGTGAAGCTGAAAGTCTCATAACCAACTGGTTTTGGCGGTCATGATTCAGAGCTGATACTAAGTCATGCTGAGACACATCAAGTCCTTTTAAAGACTATCTTGTTATGGCACAGGGCTCTCAAAGATCAGGTCATCAAACATTTATGGAGGGGGCATTCAGATCCCCAAATATGAGTTAAGGTGGTTGTTAACTTACCTTCCTCATGTGTTGTCACAGACAGGAGGTGAGTGGCTGGTCCACTACCAGCAACTGTCTGGGCAGTTACCAGAGAGCTGTATGTGGTGAACGGTGTTAGGGAGTACAGTGTCAGATTGAGGGATTCAGTGGACACTACAGTCACTTCTTCAGTCCCCAACTCTGTTATGTTGACAACATAGCCATTGATCACACCATTTTGGTCCTCAACTGGAGGGGCGCTCCAAGTCAGATGGATAGAACGAGAGGAGAGAGCAATTGCAGCGAAGTTGCTTGGAGGAGAGTCGGGAGCTGTGTATGTCATGTAAGGGTAATAATTGCAGCATCAATGATACACAGCGTCACGTGTAATTTCAGGCTCACAACTACTTCTCCTTACCATCTTGAGGCATTAGCTGCACAGACGGTACAGAAAACGGTCCAGGAGCTACTGTATAGGCTGCTACACTGAACTGGTAGGTGTAGAAAGGGTGGAGAGAAGAAACGGTACGGGAGGAACCAAATGATGTCAATTGGTATGCCCTGCCAGTGTCCACTTCTGTAACATTGATCTGGAACTGTCGGATCACTCCATTGTGGTGTTCAGGAGGGGGAGGAGACCAGGAGAGGTGCACACTTCTTGAATCAATTACAGCTACCACCAGACCTTGGGGAGGACTTGTAGGAGCTTGAAAGGAAAATAGAAAATTTGATAATGGCCATAATTATGGTACATTAAAAAAGATTGTGTGTAATCACTACTTACATGCTTCAAGAGTCTGAAACTGTACTGTATCACTGACTGGACCACGTCCAGCGTTGGTGACAGCCGCAGATACACAAAGGTACAATGTGTAGGGTTGGAGATTGTGCACAGTCAGTGTTGTGGAGTTTGAAAATAATTCCATTCTCTCTCCAGACTGCACTTTTGTCACGTTAATGGCATAGCCTACAACAATTCCATTGCGATCTTCAGGGGGTGGTGCTTCCCATGACAACACAGCAGAATTGACGTACACAGTGACGGCCCTGAGCACTGTTGGAGCACTGCTGGGAACTGTAACAGGCCATAACAAATAAATTATACATAATTAGTGGTATGTGACCTACGACTTTACATGACATACATTAAACATATGTACGTACCATCCTCTGGCAATGTGATGCTTAGTTCCACACTGTATGGCCCTTCTCCAATGGTGACAGCAGCAATCGTACATGCGTAAGTGTAGAATGGGTGGAGTGACGGTACAGTGACGGAGGTTGCAGCAGTGATCTGCTGGAATGCCATTCCAGTTTCCCTCTCAGTGATGTTGACTCTGTATTCCCTGATGATGCCATTATGGTGCTCAAATGGTGGAGGATCCCAAGATATAAGCAGGGTTCTGGAATCAACAGCTCTCAATACAACACCTTGAGGAGCATCTGAAGGAACTGCAATAAGCAAAGAGGATCATTAAGTTTAGTTGTTATCAGCTCCTTGAATGCAGACATTTTATGGGTGATATTATAAGAATTTCTTTACCATCTTCTGGAGTTGTTGCTGTTGCAGCCATGCTAGAAGGACCAACACCAACACTAGTTTCACCAGCAACTGTGAATATGTATGTCCAGTGAGGATGGAGGGAGGTAACTGTAAGCTGGTTTAAAGCAGAAGCAAGCTCAAATCCTTCTCCAGTTTCTGATGCAGTAAAATTCACAAGATATCGAAGGATGATTCCATTTTGTTGTTCTGGAATAATGGGCTGCCACGTGAGTAGAACACTTGATGATGAAATAACTGTAGCGGCAAGATTCCTTGGTATTCCGCTAGGAACTACAAGAAAGAGAGTAAGAAGTTAGAGCATACAAAGAGGATATTTCAGCCATTATTATGCTTACTGTCTTCCATTGTGGTGACACGAACACGTTCAGCTGCAGGTCCTACTCCAACCGTCACAGCATACACAGTAAATTCATATGTGTAGTAAGGATGTAGGGAGGAAAATGTTCTCGCCGTATGTGATGTAACTTCACTTAATTCGTATCCAGTTTCAAGTTCTGTCACATTGACTATGTAATGCCTTATCACTCCATTGCGATCTTCAAACAGAGGAGAACTCCACGAGAGAGCAATAGCTGTTGAGCTGATAGATACGCCTGATATGTTCTGTGGTGGTCCAGATGGAGCTGTACGGTTAAACATTGAGCGCAGTAAACAAGCCTGACCAGTGTTTTACCCAGGGATTCCCCCCCCCCCCCCCCCCCCCCCCCCCCCCCCAATCAAGCATAAGCATTTTCCCCCTAAAAATAAAATGTCTAGAAAAAACACCAAGTCTGACTACAAATACATAGAGCTGCACCTCACCTTGTTCTAACAGGAGGATCGAAATCACACCACTGAATGGACCTGGTTGGACGGTTTCTGCTCGGACTTGGCACAAGTAGGTATAGAATGGGTGGAGAGAATCGACTGTTACCTGGGAGATGTTTGTCATAACCTCAAATTCTTGTCTAGTTTCCGTTTCCACAATGGAAAGGGTGTAATTTCGAATGACTCCATTAATCTGTTCAAATGGAGGTGGCTGCCACGTAAGACTGAAGGACTGAGAGGTTAGGTCTGTCAGCAGTGGAGTGGATGGCGGTGCAGTGGGAGCTGGATAAAAAGAAACCAGTCACACATGCAGTGACACCAGCTATAAACAAGTCACACATGCAGTCACACCAGCTATAAACAAGTCACAAATACTCACATTCTTGGAGGAGAAAAAATATTAGGCAGCAAACTAGTATTATACCTGATTCCAGAGTTTGCACATAGAATATGCTGGTGAAAGGACCACTGCCAATAGCAGTGTTGGCTGCAACCTGGCTGGCATAATTGTAGTATGGATGCAGTGCTCCAATGGTAATGAACGTATTAACTGCATGAAATCTCCACGGTCTGCCCGTCTCCATTTCAGTCATCGTCACAACATAGAACTGCAGATCTCCATTTATGTCAATGCGAGGGGGAGGAGACCAGCTGAGATTCACTAAGGTTGGGCTGTGTGCTACCCCAATAGGAACCTGAGGTGGTGATGAGGGGGCTGCGGGTGGGACATGGAGGGAGTGGAATGAATGCATTATTACCAAAGCCATCCAATGCAGATTACTTAAGTAAACAACTTAAGTAAACAACTTCAGCTGCAGTGTATGTAACATATACAACTCTGTAAGTAAGAGTGTCTGCTACTCTAACAATTTGCTTTATGTACCATCTTCCAAGGTAGTGAAGTTCATTGGTGAGCTGAAAGGCCCAATACCAACTCGTGTAGCAGCTGCGACCATGAATGTATACTGATTGTACTCTTCCAAGTTTGTTAGAGTATGGCTGGTGATAGTAGTGTTCACTCGGATATCTGGTATGTCAAACTGGAACTGTGAAGCCACTATCTGGTAGTACACAATCACTCCATTTTGGTCCTCAAAGGCAGGAGGCTGCCATGAAAATGTGGCCTGTCTTGTCCCAACAAGTGTGACTCGTACTTCAGTTGGTGGAGAGCTTGGATCTGCAGGACATGGAACGTATCAATGGATACCAGTGATTGTGACACACTGACAACATTTAGCTACCACAGACAACGCAACATACAATATTCATGTGTTCTTGCTGTTAGCTCAGCAGATGGCCCAGCTCCAATCCTGGTCGAGGCATGCACAGTGAAAGTGTAGACTGTATCCTCATTGAGACCATGCACGGTGTAGCTTGTGGTTCGATTTCCAGGTATTGGGATGCTTTGTACGACAGTGGCACTCGTATTGTATGTGATGGTGAAGGAGATTATAATCCCATAAGGAAGAGTTGGGTTAGACCATGTCAAAAATACAGCTGTTGAGTTCAGTACCAGGCCATTGAAGAGGGCGGGAGCATCGTGAGGAGCTGAAAGGAACAACAGTAAAATACAAATTTTGAAAACCTGCTATTCCAGTAACCCAGCCGGAAGTGCACTCACAGTAAACTTTCTATAGGCACAGCCTTTTTCATTACTTCAAACTATTATTCACATTAAGTTTATGTGTTTCGGCTATGGTAGGTACTAAAATGTTTATAGCTCTTACTTGATTCATCTGTTGTTGCTCTTAAGGTGATACTAGACCCTCCTTCTCCTGCAGAGGTGTTGGCTGAAATAAAGCATCCATAGGTTGTGAAGGGAGTGAGGCCATCCAGATGTGTTGCAGACTGTGTTCCATTGGTAACTACCCGAATGGTTGTGGCATTTCCGTCCACTCTGCAGTATACAGTATACGCTCGAACAATTCCATTTGGCTCCTGTGGTGGTTCCCACTGAACGTATAGTCTGGTAGGAAATCCAGTCACTGTAGTAAGTGTGGCATTCGTTGGTCCAGTTGGAACTGAGGAGAAAATTATGATTGAAAACTTGCAAAACTAGCATGAAATAGCAAGTCCATCATCACTTCTCAACAACAACTGTCTTGCAACATTAAGTGATATTGTCACATTTAGACATCGTGGTTTCATGTGAAAACAGCTTCAGTGCATGGGTTTAGGGCCATGTTTTGGAGGCAACCTCCCCCCCAAGCATTTCATAATCTATAATAATTGAAGGGCTCAGAACCAGAGTGGTCTAACCCACAAACATTGAACTAGCCCCCCGAATACTGTGTTTCAGGAGCTGCTGAAATTTCAACATTTTGGTCATTGCATATTTTCGACTCCATTTTTGTGCAATTCATGTCATTTCAAGTATTTGCTTTTGGGCTAGACCACTCTGGTTCCGAGCCCTTCAAATTATTATAGACGCCCACCAAGGGAAAATCGGGTATTGGTCTTAACTAACATATCTGGTGTGTGATATGCCACTATTCTGATCCTGTCGAGGAAGGTGCAACATTAATGTGAGGCCGATCTTGACTTTAGAGCCCAACTAATTGGCTTCTGGGGTCATGATTATCATGAAAGTATTGCTGGACGTGTTCTCTATGTGCGCCGAGTCTGACCTCTAAGGAGTGAATACGATGGGAGAGAAGCACCTAAGAATATGGCATGTGCTGAATGTATGAAAATGTGTACTGTTGCCTTGGGGGAAAGAATTCAGTAGTTAAAAGGGATTTATAGTACAGTGATGTGATGGATACTGAGGCAACATATTAATTCGTTGAGGGTCATGTGAGTAATAATAAGATATTATATACAGTTTAGTACGCACGATCTACATATTGCACACTTTACTGATTGTTGCACACTTTGAAAAGACCGATGGCAACAATTAAGGTTAGTTAGTGAACTCGGGCATTACAACCAGGTAAACGTAGCATATCAACAATGAGAACATCGTGTCTATAATTTATCTTTTCCACTCTTATTATAATAATATCCTTACCATCCTCAGAAGTTAAGATCAGCACTTCGTCATTGTAAGGCCCAGTTCCTGGTACTGTAGTTGCTGCCACTGAACATCTATACACAGTGTATGGCGTGAAGTCAGTGGCTAAGACATATGTTGAACTGCTGTTTGAGTAGATTTGGAATATCATCTGGTTGTCGACCGAAATGATATTTACAACATAACCAATGATCACTCCATTTTGTTGGTCCGGTAGAGGTGGCTGCCACGAAAAATAGAGAGTACGAGGGGCAGTAGCTTCAATTGAAAAGTTCAGGGGAGGACCAGATGGAGCTGTAGTCAGGGTAAGTAGAAGATCAACGTTCATTACAAACATAAATGTAAACAATGACTAGCTAGACCCACAGAATAACTGCACATTTGCCTTGGAGATGTAGATTCAGTGATGTATGTTATAGTTAACCTACCCCCACTGGGCTGTATGCAGTATAATATTGCAAGTGCTCTGCCCAGGTGTGCTGGTGGGCTAACTGGTTTTTAGCCCTACAGCTTCTGTTGCTGTTACTGCTCATTACATGTCTAGTTTACATGCTGCTAATTGACCACAGGGCAACATCTTTCCTATCCACAGGGCTATATCACCTATATTAGTCTTTGCAATACTTTCATCTACATCACAAGTGGGCTATAACATGCATCTAACACTACACAGGTGCCATGACTGTACAGATTCAGTACATGTCATGATACTATAATAAGGTAATGAACACAACCTTCTTGAGGAGTGACGATGGATACAAATTGCTGGGAGAATGGTCCGACTTCGTTGGTAACAGCTGCGACCCTGCAAGTATAGGTGTAGTAGGGATGAAGGCCGGAAATGTTCAGTTGAGTGGAAAGAGCAGTATAGGTGTTCATTTCACTGGTTTCAACCGCCAGAACAGAAACAATGTAATGACGGATAATGCCATTGTGGTTCTCAGGAGCAACGGTGTCCCACATTAGTTCAATGGTGGTTGAATTGACTGCACGTCCAGAAAGGTTTGGGGGAGCTCCACTGGGAGCTGTGATTGAAAGAAGATATAGAATGATCTACACTGTTACGTAGTTGAAAGAAGTGAAAATCACTAAGCTCACCATCTTCCGGCAGCCTGACAGTCAGGTTTCCTGTGTATGGACCACTTTCTGTTGTGACAGCAGCCACACGGAATGTGTAAGTGTAGTAGGGATGTAGGGATTGTACCGTCACTCGAGGGGAAGTGGAGAGTACTCGGGATTCTGATGCAGTTTCATGTTCAGTGATATCTACAACATAGTGCTGGAGATTTCCATTGAGCTGGTCAGAAGGTGGTGGATTCCATGATAGTGTAACAGATGTCGAGTTGATGGAAATGACAGAGAAGTTACCAGGTGGAGCAGCAGGAGCTATAGGAAATTTAAAACATCAGTACTACAGCAATGGTCACATAACATTTCTGTTCCGAGAGTGAAACAAATGGGAGGAATTATTGAGTACCGTAGAGTACGTATCAAGCGCCCACCACGTATCAAGCAACCACTCCCCTCTTCACAAAAGTTACTGCACAGGGTTCAAAAGCAGTGTAGTAAGGGCCCACCCATCACAAAAGTCTTGAACAGCATTTCTAACCTTTGGGTAGGTTGTGCATCCAAAAAGGCCGAGTTACAGTGAAGTATGAACTACGGCGTGCTTTCTCAAGGACTTCGCAAAGATGCGCAATCAATTTCCTTACGTGAAAAATGGACTTACAAATTCATAGCCGGTCATTGATATTCACAGTGCTGAATGGGTGGGCGGATACTACATGCCTACTTAGTCTGAGTACATATCTAGTGCCCACCCCGTGCTCAGCGGTGTTCTAATGTTTAAACCCTGGGCGCTTAATATGTACTCTACGATACTATATTTATAGTGCAATAGTTTAATCCTACGTGAGTGACTATGTTGAAATTTCTTACATGTCTCAAGTGTCATGATTTGAAATGGGTCACTGAAGGGTCCACGACCAACAGTGTGTGCTGCCACTTCACACTGGTAGGTGAAGTGCGAACGGAGAGAGCCCAACCTCAGATCATCACCGAGAACATAGAATGTCCATGTCTGTCCTGTTTCTATTTCTGTTATGTCCGCTTCATAGTACAAAAGAATGCCATTGATGTCAACTGGTGGTGGGGGTAACCAGGTAAAGGAAAGGACAGTGGCGCTCACAGCAACACCTCTCACTGAGCGTGGGGATGCGGATGGAACTGGGGAAGAGACTGACGTATAAGATGCACTGACATTAGCACTTTGTGTTAATACTCACCTGCTTGAAGGGTCCGAAAGTCAACTGGCTGAGTTGCAGATCCCAGTCCAAAGGTGTTCCCTGCCTTGATGGTGCAGGCGTATAATGCGTATTCTTCCAGTGTGCGAGGAAATGTGTAGCTAGTGACACCTGCACCAACATTAACACGTATATCCGATATATTAGGAAACTGCCCCTGCGTAGCGGTCACTTGATAGGAGGACACGGCAGTTAGTGAATTCAGAAAGGAAACCACTGGTGCCTGCCAGGTGAGGGTGGCAGCCCTGGCATTAATATTTGAGACCTGGAGGTTTGTTGGTGGCAGTGGTGGGACTGCAGTGAGAGAAGCACATGTAAATATCACATACTCTGCCGTATACCGGGAAATTTTGGCGGCCATTAAATATGGCGAAATGGCCTGAAATGGCTTGGTATCAAATTTGGCGATTTTAAATTTGGCGATCGCGCAAAAGTATGCTGTCACTATGCACACTGTGAGCCCGACATGACTGACTGCACAAGATCGGGAAGTAGGACAAAGACATACGAAATGAAGAGCAGTGTAGTGGCCATCACGCTTTCAGCAGCATCTGGAGGCCCACGATCGGCGAACAGCTATCCGGGAGGTCAGCAATGCCCATGATGCATACGCTGTGGCAGTGATGCACGACCCAGGGCAGGTACACAGTCGGCCATGACCGCATGTTCAGCAGTCTGTAGTCTGTCTACGCTTTTAATCCGGTATACTGTCTGTGAAGTAGTAGGCGCTTCTCAGACGGTGTCAGATCTCTCTTTCTCAGCACATAGTATGTTAATTTAGGTCTTGCAATCTCATTGAGTCAAAGGTGAACTTGCTTCCCGTGTTCACCGACAGTCGATCTAGCTTGCCAGCCAATAATTATTGGCGATTTTTTAATTTGGCGATTGGCTTCCGAATTGCCAAATTGCTTAATTAAAATGGTCGCCAAAATTTCCCGGTATACGGGTACTACTAGTCATCCATTATAAACTCTACAATCGTCAGCTGGTATGGTCCCATTAACTACACTGATGAGTCAGTAGCTCCTGGGTGTGCATAGTTTAGTGAGTGCAGGGGGTGGGGCTTTTTCGCCTAAAGAGTATAACCTTTCAGGTGGTAGTTGTGTATTAGGTGAGGGAGCTTTGATGAAAGTGTAGTTCATACACCTGGGTAATTGAAGCATTACTTGTACCCACCTTCACATGTGTGTCCGTCACTGTTAAGCCGGTAACCGCCAGTGCAGGAGCAAACGTAACTTCCATCATTGTCAGTGCAGGTGAGGTGGCAACCTCCGTTGTTGCTGAGGCACTCATTTACATCTGTATAGGTGCAAGATGGGGAACTTTGAGCCATTGATCAGTGAAGTCGTGGTCTGGGTTGTCCACCACTGAGCTCATTAACTTTATACCGACCATAAGAAACTGAAAGCAGTATAAAGCAGCCACCTATAAATTCTTAAGTATGGGATTGTGGGAACAATGACGGCAAATGCCCTCGTTTCATTACCCCTCCTCCTCTTGGGAGACCAGCCTTTGGCTGAAAGGATTTGGAGGTAAAAATTCAACACTTATACCATTTTTCATTTACCAATGATAACATTCTTTACCAAACAATGTCGGTGCTTGCCGGCATGGTTTTCCCATTGAATTAAAATTTATGTACACTCCTGTTAGAGAAAAAAAAACTGTACAGCGTAAAATCTAACCTCAGAACAAAGCTAGCTATAAGTATGAGCTGGTGGATGCAATCAGTCGGCTCAGGTATCTAGGGGCTTAGGCATCATTTTGAATTAAAGGTGAATTAGCCCACCAGCGAGTTGCACTAGCTACCAGAAGTGCACTTTCCACTAAATACACTCCTAGCAGGGGAATATTTATGCTGCGTAATATTACTTCCCAGGAAAATTTGAAGTATAGGCTAGCTATACTTCCCAAAATAGAAATTGTAAACTGTGTATAACATTACACCCTCCTGGTGAAGAGTCTGATGTTTCTGGAGGTGAGAGTGCAACCCTAGGATGCAAAACCTATCTCATCCACTCATAATTTTAAGTGTCTGTGAGGTGAGGCTCACTGGCCCTTCACGTTTGTGGAGGTCCTGCATCTTGTTGCAGTGGACTGTCTCTTCTGCGTCCGTGGATTGCAACTTAAAGAACACAAAATGGGGTATAGGCCAGGGGACAGGGCTACTGTATGCTAGCCACCGCCTATATACAGGCAGCCTTGGAATGAGGCTAGCTTTATTATGAGCTGGTAGATGCATTCAGAGAAAATGAAGGCCTCACACAATAGTATAGCACTATAGCAATGTCATCTTCTCATTTTGTATCATGTGACCATTATGTGGGCGTGGTGATCAAGGAACCAAGGTGAGTCTCACAGAGGTATACACTGCTCTTGGGATAGTTCATTTATGCCTATGACGCTTTAGTGCTGGACTGAGTTGGTGACTGATGACTAAATTAGTCGTAGCTTACCCAATTCATTGTAATGCTTACTTGTACAGCTGAATCCATTGCCCTGGTAGCCAGTGTTGCAGGAGCAGGTGTAGCTCCCTTGAGTGTTGTGGCACATTGCATTGGCATGGCAATTGTCAGTCCCCAGTGCACACTCATTCACATCTGCAATGCAAGTTAGTAGAAATTATTCCTTAGTTTCATATGCACTGTTGCACAAAACGTATACAAGATAAATAAAGAAACCAATGGATATGTATCTCCCAAGAACACTATACTGCCGGTCAAAGTTCCCACTCCAGGCCGCACATTTCTGTGTGATCTTCACTTGACAAAACATGTTTAGACAGACACTCGTCATCTATGGCCTACCAAAGAGAACAATCTACTCACACCAAAACTAATGTACAATGCACTCATTTCTTGGCTGCCAAAT
Organism: Axinella damicornis; assembly: GCA_963931865.1. NCBI lineage: Eukaryota > Metazoa > Porifera > Demospongiae > Axinellida > Axinellidae > Axinella > Axinella damicornis. The sequence continues at coordinate 6,379,702 of OZ007514.1, read as the reverse complement.
TTCGTCCACCCAGGTGTTCCCTGTGACTAGCAATGGACCTGTGCCCAGCTTCACAGATGCCAGCTATTGTGGAAGATAGGTTGAGCCGATGGGACAGAAACCTTACTGTTCTAGGGAACAAGTTATCGCAACCGATCCTCCTGTCTGCCTGTTAGCATTCTAAACAGCCCCACTCACTCTAGTTAGCTGTTCCGACAAGATTAACAAGCTCAAGTCCAGTACGGGACCAAAGAGCTAAGGACTAATGAAAAGGAACATCATGGCACTCTCAGGGCAGTTAAGGATCTGGAACCACACTTTTGCGGCTGATTTTTGAGTATACCATTATCAAAAAGTAATGTAGTTGCTGCACCCAAGAACTATCCCAATCCATAGCCACACCCCTTAACCGCACAATGATGTCATTGGGTTGCATAGCCACACCCCTTAACCGCACAATGATGTCATTGGGTTGCAATTCAAGAAGTAACATGCCCCCTTTGTTGATTCTATGGCTAATCACATACTTATTATAGTTGCCATACATTTACTCCCATAGAAAAGCGTGCAATTTTTTTCCAAATTGCACGGTTATTGTAGCCCGAGGGCTGTCAGAAATTGCACGGTTACGAAGCGGCCGCGGCGCGCGCTAACCAATCAGGTGAAGCTCCGCCCTAGCAACGAGCGTCTGCGTCATGGCTACACCTCGTTTTCATTAGCAACAGTTGAAAATGGCTGTACTGTGTGAGTGCTCGCGTTGTTTAAGCTTTCTGTACCTGAGCTGAAGAAACGCTGTGAGAACCGAACGATGGCGTGGCGAAAGTGTTGTCACAGAAACGGTGGCGCTAGTAGCGCTGCAGCCGTACTGTTTGTGGCTCAGGTTATGCGCACACAGGCTCTGTGCTGCTGTTTTGGGACCCTGGGGGTGTCAGTTGCAACACCGCGCTTCCGTCCTAAAGCTTCACTACACAACTGAAGAACAGGTCAGTACTCTGAGCGAATAAGATAAGCGGTACTAGTAGCGTGTAGTTCGCTCGCGCTTCGAGCGCTTTTGTGGCTGGGGCGTGGCTTTAATCGCTCAAGCCGCTTGCTTTCGACCATGCCATGCCTGGAAGTACATGATTAGTATTTAATCACATGTATTCTCGTGCCATTTGGGAATAATTGCACTCACAACAGTCATAAATTGCACTCGCTATCGCTCGTGCAATTACTTTGCCTGTTGCTCGTGCAATTATTTCCCAAATTGCACTCGAAACCCATGTGATTACCTATACAAACGGTCTATATTATTACGGGGATAATTAGCATTCCCCCAAAAATTTCAGATTGTTGTGTGAACCAGAATAGTCGCTCCTAGCTTAATCAGGAGTTCTAACCTGGAATACAAAATGTAGGAACAAGGACAGGTAAACGGATTACCCAATTCCACCTTTCAATACCTGTTGTACATCTGGTACCAGTCCAGCCAGCTCTGCATACACAATTATTGGGCGATCTGCAGTCACCGTTTGAACAGGTTATAGATCCCCAACAGAGAGCTGAAATGCAATTGAATAATATTATTCTCAGTGCATTCTTGCAGCATGCAGGCTTCACCTAATTTTAAGTACAGATGTATACTATAATTATACAGAATGTGGGATAAATGGCTGGGAAACAGTGACACAGAAAAGTGATTTCAATTCAAAATAGCACAACGTTCCACTGATAGAAGAAACTACAAACTGCCAGGATGCTGAAGAGATGTACGTGAAATAGACAAGAGAGCTGATATATACTGTAACTGCAACTTGTTTAGCAACCAACATGCTGTTAGGGTGAACACTTACTCAGCAGAATCTGCTACACCATTTATCATACCTATGTAATTATGCAATGGCTTTACAGTTGTTGCCAAACTCCACAAGGATGATACTGGTATACTACAATCTCTAAATTAACCTACCACGGCAGCCGGGTCCTTCATACCCCGTACAGCAAGCACTTTGTGAAACCCGAACACTACGATATGCAGTGTATCCTTGTTGGCTGCAGATGAAAGGAAATATATATTCAAATGACAAGATTGCCAGTTCCCTAGAACAATTAGTGGGTGGAGGCTACTATAAATTCAGCATGGGGTTGACTGCACAAGGGTACGCTGGCATATTTCACTATCCCGGCCACAGGTGATGATTTTTATGCTCATGCAACTCCTATGGTCGAACTTAACAGAATAAAGTTTCTACTAGTATGCCCTTACAACACAAGAGTATTCAAAATGTAACGAGATCTGGGGATAGTAGAACGGCAAAAAGTAGGGACACAAAGTAGGGATAATAGCACAGAAAAGCTCACTATACAACAGCACCATACATAATAGATGTACAATGAAAAAATGTATGTAGGGAGGTTGTATACTGAATTGTTTTATGTTATCATCCCTACCTTGTTTCCCTACTTTTTGCTATAATAGCCTTGCTACATCTCATTTTACTCAGGTTTGTGTCTTTAAGCATAGTTGCCAAGTGTCCATGTCCGGGATAGTCCCGGAATTCTTTGTCTTGTCCCCTGTCCCGTACGGAAGGTGCTTTTGTCCCGGAAAAATACCAGGAGGAACATTAGATGGTTACTGTACATGGCGAACACAGGCCTGTTCTCATTCCCAGGCTAGTTGCAGTCTGGGAACGGAAATTAGTGAAAGACCACGCGCTGCAATGAGACTGACTTGGCCGAGTTCAGGACTTGTACCTGTACACCTGCAGCAAAAAAGCCAAGGAGGAAATGCCATTCGTGGAGGGAGGAGTTTTCAAGTATTCAACGAAGTGTAGTGTGCAGTGGATGCTTTGATCGTCCGACTTCAGCATTTCTCTGACAATGCACCGTAAATGGAAAGTGGCATCAGGAAGTGCCGAATTGTAATTATTTCCATGTATGGTGTAGTTATAATGTTCTTTGGGGGGGGGGGGGGGGGGGGGGGGGGTTGCACCATTCAACCAAGTGTCCCTGAAGTTGCTTTTAGAAACTTGGCAACTATGGTCTTTCTTACACTGTAGCAGTAGGCACATTTATTGTGTCCTTACCATCAGTGTTGCTACTAGTATGTGGTAGAGTATAGGTATGGTATACTTTAGGGTTTTGGTCACCAGCCAATAGTTGCATGGAGCCTGTGTTCTTGGCTGGAAAAGTTAAAAGCGTTCACACTGAAATGTTTATGGTTTCAAGGCAAGCACTTTGTCCAGTCCTCCAACACGGATTGAACCCTTCAGTAACGCTGCTTAACTGGATGAAGGCTATATAACAATGCTGTGTGCACACCAAAGCCCATACACAGGCCATACGTATATGTTAGACCATGCCTACAAGGGCTTTAGAATACACGAAGGAATATTCATTAATCCCGAGGGGGTAGCCCGAGGGATTAATGAATATTCCCGAGTGTATTCATCGATAAAAGCCCGCCAGTAGGCATGGTCTAATATGCTTGTATCCTGGCAACCAAAGACGTCATAGCGGTACCATGGCGATTCCATGGTAACCGTGACGTATTGTCCACAAACGGCGCGCGTTTTCAGTAGTTCAGTTGACAAAAGCTAGCTAGCTGGAGAGATGACCAAGACAGATTTCGATTTTTAAACCCCTCCAATGCAAGATTTGGCGTCTGAAAGCGTTTGTAGGCACAGTAAGTGATGCTCAGATGACTGTGACATCGAAAGGGTATATTCCGCCGGCTTGATGTGCTCCTGATTCTGCAAAAGAAATTGTACTAGTAAGCGACAACACGCTGGACAGCCACAGCTTATCCTCCTCTTCTGGTGTGATAACCGGAGCGTCAAAAACCTCCACTCCTATTCGTTTTGAACAGAGTTCCCGAGAGACAGTATCGCAGGTGCCACGAATTTCTGAAAGACGTCTCCCACATCACAGCGCTACTGCCGCTAGGATTCTTGACAAGCATGTAGGCCTCGGGAAGTAAGGCTTTCCCCTCGTCTCGAACCTCGCAATATCGAGTTATTCAACTTGCCGACGACAGGATTCTCAAGATCTTCTGAGCACCATTGCTTGGTTTATATTCCTGGCACTCCTTCATTTCCGAAACAAGTCGCGGCCCAATCTGTATTGCATTCGTCAAGGGCAAGAGCAGCAAGCTCCAGGACTACGACCGTATAACTAGTTAACTGTGTGTATATGTACAACATTTACGGTGTTGATGTTTCTGTACTGACTGCAAGGCCTATGGATGCTGTTCAAATGTTTTTGTGATTCAATTTGTTTGCACAATTGCCACATGCACGGTTAATGCATGTGAGGGAAATATCAATATTTCCCTCCTAATTGCCTTATATTTCCACCAAATTGGGTTCTACACGTGTTATTCCCTTTGGAATGCTATGGCTTCCCAGGATACAAACACAGACATTTACCCCATCAGAAAAACAAACGCACTTCTGGGGATCGAACCTGCAGCACCTCCGCCTAGATGTTATCCCAATGTGCCAATCCACCACCCACGTGATAATAGGTACTTCATGATAATCGGTTGCTTACACTACTATATATACGCATGTCCACATTCCAAATGGTCGTAGAAACAGATTACACCATTGCAACAGCCCCTCACGAATGACTGACGGCAATGGTCATGGAACTCATGTTGCAGGTTAGCTGAATGTTAATTTCAGCTAGCTGCACACTTCATGTGCTCTAAAAGAAAATTGAAAAATAAACGATGGCTGGATAGGCCATCATTAAATCCCTTTTAATTTTTTGGAGAAAATGTTTTACTTTTATTGTGCTAATTTTAAATTCTGAGCTACTAAAATCAGCTCTTGGGTTGGGATGTTTTGCTTTCAACCTACTTACCAGTGGTGGGAACATCTATTATTCAAGTCGATCATTTGCTTTATCTGTTCAATAGTAATAACCCATGTAGCTATGCAGTCAATATTACGTTACAGGCCTAGGGTTGGGCAGCATCTCTTCATTATGCTGACAGAATGCAGCGTAATGTGAATACCAATCAGGAAATATGTGTATGTCTGTAGTACTTACTAGTAACTGGTTCCCCTACACCGCCTCCCCCACCACCCACATCCGTAAGAGTAGTAACGGACTGCTCTTCGATACGCTGTGTATCCTTGAGGTTGATATTGATAGACAGTCCTTGTACATGTCCTGCATGAGGGAATACAAAGGTAAATAAAGCCATAAACCATTACTGACATTCCCCAGGGAGTAGGTTATACGAACTGTGGATTTCTTCACGGGATAAGCACTGTGCCATTATCACCCATCACCAAATTAAGGTACTAACACATCAGCAACATCAGATTCTCAAGTAAAGAGCCTATGAGAAAATTGGTCAGGTTTCAGCAATGCTGTGAACGTCAATAATGGCTGCATGGAAAATTTGCGATGAGATAAAAGATGCCGAATCAGCATGTTACTACGGATGTACTACATCACCTGGAGTTCATTGCTGCAGGAATATTTCCGTGTATGGTGGTGAGTTCAGTTACAGTTTGAGCTAGATAGGTAGCTACTATCCTCGGCATGGTGTGTACCCACAACCAAGTGTAATTGTTAACCAATCAACCAAGTGTAATTGTTAATCAATAAGGGTAGGTTTGCTCAAACGCACTGACCTATAATACTAGTATGTACGTATGGTGATTAAATGTTCCCTTAGCAGGTTGATAGGGAAATTGAAAGGACCGTAAAAAATGAACTAAGCAGGGGCGGATCCAGGGAGGGGGGGCTGTACCTAATACGTACTGCATGTTGATTGTGCAATCACCGCACAGTGCACGATGCTGAGAAAGATAGTCTCATGCCCAGCTGGAAATACCTATGGATAATCCATCTCCCAGTTATTATGTTTTCTTGCCATTGCAGCCTAGCGTGGAATGTTAACAACCATGTGAGCTTATAGAGGTTCTGCACTTACGTCACATGCATATAACTGACAATACAGCGTTTCTGTTGGCATCCTCAAATTCCTCTGTGAAAGTATGGATTTTTTTTGCGAATGCCAAGAAAACTGCCCAATGTTACCAGACGGATACTCCGAGGATGCTTCCGACTGGGTACGAGACTATGAGAAATAATGCATGGAAGCAGAAAGTACAGTAGCAGGGCAGTGAAAAGTGCCAAGTTGCCATGAGAGCCCTTTCTGACAACTGAAATGATGGCAGTGAAAAAAACAACAACTCAACTCATTCACACCTCCGTATGATAAGTTTTGAGCACCGCCCCGAATGGGTTGGCCCTTACTACATTCGATTTAACCCCAGCAGTCACCCTACAGATTAACCATAGAGTGGACTCAGTGGAGTGGCTGTGCAATTATGGCCAATATTGCAGGCTTGTCCCTTCATCAATGTATGCAATAATTTATATGCAATTGGGAAATGCATGGCAAATTAGAATAGTACAAATACAGCCAAGAATCTGAAGACCTCTCTACAATTCTCATTTTGGTAACAAGTGATAGCACTGTTCACTCAAACGTACCTTTTGCCATCAGGCATGTATACTAGTTATCTAGGTACGCTTATCCTAGGCTGCTGGTAGCTTGTAGCCAATGTTCCACTATATAACTGGTACGAGTCACATTGTGAGATCCAGTCCAAATTCTGCAGGCATGGCTACCCACCAAAAAATGCACTAGCTGCGCCCATTAACAATCACCAAGGGAGAACTCTGCAAAATATCCCTCTATTTATAGAAATCACGTGTTTTGAGATCAGCGGCGTGCGCAGCTCTGCCGGGCACTCTAACTGGGTAGTCAGTTCCCATTCTCTGGTAAGTTAATAAACTTGTAATCCAAACTCACTGCTGTTACCATGAATGGCGCTTACCACTGCCTTCTCCTTGCCTGAGTTTCTGCCGGTAAACTCCGACAAACCGCGTGTCATTCAGTGGAGGCGGTCCTGAGCAAAGCACCCCGCGAAGCCTACGGTACCTGCGTGCAATGGCTACCGCATGTAGGACGGACGAGCATGTTGTTTCCAGCCATCAAAACGTGGATGGCGTACACTCATCCACTCTAAGCACTCGAGCGCTAGCGCTCCGGCTTGCTCTGCGATATACACATAAATCGCATAATTGCATTCTTTCACATGCACAACAATATCTAAAAATAGTATATCTGGTAGCCGCATTTGGATTTTTGCCTTTCACATGGTGAATACGAGAGGTTTACATGCCCTCTTCCCTTTAGGGTCGATGCGCCCTTGCAATCAACATACAAGGTTTGTAGCTTACGCCATAAATTATGTTTGGAGCATAAGCACTGACTATTAGGCCAAGCAAACTTGATTGCTTGTTTAGCGCCATGGAAACCCTGCTATTGCATGCAGGCGGGCGGTTCATCTTCATTATTCATTGCCACTTCCTCCTCATTTCCTACTCAATTTTCAAGAACCTTGAATTTGTTTGCGATGGTTCAACACTCACGACGGACCAGGCAACGATTGCAAGCTACTACAGAAACGCATACAAAAGCTATGTTGCTCTACAAATCACTGCAAGAAGAGCCAACTTTGCACAACTAGTACCTACACAGACCTACGCGCGGCAAAAAATAGCTGCCTTCAACATCTGATATCCTTGTAATGATAATGAAAAATTAGGGGCGGCCCCTCTAAAAGCATGCAGGCGGGGATGCTAAACAAGGAATCAAGTTTGCTTGGGCGTCTTTATTCACTGGACTGGTGGACTGGACTGGAGTGGACTGGACTCACCCAAAAATCTCTAAAATGCCTTTTTCAGTGAAGGACAGAAGCTAAGCTTACTTATTCATTCACTAAAGTTGCTTGCATAGCCTGCTTTCGTGTCTTTCTTCGAGTCGGTAGAGGTCAAATGTCACGTGCATATTTAACAAGTAATAAAAAACATTACAAATGTAGCAGGATGTAGGGATACCAGAACGGCAAAAAGTAAGGAAACAAGAGGGATGATCGAACATAACAGTGAAGTATACAATCACCCCTACAGAGATCTTCTTCCATATATACATGTACAATGAAAAAAGATATGTAGGGGTGATTGTATACTTCACTGTTATGTTCGATCATCCCTCTTGTTTCCTTACTTTTGCCGTTCTGGTATCCCTACATCCTGCTACATTTGTAGTGTTTTTTATTACTTGTTTATGTAATTTTTTGGGGCAGCAGGTGCATGTTTGAGGTGAAGTTAGCTGCAGAGGTCAGTGACCTCACAGGCAACTCGGCAGTAGGTGTCCTTGCCTAGGTATTTGGACTATATTACTCAGGTATTACACTTCCAGCATTGGCTGAAGAATCAGGCCTGGGCATCTCAAGTCAACTGTTCCCTAGATGGATGACAAAGCCACTGAGTTCTCCTTGTCTGAAGACCATGGCATAGGCAGTTTATAGTAGGGACATTCATATGGGTGTTGAGAGTTGAGATAGGCATTCACCCTGCTCACAGAATACAGTATAGGTAGCAATATAAGCTTAGCTAAATCATGCGTACAGGGAATAACCTCAGTCTTATAAAGAGTGCCTTGTTTGACAACACATCTGTCAACGCATCTTCCCCCACTGTTTCTAATTCAGCGATCTTGAGTAATAATTACGTATCGTTGCTAAGTGATCGTTTAAGTGCGCATGCGTACAAACGTGAAAATGGCGTGACAAGCGAAGCCATAGTTATTGAGTGGGCAGCTGCAGCCGCCTGGTGAAGACTTGGAGGTAGCGAAAAAGCGATGGGACGTTGCACTGCTCGGTTGAAAATGCTGCTGTTTCGTGCGAAAACCATCGTGACAGATGAACGGTATGTGGTTATATTAAAAGGCTTCTAAGTGTACCGTTTCTGAGATTTGGAGAGATTTTTTTGTATTGGCATGTATTGCGTGTAGCTACGTCGTATCCCTACATATAGACTCTACCGAGTCTATGATAAGCTTCAATGAAAAGATTAGAGCAGCATTTGTTTACTGCAGAAATCGAACTCCAGCCTTTTGCTGAAGCATAGAAAACAGAAATAAATATCCCTCTATCATCCACGACTAGACTGCTGCTCATTGCTGAAGCTCATTAAATATGCACGTGACCTTTGACCTCTACCGACTCTAGCAAAGACGCGAAAGCAGGCTGTGCAAGCAACTTTAGTGACTGAATAAGTATGCTTAGCTTCTGTCCTACACTGAAAAAGGCATTTTACAGATTTTTGGGTGAGTCCAGTCCACTCCAGTCCAGTGAATAAAGACGATGTCCCAGCCTTGTTTGCTGTCTTTATATCCAGCTGAATGTAACTTTCGACTGGCCATCTCTCAATTAAATAACTAGACTTTAGTAGAGACAACATCATATGCATGGCCATCTCACTACGAAAGCCAGCCATAAAATGGTCCTTAACTTGCCTTATGTTACCTACACTATTCATGATGGATGGGAGGGGTTACAGTATTCATATCTGATGCAGGGTACAATATTCATGCATCAACAGACCAGTTCACCTTTGCAAGCAATTTTGTATATAGCTATCCAGCAACATGTGAAACAAAAGTTTTTTTCACCTCGTATCAATTATACATGCATGCTGGAGCGCATAATGAGGTATAGAGCGGATGGTAGGGAGGAGCATGAAACAACCACACAAAATTTCCCACGGTAGTCCTGTTACTATTAGCTTTCACGCGTATACAGAGACTTCATGAAGGATGAGTACTCTTGTGCATACAAGTGTATACGCACTGACTATCAGATGTCCCAGCCTAGTTTGCCGTCTTTATATCTAGTAACTTTCAACTGGCCATCTCTCAAAGAAATATAGCTAAGCATTGAATAACTTGCAATTCCATGTGGTAATGCATGTGATGACAACATCATAGTCAGGTGCATGTAAAACCATTGAAACTATACAGTGCATGGCCATCTGTAGCTGTCCGTTAGCTTCCGAAAGTTGTGAGAAATAGCGTTGCTGTTTTTTCCTCTGAATAGCTAACTAAAATGTCTGTTTGGCGTACAGGAACAGTTCAACCCTTACACTGCAAGAATGAACGGAGGGTTGATTCAACCCAATGTAGGTTAGCGATGACTCTTCCTCTGACCTTGATCCTGCCTAAGAAAAGTATGAATAGCTTTTGTCTCACATTCCACAACTAGCTAGCCAATAGCTGAAACATGAATATAGTACCAATTATACGTGAATATTTTCCTGACCAATAGCGTAATCATGTGAGTATTGCACCCACATGGCGCCAACATGATGATCGAATGTTACTGCACATGCACGTGGTATCCAATAAATTTAGTACTGGGTTCGTGCAGATCTCGAGCAGCTGCACCAGATCCAGCAATTTATTGTTGGCGTGGCAACTCACAAAATTGCAACTCAGACAACTGAATCTAGCTTAAATCTACCTAAGATTTTTACAGTGAATTTGCTTTCTCAGTTACTCCACTGCCTCCCTGCAAGTACATCACATGCACCTGCGAACCAGGCTAATAATCTGTATCATAGATAGTTCACGTAAACTAGCTAAATGAATATCATTTTTATTCTTAGGACGGCAACTATAGAGGAGGCCCTGCAAGGAGATCAGAAGTAACGTGTGTTTGTTTCCCAATTTCTACTTTTGTATAACTTATAAACTGTGGTTTCAAACCACAGTTTGTAGGTTATACAAAAGGTATACACATTACTTACATTCCAACAAAATCAAAATATTGAAGAGAGTGTCTGCTCACTTTCCTTCTGACTGCCTAAAAGCCTGTCAGCATTGTCTGGGTACTGAAGAATGGCGATAATTAAAAAGTACTCTAATATATCACCTCTTAATGTGGGGCCCGCTCCAGTAGGTGAGGCCTAGAATGTGTGATTGGCACATAGCTAACAAGGCGTGACACACCATTTTTGGACCTGGACATTAACTTGCCCTATCTATTCATGATGGATGGGAGGGGTTACACTACTTTGATGCTGGGTACAATATTCATGCATCAATTGCATTCCTGGGACCACACACAATAGGGTTGATGTATTATATATACAAGTAGCTGAGCTCGCTTCGCTCGCTCAGCTACTTCCCCCTTGTTCGCCTAAGTGAGTAATTTGGCGCCGGACAGCTCTCTGTCAGAGCTGTTGCTCCCCGATTGTGTCCGCTTCAGCTGCTGCTCGCCGATTGCATCCATCCGCTTCAACTGCTGCTCCCCATTTGCATCTGCTTCAGCTGCTGCTCGCCACTTGTGTCTGCTTCAGCTGCTATACTCTCCGATTGCGTCCGTTTCAACTGCTCCCCGATTGCGTCCACTTTGGCTGTTGCTCCTCGATTGCGTCCGCTTCAACTGCTGCTCCGGCTTCACCTGCAGCTCTCCGATTGCGTCCGCTTTGACTGTTGCTCACCAATATTGCATCCGTCAGCTGTTCTAGAATCTTCCAGCTAGCCCATGCCTTGAACATTCTTCGCGGAGTTCGAGGTTCAATGGTACGAAGGTCACGTGTCACTAGTCCCACCCCACGAACATCCCACTTCCGTCACACACACACACACAGACAGACAAACACACGGTTAAAATCTTAATGTATTGATAATTAAGACCAGTTAACCTTTGTATTCAGCAACAACTTAAGCAATTTGTAGCTATTCAGTAGCCTCGTTCCCAGGCCATCTGCCGCTTCGAGTCGCATACGTGACCATCAGATAAACTTATCTGACAAGGTTCAAAGGTCACATCTGCGACTAAAAACGAAGCGGCAGACGGCCTGGGAACGATGCTAGCTATTCAGCCCAACATGCGAAACAAAAGTTTTGTTTCACCGCCTATCAATTATACATGCACGCTGGAGCGCATAATGAGGTAGAGAGCAGATGCAAGCTTGGGAAGAGCGTGAAACAACCACACAAAAGATCCCGTTACTATCTTGCACGTGTACGGAGACTTCATGAAGGATGACTACTATTGTGCATACAAGGTTTGTAGCTTGGCCATAAATTATGTTTGGCATGTAAGCACTGACTATCAGATTTCCCAGCCTTGTTTGCCATCTTTATATGTAACTTTCAACTGGCCATCTCTCAAAGAAATGAGCATTGAATAACTAGATAAACCTGCAATTCTACTTTGTAATGCATGTGATGACAACATCATAGATAGTCAGGTGCATGTGAAACCATTGAAACTAACTACAGTGCATGGCCTGGCCCATCTGTAGCTGTCTGTTAGCTTCTGAAAGTTGTGATAAATTATTGCTGCTGTACTGTTTCTTCCTCTGAATAACTAAAATGCCTGTTTGGCATACAGGAACAGATAGTTCTAGCCTTGTTCTGAGGCCAGAGAGAGGGAGGAGAAAAGGGCCTGTTTCCACTGTTTGCGTATGCGCTTAATAATCGGTAACTGAACATGTATTCATAATTATAAGGGGGCGGGTGCAAATGACGTCTTCGCTGTCACATGGTTGAGTGAGTGACACTTTCTATTTTGCTAGCTACACGCATCCGCGAGATGAGGGGTGACACGACCACAATTACACTCCCACCAGCATGCAACACACTAACCCGACATTACTATTCCAACCGAAACGGAAGGGTCTGGCAGCGCACTGACTCCACCCGGTCGGTGCGATGGTAGTCACATGAAAATATCCTATCTTTTAATCGCAGGTCGCTGTTCTAGCTCAATCCAGGTGCGCCTTGCCACCTGAGGGCATATATAGTAACGCACGCCACAAGTCATATTCACTTACTATGCTCTGACGTCATGAGTGTACAAACATATAATCAAACGTCTGCGGTGCCAGTGGAATTCCACTGGGATTTAGTGCATGCGCAAACAGTGGAAACCAGGCCCTTTTCTCCTCCCCGTCTTGGGCCTGGTAACGAGGCTAAGGTAGGTCATGTAAATATTCTTAGGACGGCATCTAGAGGCCCTGAAAGGAGATCAGAACTAACATGCACTTGTTTCCCAATTTCAACTTTTGTATAACCTATAAACCGTGGTATGTATACAATTTTTGTGCTGCATTATGTTGTGCCACTGTACATTTTTCCAAAAAGCCATAAAATATTCAAGAGAGTGTCTGCTTAATTTCTTGCTGACTGTCGTTTCTATAGAGCCTGTCAGCATTGTCTGAAACATGTTAATTGAATATTGAAGAATGGTGATAATTAAAAAAAGTTGTTTATTGCATAACCTCTTAGTGTGGGGCCACCATTTATGTAACCATTATTCATGGTGGGTGGGAGTGCTTACAGTACCTTTTGATGTTGAGGTAGGGTAGCTACAATAGTTATTCATGCATCAAAAATTGCACACCTGGGACCCCACACAAGGACTGATGTAACTGCGCACATTTTCTTTGGCTATAGACCGTACAGGATTAACTCCCCATGCACGTGGATTGATGCAAGTTGTTGCGAATAATTTGGCATGCAGTGCTAGTCTATGGTTTGATGACATTCTCTAATTCAGGGTGGATTGAACCCATGATCTCATAGATCTAGAGAGCTGTCCAGTTTCTTTTTGAGACCCACAGAGGAGCGTTCTACAGTTTTGTAGTAAAACAATGGCTTCTTGCATCAGCGCAGAGTGGAATAGCATTCTAAAAGCCACTACTTGCTAAGCCTTAGCCAAAATGTGCGGAGTTCAATAAAAGCCGTCTTTGAATAGTATCTACATGCAGCGTCTGATCATACATGCACGTGCACGTATATATTATATTGATTATGTGTGTTGCTAAGTTTGTCGTAATGAGTTGTTTATGTTCTGACTAATGGGCCGGCCTGGCCTAGAATTGTCAATAAAGTTCATTCATTCATCATTATACTAAAACTACTGACTAAATTTAAAGCTACAAGCTAGAACAACAACACCATGCATGCAGTATCAAAAACGCCTTTATCAAGTTGCAACTCACTAAGCATTTAGCTACTACCGACATTGCACGAACAACACCACAGTATCAAAAACGTCTTTATTGCAACTCACTGAGCGTTTACTTCCAGAAGTGAGAGCAAGGAAATAGTAACCAAAGTGACCTGAAGGAGCACACACAAGCCTTTGTGAAGAGCTAACATTGCAGCAGTATTTCTTCGGAACTGCTTTGCTGAACAGAGCAGTTCAAGATGTCATATAGCGTTTTCCACACAGGAAGTGACGTCAGGTAACCTCATTGGGTGCCTCGGGCCATGGGGCGAGCCGCCGTTAGGACGAGTGAGCTGTGAATTCATTTTGCAAGCCATGCCGAAAATTACTTCCTGCTCATTAATACTTGTGTGTTCTTGCGTCATGCCAAAATGATACACAATGCAACCGACTGGGCTGTTGAACCATAGATAATAAGGTTGAACGATCCATGAACAGGACCAATCTCTTCGATGCAACAGCGATGGGACTGTACCTCGTCGGTGACTAAGCCGTGGGTGATTTACCTCCTAGACTGACTGCTTCGGCAACCTAGTCTGGCTCCCAGACCAAACCCGCGAGAAAGGTGTCTGGGCAAATGACTCGCCCTTCGATGTGTAGCCAAGGAATTTCGTGGATGGTTCGCAATAATTATATCTGGCAATATAGAGTTGACACGCCCACCAGGAGCACAGCCCTAGCCTAGCCATACATGGAAACGGGCAACTGGAAATTAAAAGCAGGGAACGGGAACGGGGATACTGTTGCAAAGATTGCCGATAATCCACTTGCACTCGTACATGTATGCATGATGGACTGACGAGTTGTTGACTCAGGCTCGAGCAGCTAGCGCGTTCCACCACGAAGCAGCCGAGACAAGCTCAGTAAGGTAAAGCTGGGTAACAATTTTCAAGAAATCAGCTCTAATTTCCGTCTGGAAGTAGATAGAGACTTGTGGTAAAGTTCAGAAGTTAGCACAGTCTTTCCTCCATCTACACTGCAAATTTCATAGCTCTATCTGCTGTTGTTCCTTTGCAATGTAGCCAAACATCAAGGCACATCAAAATTAGAGGGTGGGGTAACTTGGAACAGTAGCTAGCTACACAATGCAAAATAGGAGTGTAGCTATAATTGTTTTGCACCAGTTCAGCCCTAGTGCTAGTTTTCCGATGGGTAGTTAAGTCGCTTTGCACCGATCTGATCCTGCTGGTAAGTTTCCACTTTCAGAAAAATTGAAATTCAGTGAAATAGAAAGACTCAAAGCTAGCTGACTCCCATGTGATAGGACTTCGGACTTCAAGACTTGGTGCAAGTGTTAAGCAGACATAATAGTTAGTTTGTATGTACCAAGTCTGAGCTTCAACCTCATCTTCTCTCAGTGCTAGAAAACATTGTTCCAAGTTACCCCCTGTTCCAAGTTACAATTACCCCACCTTACCTTAAGTGACAAAAATGTTTCTACAAATCGATCTGCATGAACCATACTGATCGATAGTCGGGCATCTCACCTCCAAGAAAAACACAGACACCAAACACAGCGAAGATACAATACCTAGTAACGGGGGCAGATTCGGGGGGGGGGGGGGGGGGGGGGGGTGGACACAGGGCACATCCCCTCCCCCGGCGAGTGTGAGCGAGGCTTGAACTGGCACACAGCTAGCTAAATATTCAGATTACGTACTGTACAGTAGGTCTCTCTACTCTTGAATATGACTTACCTGTGGAAAATCTGCAGTCTTTACTGAAGCTGAACTCAGCAGCTATGTAGCTAACTAGCTACATCCTATACATGAACAATGAGTGAGCTCGGAGTTGACCACACCCACCCACCATAGGCCTAATATATACAAAATTATAATGCATGTCCTAGCTAGCATGTGGCACTTATTTGAGTGAAGGAAGAATCCTACAATCCTGGTACGGCAGCACGGCAGTGTCTAATTGAAGGGCTGAGAAGCAAAGTGGGTAATTACCCCACAAACATCAATTTACACCCCCTTGATGTGGGAGTCCTTGCAAAATGTGTTCCAGGCAATTTCCACCTTTTAATTTTTTGGAAAAATCTCACATTTGTCTGAATATAGTCCATAATTTTTAATGCAGTTTTGAACATTTCACACTATTCCCCACACTTCATTGTGGGTTGGCCCTCTTTGCTTCTTGTCCCTTCAATTGTGCTGTTATATATTGGGTCTCCCCCCCCCCCCCCCCCCCCCCCCCCCCCCCCCCCCCCCTTCACAAATCCTGTATCTGCCCGGCGCCCTTGTGCAGCACATAGTGTGATTTTGACTGATGCTCTGTGCTACTGTATAACTTGGTGCGGGTAGTTGCCACGCATGGCATGTGAGCTGACTGTAAACTGAGAATTAATTCCAGTTGGAAAGGGAGATCTAGACGACTAATCCATCCTTCCGCAATGCTATTGCTGCAAAATTATGTATTAGCGGTAATATAATGAACGGACAACAGTGAACTTATGGCATTATTATTATTAGCTCATATAAGATTGCAATTTCACAATTCTAGATCTAGTCGATGACTCCCTGAAGATTGGTACCTATATACAGCCATAGTGGCACTTGTCTTTGAACTTGAAGTCAATAAATGTTGAATGTTAGCTTCCAGACCATCTGACTTATTGAACGGTTGAAGCCTTCTTTTGCTCCATTGCCCAGTGGTGGGGTTGCCAGGTACGCCCGTGAGTATTTTGTGATCTGCTATAGTTAGTATCATTCTACCTGCAGCTGCAGCTGCCAGTGCTTGGTTTAGGATTTTGTAGCATCTTTGGCCTACATTGGGACTGAGCAGCACACATTACATCCTACTCAATTAAGTGATGGAAAGCTGGGCAGGGCCTGCAAATGGGATTACCCATTAGTAACTCGACACAATAAACTGTTCACAAAGCTGTGAAGTGAAGTATGGTATAGACATAGCTACTGATCATTTCAATGCATGCTATGCAGCTATCCTGATAAAGCATTCTCATAATCACTACACAATGTCATGTAGGAATATAAAATATATCAACATGATTGAATGAGTATAGCTATATATTCACATTCCATACTCGGACCCCTAATTGAGACTATGAGTACTCATTTATTCTTATTCACTGCAGCACTAGCTATACCGCAAAACCTTTACCTCATGCAGTGCTATGCACTGGAGCCATCTTGCATATAAGTATGCCAAAAACCCTAGCCCATCAACAGAGAAAGGTTTCCCTCCCCCCATTATACATGACACCTTGATTAGACCTTCAACTGCAGCCCTGACATGCTACTTCTGCTCAAATCATATCATACTTGATGCATGCATGCCATGGCATGTATCATTGTTACCGGACTGGTGTATATAGTGATAGGTATAAGAACACTGCATTTTTTGGTCTCATTCACATTCTATAGTATACCCTAGCTATATTGTGGGTATGAGTACTCAATACAGTGGCACTAGCCCTCAAAACCTCCACTTCATCACTGTGCACTATGAGCACAGCACGTCTGCCACCAACTCTAAACCATCAACTGAGAAAGAGCCCCACACCCTGAGTTAGACCTCAAACTGAAACTCACACCATGCACTTCACACTTGCTGTTGTTGTTTTCTGTTCTCTGTGTGATTCAATTGTCTTGTGACTTTCACTTCTATACCAAGCATGGTGATTGACCAACACATTAACTGAACTTCTGTGTAGAACTGTGGCTACCTTGCACTTATACATACTGGCCAAACAGGCATACACTGTTTCAGGTCTAATATCTGGGCGCTTCTGTCCTGAAATAGTATCTGTGGTTTGTATGCATATACCAGTATCTTGCATACATAAACAAGAATGAACTGTTCCAGGGGTGCATTGAGCTGTTAGATAGCAACTGTACATTCCTTTATGGCTTTGCAGGCATACAGGGATATTACATTTCTTCTATCATGCAAATGCTTTGTTGCAGCAGTACATCAATGATATAGCCTCGTTTCCAGGCCTCCACCCAGATTTTATCTTGCAGCTGTGGCCTGGAAAAAACCTTGCTGCAGCAATGTAAGTGCATATCAGGCCTGATGCATGAAGTGTTAGTGTTAGTTCAGATACAAGAACAGATTGAAGTCAAATGTTGGTTCAGTGGGATCATAAGTAGCAATGGGGTCTGGAATTGGCTTAGTGGGTTCCATTGGTTCAGTGGGATCATCAGTAGGAGTGGGGTCTGGAATTGGCTTAGTGGGTTTGGTTGGTTCAGTGGGATCATTAGTAGGAGTGAGGTCTGGAATTGGCTTAGTGGGTTCCGTTGGTTCAGTGGGATCATTAGTAGGAATGGGCCCGGGTCTGGAGTTGACGTAGTGGGTTTGGTTGGTTCAGTGGTGTCATCAGTAGGAGTGGGGTCTGGAATTGGCTTAGTGGGTTCCGTTGGTTCAGTGGGATCATTAGTAGGAATGGGCCCGGGTCTGGAGTTGACGTAGTGGGTTTGGTTGGTTCAGTGGTGTCATCAGTAGGAGTGGGGTCTGGAATTGGCTTAGTGGGTTCCGTTGGTTCAGTGGGATCATTAGTCGGAACGGGGTCTAGAATTGATCGACGTAGTGGGTTTGGTTGGTTCAGTAGGATCACTGTTACTGTGCTTTCATACATGCACCAAATGTTTCTACCTCATGTACAAATGTGTGGATGGGCTGCATGGGGATCTCTCTCAAGAACATGTGTACATATGGTATACCTAGGAGGAGCATCAAAACATGCAGCGGCAGTTCTCACTACTGATTATTAAATTAGCTATTTTAGTCTAGCCCAATATCTCAATTACCAAGCCAGGTTCCATATCTGAACCGTGCAGGGTGCATGTGCTAACATGCTTGTCACTGATGGAAAGACATGATAAATGAACAATTCCACACAGTAACATTATCCAAACCATATGCAGGTACAAAGTAAAAGTCTCACACATGAATGAGTTCTGCTCTCGCAAAATGCACTTCGTATGGTTCTCATGCAGTGTAGCTATTCGCCCACACGCATGTGCCATAGCTATACCATCTTGATCTTCTTGAAGGGGTGCAGAGATTTGGCATGAGGGTTTGTTCATCTGCCAGCTATAACAAGTTGTTATCATGGTCAACTCATGCTGTACCTGCAAAGGATTTAAGCTAGTGCTACATTGAGGCCTTTATCAGTTGATCGTAGCCAAAATGCTATTTTGTTTGGGGTACCCAAGAGTAGGAATTTACTTGATACTGAGAGCCTGGCCTCACTTTTGCAGTCGGGAGGAAATTTTTTTGTTCACTATCGCTGGCTTGGCGAGTACTCCCAAGGGCAGAAGAAAAGCCAGCCACTACTTGTGAAGCTCACGTCTGTTTGGGATCGGAGGTTGTTGTTGAGTTCTAAGTTCAGACTAAAAGGCTTCACTGATGCTCGGGTATTTGTCCGTGAAGGTCTAGCTCAGGAAGATCGTAAGCCCAAGCCGTGAAGGATGTTGTTCCCAAATCCCCACCATCTCACCTGTCTGGTTGTGCAGCAAATGTTGCTGATATGCATAGGAGTGCCATTGTTCCTGATAATATCTTTCAGTATGAACAGCCCAATTAGTATTGTGTCCTACAATATGCTTGGGGGTTCCGTTCAGCAAGCCTTAAGTTCCGTTCAGCAAGCCTTTAGTACTGCATGATTGTGACATTTTATGCCTCAAGAGCATTGGCTGTTCAATGGACATCCCTGTGATCTGAATATCTTTATTGTGAGTGAGTGGTATGGATTCTGAATCCTCTACTCGTGATCACCCTTTTGGGGGGTGTGCAATCGTCTTTCATAATCCTCTCTCTTCAAGGGTCTCTGTATGCCAAGCATTGTCTAGCAGATTTTACCTCTACAGTCTACCAACCAATGACTGCCATGAGACTTTCAGCTTCATGATGTCACATTTGGCAATATCCTTGGGACTTACGTTCTGCATGAGCAGAAAGGGCGGGATGCGGGGGCACTCACTCTCGATGTTGTTGTTCTCAGTGTAATCCAATTGTCTTGTGACTCTCACTTCCATACAGCTACTTTTCCAAGCATGATTGACCAACACATTGACTGAACTTCTGTGTAGTACTGTAGCCACCTTACATGCACCTACATGCTGGCCAAACAAGAATGCACTGTCTGAGATGCAAGAACTCTAATATTTGGGCGCTTCTTTAATGTCCTGAAACAGTATTTGTGGTTTGTATGCATATACCAGTACCTTGTACGAACTGTTCCAGGGGTGCATTGAGCTGTGAGATAGCTACTGTACGTTCCTTTTGGCTTTGCAGGCTTACAGGGATATATTACATTAATTTCTTAATGATAAAAAAAGCTTTGTTGCAGCAGTATAATCAATGATACAAAAAACCTTGTTGCAGCAATGTAAGTGCATATCAGAGTGTATAGTCCTGATGCATGAAGTGTTAGTGTTAGTTCATTCACAACAGATACAAGAACAGAAATCAAATATTGGTTCAGTGGGATCATCAGTAGGAGTGGGGTCTGGAATTGGCTTAGTGGGTTCCGTTGGTTCAGTGGGATCATCAGTAGGAGTGGGGTCTGGAATTGGCTTAGTGGGTTCCGTTGGTTCGGTGGGATCATCAGTAGGAGTGGGGTCTGGAATTGGCTTAGTGGGATCAGTTGGCTCAGTGGGATCAGTTGGTTCAGTTGGACCAGTTGGCTCAGTGGGATCAGTTGGCTCAGTGGGATCAGTTGGATCAGTTGGATCAGTGGGATCAGTTGGCTCAGTTGGATCAGTTGACTCAGTGGGATCAGTTGGATCAGTTGGCTCAGTGGGATCAGTTGGCTCAGTGGGATCAGTTGGTTCAGTGGGATTGGTCGGTGTGGGTGGTGTCCCTGGTGGCGGTTCTGTTAGAGGGATGCAACATGTGAGCATCAATAATGAGATGCAATTAGGCACTCATTATGACAACTGATCCGTGCAGCAAAAAGGTTTTTGTTTGTATAGTTACTTGTTTACACAACCAAACATAAACCCTAACTTGCATATCCAACTGATTTTTTTGAGGGTCGCTTAGCATAGTAGGAAGCACAGTCGGGAAGCAGCCCAGTGCAACAGTAGATCGCCGGTTGAACATCTACAAAGAAGTGCCGAAAAAAGCAATCGGCGGCACCTTGTGGTGAAACCAGGTCAATGGTCCCCCCACCAGGTGGACCACACACCAGTTCTCCATTAAACCCGTAGCAGCATTGGGATCCTGGACTACAACTGATCACACATACATGAATATGTGCATGTTGTGTAGAGCAGAAGGGACAAAAGAAATAAGGAACAGTAAATTCAGAGATAGTGGATGTCATTATCGACGCATCAGGTTAGGAATACAAGACAATGAAATCAGTTATATAGACACAGTTTGAACAACACACAACCACTGAAGCTTACCCAGCTCCAGGTGGTATTATTTGCCTGAAACATCTGTCTGTTCCTGGGTGAAAAGTACGCGATACTAGGACATTTTCCACTTCAAATCTTGGATCACAGAATGCCATCGGTAGAGTGGGTGGGCAGGGGAGGACGGCAGCAAGGAGGGTGGCACCAATTCCAGCAGGTTGTATTAAACACCACACCTCACACAGCCCACGAAGTATTAGTGATACTCCAAAACTTCCAGTAAGGTATGCAATAATAGCCCGTGCACCAGCAGGAATAACTAGTTCTCCAATTTCAATAAGTCTATCCACTGCAGTCCCACTAATTTGACGCTTTGTGAGTAAAGCAGTCTCTCCACTCAGGCTGACTTGTATGCTAAGAGGGCGTACATCAGAGATGTTAAGAACTGGCAAAATGACATCAGCCTGTCCACTATTGCAAATGTTGCTTGCTATTGTTGCCACTTCTTCAAAAGTGTCTGATTCATTGCTGAGGCAATAAAGCCTAATAGCCACTGTGTATGAGTCAGGATCCACTGCAGGTACAATTGTCTCGGGTAACCAGGTTATGCTGACTGCTGTTTCTGGCATGAACACCAAATTGGATGCATTGATTTCAACCCTAAATCCTTCCTCAAATGACACTGTGAGTGTAGAACAACATATGCATGCATGGATCTTCAATCCAAGCTGTGCAGTCACATAGAACGTTTGCTGATATCAATGCATACAGTAGTCTGTACTTACATGAGAAGAATTTTGTGCTTCCCTGAGACCTGATACTTCCATAAGCGCTGCGCACCACCAATTGGAATTGCAATTCCCCAGTGGTCATCAGCGGTGGAGAAAGACACAGAGCAACCATTGTGTTGACGAACACTCCCTCAACATCCTGCCCATCAAACACACACTTGATGTTGTCGCTCTCAAAAAAGCACGGGCCTGAAACCTGCACTACTGTGCCCCCCAGGAAATGGCCCCCACGAGGAGACAATGCCAGCACGACTGTATGTAGAGAGAGTGACACACTACTGGTTATTAAACATTACAGCACCTCAGTTCCATGTTTCTGGGCTTCTTACGCTTGCATGCAGTTCGAACTACAGGTATAGCATCAAGGCCTACAGTGTCTGGGAACACGCTGCTCTGTTTCATGGGTAATTTATGGATCCATAGCAAGGACATCGATACAATACATCATCTTGTCAACTTAACAAGTCATTACTTTTCAGCTGATACTTTTGTAGACAGTTAAGCATGACGGCCAAGTTTGATATACCTTGAGGATCAAAGCTGCAAACTTCTGTACCGGTATTGATTTGGAACATCCACACACCAGGGATTCCTACATTGCTGGTGTTCGTTATGTTAATGATATCATCAGAGAGTGAGCCAGGAATGGTGGAGAAGCGAATGCCATCACCAGCATTGAACCCTGCTAATGCTGGAGTACCTCCTAAGCCTCCACTTCCTCCAGAAGCGTCCCCAGTAGTCCACTGGATCTCTCCATCCGCATAAAGAAAGCTGACGAATGAAGTCATCCCATTTGTCACTAGCACGCATTGGAAAGTGTTGGTCTGTGGGGGCCAAGTGGTTGTCAGCAACTGGATAATAATTATCTGAATCATTACTGTACATTCACTTGGTGCTTGGGCTAGCAATATCTTGGTAGCAAATGCTGTCTGAAACATATGGCTGATGTCGAACCAAAGTTATGGCCAGTAGGTAATTGCTGACAAGGACAACTGTTACACGAGTGTTGTAGCTATTCTCAAAATATTCTCGTACATACTCTGTCAGTGTGGTTGTTGAAGTATCCAACATGATCCCAAGTAGCAATGAAAAGTTGAGTTGGTACGAAGCTGCTTTGATCAACAAATGCAGCTTGTATCTCATCCCTTGCTCTGGCCAGCAGCTGAGGGTCGTTGGCTTCTCTGTGCCAGACAGTTCCTGTTCCTGTTGCGTCCACATCTGCCCAGTAGGGAGCTATCAGAGTGAGGTTCCCAGAGAGAGGGAATGGGTCGGGGGTGAACTGAGACACCGGGTCTGTGAAGGATATGATTCCGTTCTCGTTCACCTGAGGAAAATTTGTGAAGCAGAAAGCTCTATGTTAGCTACAAACAACATTACATTGCACTTCAAAGACAGGACCTATGTTGTTGAGTAGATGTAGAGCATCACTTCAAAGTATCAATTATTGCCATCTTAATTAGGAGGGGCATATTAAATTTCAAAATATCAACATGCACAATATGTCTGCACTTCAACAACTCTAACATTAGCAATAGTGAGTGTTTCTAGATACAGCGCTGCTTCTCTTGAATCGGTGCTCTGTGCTGAAATTTGATCTGAATGCCAGAGTGGCACTATACTTGATCATGCATTTTAGCAATCACCGCTACACTAAATTTCTGTGAAAGAGTGTTGCTCAACGATCACTGCTGAAACTATTAAGTTAATGACTTCAAAATGGAATTATCATGTTCTGAAAACTCTGGTGGATGATTGTGTAGGTAAGTATTAGCTGGTCACTGAAGACTGGTACTTAGTTCATTACAGCCACAATGGGCAGGGGGGGGGGGGGGGGGGGTCAACAAACGTGTGAAGTGGAGTCCAAATTTTGGGATACATTTTATAAGTGCTTGCAACTATTCAGACAAGACTTGTCAGTAATGGCATATTTAAACTAATCTATATCCAGTTGGTGACAAACCACCAGCAGCAGTATCACCAGTAGTGCCATCTTGTCTGTACAAGATTTATTATGTTAGCAAGCTACCACTAGCTACCTGTAATCTGGAATCATGATACATACAGAGGACTGCAGTGCTATAATGCAAACCCGCCCAATGGACAGTATTTATGACTGAAACATTCATCCCCAGCCCAAAGCATTGCCTCCTTCAGATGGTAGTGGTGCAACCCATGGTGAGCACTATGGAGATTGCCAACAGACGCTCAGTTTTCTCACACAACGTCATCACAGCAATGTAAGGGTGTGGTCAATGATTTGTTACATGTACTATGTACTGTGCATACTCAGAAGTGATGTATGCATGACAGCATATTAATCAAATCCAAGACCATGCATTCCAAATGTATCCACCACTCCCTCCGGGACTGGCTGTTACAATGTACTCACATAGATTAACATGTGGTCCTCATCAAATGCGCGGAAAGGCATAGTCAGTGACAGAGCAATGGAGGATCCATCACGATTGGGAGGAAGAAACGAGTCTGCAGTGGTGTTTCCGAAAGGGTAGAAACCTTCCAGTGGAATTCCATTCACCAGTTGGTGGTGACTTACCACTAGCAGGACTGCAGCAATCACAAGGCGTGTCATCTTGCCACACATGCACTGTGCTACGTGCAAAGAATGTGTGCCGTATTTATAGGAAACTTACAGACGCAGCAGGGTATCTGCTTATGACCAGGAGAAGAGTGCTGTGGCTACCTCACACCTACACATGGTAGCTCGCTAGACAAGCATGCACTCTCGCAGGTGCAAGAACTCTAATATCTTGTTTACAGAAATCAATTGATTCAGAACCCAAACCTACATGTAGCTAGCTACAGGTAGGTTTGATGCAAAAGCTTCCGGCCTTGCAACATTGTGCTGAATAACTGCACGCCTATCAGTGTCTATACACATAGCTACCTTCCCCGATACAGCACTATAGCTACACTGGCCTGTAAGAACACTGCATGGCATGCATCATGAATGATATCACCAGTGACAAAAACACAGGAAGTCTAACATATTCAGATTGTACATGGTGGATACAAGGGAATGCTTTTGTCTCCATGGAAACCTGTAGTGTGGTTATGAGTACTCATCTAGTGCAGCAATACGAAGCACATAATTTTTACCAAGCATAATTAATGCATGCACAGCATGAATGTCAGCGGAAGAACTGTCTACAGTTGCACTGATGTAGGTGTTTCAAGGGCATAATACACCAACGTACATGACTGATCCCTGGCTACCTTACACCTACACGCTAGCTAAACAAGCATGCACCATCTGCATGGGAGTTCTGGATATTCTAATGAGCTGTTTGCAGGATACAGTAGCTATCTGTGGTTTGTATGTATATCGTCATCTTGCCATATACAATCATGCACTCTCCCATGGTTCTGTTGAGCTACTGCATACTCTTGTTAGGCTTTCAGTCCTACTGGAATTCTTCTATGATATCCACTGAATGCTTTGTTGCAGCAATAGTTGTTCTACGATGATAATGATTTAAAAGCCAATATGTACGCTTATATGTACCGTATAGTCCCGATGTAAGAAGTGTTACTGTTGAGGGTGCACTCTCAAGTGCGTGATACAAGAACACTATCTAAAGTGGAGCTCAAGTACGTAAAAAGCACCTGCTCAACACACTAAACTGTAAAGCTGTGAAGTGATTTAGTGCATACATATGCCGATAATTTCTCTGCATGCTATGCAGCACTTTTATATCACTACACATAACATTCCTGATGAAGCATTCTCAAGTAGCTACATAAAAAGCAGCTGCTGTTAGACTCAACACAATAAACTGTACATAAAAGCTGTGAAGTGAAGTAGTGCAGACATAGCTAGTTATCATTTCACTATGCAGCATTTTTACATCACTACACACATAACATTAATTCCTCATTCTCATAATCACTACACAATGTCACATGTAAGAATGCCTCATGACATGCATGAAAAACATCAACATGATTGACAACACAGGAAGCCTAGCTGTCTTGGTGCTACAAACATATATAGCTTCATATCCAGGCCCACACGTTCCGCATGTGGGCATGGGTACGAGGCTACTACAAACAGAAATCAACTGACCCAAAACCTACATAGTAAACACCCACATTCTGAATGTACACATGATGGCGAAAATGCATTTTTGCTTTGCATATAATAGAGCCCTAATTGAGACTAAGAGTACTCAGTTGTTTATATTCACTGTGTAGCTACCTCGAATCCTCCACTTCATTGCTGTGCACAGGACGCATAGAACAACTTAGTGCGAAAACCGTACCCCATGAACAGAGAAAGGCCTCCTTCCCCCTTATAGCTACGACACCCTGATTAGATCTTGAACTGAAACCAGTGACATGCTAATCACAGTATTATTGACACAATGCATGTACTGTATTCCTACAGGTGCAGTGATTATAAGATTGCTGTGGTTATACCTCACACCTACATGGTAGCTAAACAAACACACACTGTCTCAGGGTGCAAAGTTCTGGGAGATTCTAATTCTGTTTGCATAAATTGATAGTCCAAATCAGACATTGTAAACAACAATATTGTACATGTGGGTGCACTGAGCTGTCATGCATTCCCAATTGGTTTTGCAGGCTTGCAAGGATGTAATACTTCTCTATATATGTATGATGCAATTGCAAAGCTTCCTTGCAGTAATGTGCTGAATATCTGCATATCAGGACCTACCTTTCCCGATACAGCATGCAGAATAAAGCCAATCCCACTTCTTGAAAGGTCAACGTACTCCCCTTAAAACTAGGTATGCTTTTCCGGCCACCCACATCTAGTTTAGGATGTTTTGTCCACAAACCTATTATAATCTTCCGATTGTACGCCCACTCATTGCAGGCGCGGTGGAAGCACTTTAGGCAGTGGAGGTGTATGCATCCATGCAGAGGCTAGGACTGTGAAGAAGCCAATTACCCATGACTGTGAAATGCGTAAAAATATTGCCAGTAGTATGCTTGTGTGCAAAGCATACCCTTGCCGGGGGATCTGATCTCTGGTGGTATGCCTGCCCCTTTGGTATTGAGATTGTATCTAGCTACTGGCTTTTCAGGCACCATAAAGGAAATACTAGCAGTTGCCGGGTCTGCAGGACCTGTTCCGCTGCCCCTGCATCGAATAATCAGGTGTGTACTGTTAAGCATTACACGACATTAGACTGTACATGCAGGTGTACTGTGCTCTGCATGTTTGTATCTTCATGTGTGCACTTTCCTTACTCAGTGGTCATTTCATCCTTGACATGAGTGGCAGGGTGAAGCTGAGTATCCAGCAATCCATTCGAAGTTGATCGTCCATGCACTTGAAGACAATCCTTCCTCCTAAATGTACAGAAAGCTAGGCAAACAGTCACAACTTCTGACTTCCCTTCCAACACACTTATTCCTGCAGTCACACCCCCTGAAGCACTCCTAAATGTACAGAAAGCTAGGCAAACAGTCACAACTTCTGACTTCCCTTCCAACACACTGCAGTCACACCCCCTGAAGCACCACTTTGATCATGAGTCTGCATGTCTATATGATCACTCCCTGCAGATGCAATGCCTAACTACTAGCCACACCTTGATCCTTGGGCCTCTCCACATCCTATAATATCTATGGACCCTGACCACAACCCCTGACACACCTCCTTGAGCCTCTCCATGTTCTACATGTATAAGGAACTTCCATCCATCACCACACAGAGAGAAACAGCTACAGCCACAGGGCAAGTTTAGGCCCTGCATGACACCCATGCAAGTGTTCATTCTGTATCTATATTTGGGTGTAGCTACCGTAGTAAGTTTACAGTTGCACTCCAATCTGTAGCTAGCCTTTCTATGGAAGCCACTGGTGTGAAGTTGTCATGTGTAGCTATAGCAACAAAAACTGAATCCAAGCATGTATATATAGCTAGGCATGCATTCCAGTCATGGCAGTCTGTCACTGGTGATATTAGGCATCAAGATGCCATAGCTACAAGTAGCTATAAACCGCTGTAGTTGTCGATCAACAGTATATCAGCCTAATAATATATGCCAGACATAGCTAGATATGCATAAAAGCTTAACTTTGCAATCTGCTGGAGCTCTGTGTGCGATAGTTGCTGTTCTCCTCTACAGCAACACCCTTGACTGCACACTGTGTTTTGATGACAATAGGGCCATACTAGAGAATCCAGACCTTCGTGAAAACGTTTCGTGGATTGACTTACTCAAAAATGATTTCTGGGGGACTCCAGTGAATTCTGCACAGAGTCACAAGTCATACAGACCTCTCTGTGTGGCCACATTCAAGCTGAACTATCTGCTGCATAACTTGCAACCCCTGGGGTATCATTTGGTGAATGTGCTGTTGCATGGTGGTGTATGCTACTTCTTTGTGCAGCTGTGTGGTGTGGTTTTTGGTACTGCAGTGTGGCCAGCATTGATATCTGGACTGCTATTCACCGTGCACCCTATACACACTGAAGCTGTAAGTAGAACCACATTACTACCTACTGAGCTATCAAAACATGCTCCCTCCTGGCCCCCCTCAATCATCACCTTTTTGCATGCACTGCCAGGTGGCTGGTTTGGTGGGACGGGCTGACATCTTATCTACTCTGCTGTTTGTAGCAGCTTTCATGTCATATAGGAAGTTTATCATCTCCGGAGGATTACTACGGTTGCAAGGTGTGCATGTAGCTATAGTATGGACCTTTTGTGTATTCCTGATAGAAATTGAAGGTAGCTAGCTACACACTGTACTAGAACAGCAATTACAATTACCTTTTTTAACACTATAATGATGATCAATCCTTGATGTTTATTATACAGGCTGGAAGTGGTTACTTATGACACTGTTTTTCAGTGTGTGTTCTGCATTTAGCAAGGAGACCGGTATAACAGTGATGGCTGTCTGTGCTGC
The DNA here is from genome assembly GCA_963931865.1 of Axinella damicornis. Classification (NCBI taxonomy): domain Eukaryota; kingdom Metazoa; phylum Porifera; class Demospongiae; order Axinellida; family Axinellidae; genus Axinella; species Axinella damicornis. The sequence continues at coordinate 6,350,818 of OZ007514.1, read as the reverse complement.
TTATGAGTTCTTCATCTTCCATGAAGTAAGCTTCTTTATGAGCATAGCTAATTATATGTGTGTATTAACAGCATTCCATGCCCTTCTAGATGGATGTGTATTCCAGCATGAAGCTGATCAACAAAGCACTGAAGCATGGCACTTGGAACGGTCCTAGTTGGCTGAAGGGGTTTCTAGTACATTTCCTGGTGCTGGGTGGGTTTACCGTTGCTTTTCTGTGGATCAGAGTTGGTATGAACCAGACGACTGCATACCTATCAGTGTACGTTGTGCATGGCATGCAGAATGCAACACACCACTTGATTGGACTGCCCAACTAGTGTACTGATAGGTATTGGCTAGAGGTCGCAGACTTTGTTAAGCATCATAGCATGCAATACAAGGTGATCAGTATTGGATATCCTAGGGTACCAACTCACCCTAGAGATTCTGCTATTGTGATTTGTTATTAAATATTTTGGTTGCACTCATATAAGAAACTCGTATCAAACAACCTGAATCTCTGGAAATGTGCATTCCTAGTAGCTATTAGCTACCTATTATAGTGTGCATTCCTCAAGCTGCTATATACTATGCATGGTTACTCCACAACAGAGATGCTTGATGCATGCTTGGGCTACTCTTTGTACATGCAGCAACAACAACCCTGCTATGGCCTTCGAGACCCCTTATCGTCAGCTACACTGGTCATATCTCATCTTTGTCAACATTTGGCTGTTTCTGAATCCTTCACACCTGTGTGCAGAATATGCAATGCTTGCAATCCCTGGGATTTCATCCTTCACTGACCCTCGAAACTTGCTGACTCTTGCAACATTTGCAGTACTCATATCCCTAGGAGTTTACAGCGTTGCTGGGGGAGGGAAACATCGCAAAATCATCCTCTTCTCCCTCCTAATGATGGTGTTTCCCTTCCTACCTGCATCTAACCTCTTCTTTCCTACCGGATTTGTAATTGCAGAGAGGGTTCTGTACCTCCCTAGTATGGGGTTTTGTATACTGGTTGGATGGGGTATATGGCACACATTGAACAGAATCGATACTCATTTTCTAATCAAAGCAGGTGTAGTGTACCTCCTACTGATCCAAGCAGTGAAGGTGGTCACTAGAAACCGTGATTGGTATTCCAATTCCACACTTTACCACTCAAGCCTTCGAGACCCAGCATGTGCAAACAATGCAAAAATGATCATAAACCTGGCTTCGTTCTATGCTTTCACTGCAAATCACTCTTTGGCTGAAGCACTGTACCGACATGCAATTGATATTTCACCGGGATATGTACATGCCTACATGGACCTTGGCAATATACTTCAACAACAGAAAAAATATGTTGAAGCAGGGCAGGTATGTGATGTCATGGACAATGGACATTATGAACTCGTGTTTACATTGTATACAGCTGTCTCCCATGCAGCCATGATTGCTGTATGCACCACACCTGTATTGCACTATTTAAGCACTGCCTTTGCAGCTTGCACTTGTTCCTCACTATTCAATAATAATTCGGCATCAAAGAATCTTGTTACACTATGTAGCACTTGCTGTGTCATCATGATATGTCTAGCTGCTGGTACATTTATGTTACTTGTATCGATTTCATTCTCATGTAGGCATACAGGAATGTTGCTCCTCTAGTGTCCAAAGTACTTGCTGAAGGCAACCAGTATGAGATAGCCTCTCTCCGACTAAATGAGAAAACTTGCCTAGGAATTGCTAGATATTTTGTGAGACGCACGGGTGATCTAACAGAAGCATATACGTTTGCAAATCTGGCTGCAGAAATGTTTCCCACTTCAGATGAAGCATATTACACCAAAGGATATATCCTACATAAAATGAATCGCACTTCTGAGGCTAGGATGAAACTTGAGGAAGCAATCCGTCTCAACCCAGGGTCTGTCAGGTCACACACCCTCCTTGGTGACATTAACTCAGCACTTGGGAATGTGGGAAGTGCGCAGGTGCATTACCGCAATGTACTTCGCCTGAACAGCAGCGACAACTTCACTAAGTTCAAATTAGCTTTTCTGATTGTGAAAGCTGGAAGGGAGAAAGATTTATTTGAGGCTGAACAACTGTGAGTTATGCCTTAATTAAGTGCTTCATTTACCGTACCAAATTTTATTGTCTGCTGTTACATCAATATCTTTTACGCAGGTTAGTTGATGTTCTAGCAGCAGATCCAAAAAATGTTGATGCTCTATTCTGTATGGGACTTGTCCACTATGGTCAAAAGAGGCTCAGCAAAGCAAAGGAACTTTTGGAAGAGGCAGTTGAAGTCAATCCTCATCACAAAAATGTTCTCCACTACCTAGCAAAGTTGCATGAAGAAGAAGGGAACTGCAGTGGAGCTGTGAAACACCTACTCAAACTTCTGGAGTTAGAGCCAAATGAACTAACAGTTGCCATAAGGCTTGGAAATTGTTACCACAGCATGAGGGAGAGGCAAAAGGGTAGGGAGGTCTTTGAGGAAGTGCTAAGGAAGGACCCCACAAACCAAGTTGCCTTGAACAACTTAGGTAAAATTGACTATAAAAGCTTAAGTTACTGTAGGGGTTAGGGAACAGAGAATATTATACAACAGTACACCTTTAATTGGTGTGTAGCTGTAATTATTGTAGCTATGCGGTTTTTACTGATCTTATATCCGGAACAAGAAAAGGCATAAACAGAATGGTTGTTTTTTACAGTTGCGGAGCTATAGCTAGCTACCATCTTGTTTATCAATACAATGCTCAGTGTTACATACGTCTGTACATCCCATGCACCTTACTTCACACACAGGTGTAATAATGGTGGAAATGCGTCACAAAGAGAGAGCAGTAGAACTTTTCTCCAAACTCCTAGCACTGGACCCTGAGAACAAACCAGCATTACAACAGCTAAAACAACTGCAGAAGTAGCTATAAATTATTGTTGCCAATCATAATCTTCTATGACATTGTTAATACAATTACACTTCCTCATAATTAACTATTATGGCTTGCGATGTTTGCTTGCTGCAGTTTCAAAATGACACCCCCATGCTCCCACCTAGCCCCACCCTCCCACCCCAGCCCCACTCCCCACCCCGACCCTTCCACCCCAGCCCCACCCTCCCACCCCAGCCCCACCCTCCCACCCCAGCCCCACCCTCCCACCCCAGCCCCACCCCCCCCCCCCCCCCCCCCCCCCATGCTTCCCACCCTCCCATGCTCCCCCCCCTCCCATGCTCCCCTCCCATGCTCCCCCCTCCCATGCTCCCCCCTTCCCATGCTCCCCCCCTCCCATGCTCCCCCCCTCCCATGCTCCCACCCCACCCTGGCGGTTAGCTAGGGTTAGGTTAGGGTGAGGGCTCACCTCACCTTTACCTAACCCGAGCTAAACCTAACCCGAATGACAAAGATACAACTTGACGCTCTTTAAATACTCGCAGAGAGCCAGCCGCCAACGCGTGACCCAGCCAGCAACGCCCTCATTTGATTGGCTATTGCCTTCGCGGTAACACAAATTTTGGCGGGAAACGCCCGTACACGCGTAAACTTTTGTCAGTGGTGAGCGTGCTTCCGTCTCTGTCGTTTTCCTTCGGTCACCGATGCCGTTAGCCTTCTCCGGTAGGACCTCCGCCATTGGCGCTCCCTCTGTTGCTGCCCTAGTAGTTGATGTTTCATTGGCAAGTAGGAAGGTGACCACTGAGACCCCATGCCGCTTGGGAAAAGGCTGGGCGTGAGGCCAAGCTTGTTGCTGTGACAGTTTTTGAAGGTATGTAATGAGAGAGAAGGAGAGGGAGGGAAGGCTAAGGAAGGAAGCTAGGGAAGAAAATGTCAACTGTCTGTATGCTCAGGGGATAATACTATGCTATGAATGTAGTCAGCATTATAAACGTGTGTTCGGAAAGGCTTGGCGTCTGGGCGCGAGGCCAAGCTTGTTGCTGTGACGGTTGCTATTTGTCCACTCTCGAAGGTATATGATGAGAGAGAAGGATAGGGAGGGAGGGAAGGGTAAGGAAAGAAGCTAGGGAAGAATATGTCAACTGTCCTGTATGCTCAGGGAGTTCACAAAAGCAGAGATGACCACCATAGTCATGCTAGCTTGTTAGTTATGAATTTAGTCAGCATTACATACGTGTTGCTGCATGTGTGAATAAGCATTTCACCAAGGATGCAGATAGTATATGTTGTGATGAACCCCGCGGATCGACTTGAATTGGCAAACTGTAGTCTATATACTTGTGTGTGTACATTGTGGATGATCTTGTTGCACAGGGTTTGCTGCATGAAATGATCTTTGTACAAATGCAGTGTCCAGTACTTCTGTAGGTGTTGCTGTAGTTTGAATGAGTGTCTGGTGATCCCAGAATTACAGTGCTGATGATGCCTCCTCCGCCCCTGCTTACTTTCTAGAAGGAGAAGACCAAGGAAGTGTAAAGCAGATACTGTGGAGTTGACCTGCTAAGGGAGTGCTACACATACAGAGAGTGAGTGGACATGCAAGGGGGTGACACTCTCATAGATGCCGTAGTCAGAGCTGCGACCGGGCTTATCAGCGAATCTTGACCCCGTATACTAAGGAAGGGGTGGAGTCGCTACACATTCTTCCGCATACTATCGGGTCGAGGGTGAAATGTGCCTGCGGTCAATGGCTGAAATGCAGTGCAGTCAAACGGTCGATCGTGTCTTTTTTGCGATGCGGTCAAGTGGTCAAGTAGCAAGACAGTAAACATTTCTTGACCCCGGTCTCATGCAGCTGTGACTATGGCGTATAATGGGAGTGTCACACCCTTGATAGGTGGGAGGAGAGGGGATGGGAGAAGTACTAGTAGTGGTGTGGGTAGTGATTTTATTCAAAGTCTTCAACTGTCTTTTTGATCTTAGCCATTTGTAACAAGAATTCAGGATGCTTTGATGCACAATTTACTGTGTGGGATGGTTGGCAAGTTCAAATATTCATGATGAATGGCTTAGGCTACACTCAATTCAAAACCAATTTATGTGAGACTACGTCACTCTAGACAAACTAATTTGAAACTAGTTTCAGTCAATTAATGTTGTGTGATCAGCTGAAGAACTCAGATCTGTAGAGAGCCAAGTCAATGCCATGGATAATCAATCCATACAATTTGCAACTGGTTTCAGGTTTCCATGCTGCTGTGGATGTGAACATTCTCTCCCACTGCACACCATGGCATGTGATTGCACAGGAGGTTGGAGACGTGGAGTCCACCTGGATACCGCAGACCTGCATGACTACTACCCACTGTGAAGATGACAAGACACAGTCATGTGGAAAGATCAGCTAGTGATGGAGATCACACCTGTGACTTGGCCACCTTCCTTGTCAGTAGGGGAGCGTACAGCCAAGGGTATGGTAGGATCAGAGCCAGTCTCGTTCCCAGACCAAGCATTCAGCACGTGTATTGCAAAAAGCGATCTGTACTGGGGTTGGTGGTCTGGGACTGAGAGTATAGACTGTGTAGATCAACAAGGAGGACTGATCTGGGGGGGGGTGTAGGTGTATAGAGTAGCTAGCCACCCCCCTTCATGATCATGAGCTTTATAAGTATAGTCATGTGATGCGCACGGTGTGGTACTTATCGATCACTGACGTATACGAGGGCTGTATGCTGCTCTGAAGCCGATACCGAATTGCATCAGAAAGCAGAAAAGAAAAGGAGTACTGCATGGGGCACTTGTAAGAAGGAAGTAGTACGTATGGGGGGTGGCCGGAGGTTGGGAGGGTACGGAGGTAAACCAAAATGAGAATTTCATAAAGGGGAAGTATGGTTGTAATCACCTTGCAATGAGTATCTTTAATGAATAGACTCCGAGAGGGATTGTATGTGATTGCAGGAGGTTAATCCTAATTGTGATTAGACATGTAATTTCCAACTTCAATGTATAGACTGTAATTTCCAACTTCAATGTAGGTATAGACTGACGATACAATATAGCCTGATATGTGCAAATAGCAGGAGCCAGTCTACTGGACCTTCATACTCTTCATCCACAGAGCGTAGGTCACCAACGTGCAGGTGCATTCGTTGTCATGGGGACCAGTCACCAACCTGATTTTGAAGGAAAGGAAGGAGTAGCACTGATGACAAAGCCATGTATATATACATTGTACATCCCTCCCTAATCCCTCTCCTCCTCCCTCTCTCCCCCCTCCCTCCTCCCTCCCCTTTCTCTCCCTCCTCCCGCCTTCCAATTTTGCACATGTGGAGGGTAGCTATAGGCTACGTGAAAATCTTCCAGGGTCCATTAGAGCCAACACCTTCATGGGAACAAGGATACTTATAGCTATATACTGCATGTGAGTGTGTGTGGGTGCATACATGCATATGTGTGTGTATGTGTAGGGGGGTGACTGAGTGAGTGTTGCCTTCTCCATTCCATTCCATGCAGGTGTACTGTCTTGACACCATACTGCTGATAGCATTGCCGGATTCCAGCCTGTACAATCCAGCGAACACACGGCAGTATGTGTAATAGAGTGCAGCTGATTAGAAGGGGTGCATGGCATACTGCCTATCAATTCAGGTTAGTTATTATTGAGCGGAAGGAGGGAAGGAGGGAAGGATAAATCATTGCTGCCATCTATCTTATTTGTAGCTAGCTACCCTATTACCCATTTTATGTACATTGGGGGGGGGGGGGGGGGGGGGGGGGGGGTAAACTACCCACGATCAGCAATTTTGCATGAGAATGGATTGACATGGTGACAAGAATGCATACACAGTTGCCATTGTTTGTTTGAGCACTGCTAGTTTCCCAGTTGCCAAGGGCAGCTAGTGCAGACCGATTAGTGCTGAAATGAGCGAGCTGTGGTAATGTCATTACTGTAACAGTAACACCGGACATATATACGTAACAGCTGTCACACGCCCCAAACTGCAAAATAGTTATGCAACGTCAATCCTCCTTGCGCCGATAAATGTGCCAGTTAGAGATTCTGTCATAACTCACACACACTCACTGTATTGTACTTCCCTCTTCCCCCCTAGCCTCCCGGGTGTGTGAATTGTCCTGTGCCAGATCTGCACAATAATTTGTCGAGTGCATCCAGATCAAGTTAGTGAATTTTTGTTCCAGATGCTCGCCATCCAGCCATTGTCAAGGTACGTATAACCCGTTGTCAGGTGTGGACTGTGTTTATAGTTGAGGGGTGTCCTGATCAGATGTAGTGGTTCTATTGTAGTGTCCCTAGTGTAACAGTTCTCAAAACTGCAACAGCATGAAAGCAAAATTATGTTTTCAGACATGGTGCATCTGATCGGAGTTGGTATGTTTACACTGCACTATAGTCATCATTCCTCAATAGACTGATTTTCATATACAAGTAGCTTCGCTCACTTGGCTTCTCAGCTACTTCCCCCTCGTTTGCCTACGTGAGTAATCCGGCACCGGACAGCTCTCTGTGCACTGAACTGCTGCTCCCCGATTGTGTCCGCTTCAGCTGCTGCTCCCCGATTGCATTGATCCACTTCAACTGCTGCTCCCCAGTTGCGTCCGCTTCAGCTGCTGCTTGCCGCTTGCGTCCGCTTCAGCTGCTGCTCCCCGATTGCGTCCACTTCAACTGCTGCTCCCCCATCACATCCACTTGTAAACCCCAGCTGTTCCGGCCCATGCAATGTTCTTGAACATTGTTCGCGGATTTCGAGGTTCAGTAAATTGAAGTACGAAGATTGCACGTCACTAGTCTTGTCCCACCTCACGAACATCCCACTTCCGTCACACACACACACACACACACACACACACACACACACATGCACATTAAAATCAAGCTGCCATGTGTACATATGCGCATGGCCACGATGTGGGGTTGTCATATATATCTAGAGGGCAAACTAGCTGGTATGGCAAAGTCTCTTGTCTTCTCTAGCTTGTGAGTAAAGCAAGTGCTACGTAATAATCTCACCATATTCTGGTAATAAGCCCAAGAGTTCGACTTGGTTCACCAGACCTTTTTTTCCTCGATCGTGAGAGGGTGTGGTCTGGGCACGAGACTACACATTACATACATGTGCACATACATTTCATGTGCACCAAAACATAGCCACTAGCTAGCCTCGTTCCCAGTCCTCCTCACCCCAGCATTTGTCGCAAGCAACAAGTTAATGCTGGTGTGAGAAGGTCTGAGAACAACGCTAGCTACTAGCTATGTATGTCTCTGTGTGTGTATACAACAACTTCTGAAGACTTTTGTGCTCGATTGTGCTAGTTGTGAGCCCTGTGACGTGACATTGCTAATGAAGGATCAAGTAGAGAGCTTTTCGAAGCGAGGTCAGTAAAAGGATTAAGTATACAAAGAACGGCCTCCTCTCGGTGCAAGCGATCAAATGTTGGCCCTAGTCCTAATGTCCGTTCTTCGTACTTGACCCCAGTAAAGTGGACTGCCAAATAATGGGAAGCAGACTCAGTGGACGGCGAAGGAGCTAGGCTTCAAAAGCCTTCCATGGGGCAAGGGTGAGCGGCAAATGGTTAGACTACATCTTCTCTCCTGAAATGAGTACCATGATTGCTCTGAACGACTTTGATCATGAGTGCCTATAGCATGTATACATTCTGTATGCAACTAGGACAACTGTTCTCATATGTTCTGGGTGTAGAGTAGTCTGGTCCCAGCCCCTAACCAACCCCAGCGCGGATCGCTTCCAGTATCACGAGCGGGGTACTGGAAGCGATCCGCGCTGGAGTTGGTTTGGACACTATCTTACATTTGAGTTGTCCCCAGGTCAGAATGTTGACCTAACGAATCAGATGCATTGATTGCGAATGACGTCAGAGAAACGATTTTTCTCCAAGCTTTCAGTGTCGCCAGCGACTAGACACGGCCAATCACTATGCAGTACCGCGTTACCCACGAGTGTCTGACAAAAGTCGAGCAGGTCGACTGTGATCGTACGTGTGGTATCGCAGCTGATTGCTAGTTACCACACATAATTGCGTTCCGTGAGGACAACTCAAATGTACGCATGTGCCCAGACCCTTCCTCCTCCCCTTGCGAAGGGTCTGGTTCCGAGACTATGCAGTGCTGTGTGGTATAAGGGTTAACAATTGAATTGAGACTGACCTACTATTATATTCACCTCTTTATAGTGATGGGGCTTCTGCGAGTCGGTGAGAGATGTAATGTTGTACAGTGGAGCTTGGGGCAGACAACGACTTGGATCTCCATGCCCATGTACCGTCAAGAGCACATGATGACATTGTCTGATACTGCATGCATATGCTTGTGTACATGTACTGATCAGAAAAATATGCTTCCTTCTCATGATCGGTCTGTGTGCAGCCAGGCTTGCGTGCACCAGTTCAGGATCTGCAGGTATTATAAAGGTGGGTGTGGTTAATCCTGCATCCGGCATATCCGGAATCATAGCCGGAATCAGCTGTGCCAATAATCTATTTATGCGGTGAAGAACACGCCCCAAGACATTCATTCGGCAGCCTGAGAGACGGAGGCGACACTGAAGGAGGTCTGAGCTAGGTTTGACCCGGCATTTCCCTGCCACGGCCCACGGATTTACTGACTAAGAAGCGCTTTGGACTAAGTATTCAGTGTGGCTCACTTGGCATTATAGTGATAACTCCCGGACTGCCTATTGGAAGCGGTGCCACCAGCAAAGAAAGGTGCGCCTCAAGAAAGTTATGCCGTGTTCCTAGGAATAAGACAGCCTAGAACAGTTGAACGTAGTCTTGTATGAATGATAGCATGTTGTTTAAGTACCGATGAATTGTATATAGTTTGATTCCTTCCTTCCTCTCCACACTTGATTTCCTTACTCACCTTCATGTGTGCAGTGGTACTGCACAGACCCTGCATACGGTTATTGGCTAGGAGGAGGTAGCTAACCTAGCTGTGTGCCATGATGGAGAACGGAGAGTTCAGCGTCAGCGACTCTCAGCCGACCTACGCGGAGGCATTCCCCCCTCTCACACCCAAAGCAACGACTGCCAGTGCCCCTGTTGCTAATTCCTCTCAGTCTGCCTGGCCGGTCAAGTCCATCCCAAGCTCCAATGTGACCCAGGTGAGTCTACTGGGCACGCATACACACACATAATATTGTTGTCGACAAACATACGTGTGCACACACACCACATGTATGTGTGTCGCATGTGCGCGTGTGTGTGTGTGCGCGTGTGTGTGTACGTATGTGCATGTGTGTATGCATGCGTGCATGTGTGTATGCATGCGTGCATGTGTGTATGCATGCGTGCATGTGTGTATGCATGCGTGCATGCATGTGTGTGTGTGTGTTTGGGCATGTATGTTTGTGTGGGCTTGTGGTGTGTGTGTGTATACATGTACAATGTACATGTGTGCAGTGAGAACATGACAGTACTGGAACAAAACCACAGGAAGGTGTAGCCTCGTTCCCAGGCCCCATCCTGTTCCCAGGCTGCTTCTACACGTATGGTTTGATTCCTGTGTGTTTGTGATACTGAGTGGGGACCTTAAGTGATTGCTGGTGTGTGAGTGCCTGGTGTCACTCTTTGTGACCTTACTGGGGATGATTTCAGTGTCCAAGGGTTCACCCTGCATTTAGAATCAGGATATGGAGAAACAGTTCTCATGAGATAACGGATTTAGTGACAGTGGAGTGTGTGTGTGTGTGTGTGTGTGGGGGGGGGGGGGGGGGGGGGGGGGGGGGGGGTCTGTGAGCTCCTAGTGCATGGTTCCAGGAATCAGGGGTCAAAATGGAGCCAGAATGAATGCCTTTCTACTGCTATTGCAAGTCAGTTCAAAAGTACAAAGGATAGCAAATCGCTCTTATAGAACAGCTTCATAGTGGTATACAGGGAAATAGTGATGGCCATTGCATGCTAGTTCACTACTTCATTCCCTTGCTTCATTCTCGTTTCTCCTGTACATGTAACCCAGCAGCTGGTTGTCCTCTTCAGATCTCAGTACTGGTGCCTGAGGAAGTGTTTGGTTGTCAAGTAAACACAGCTGTTTACTCAGAACATTGTGGGAGTAGTCTGGGTGGATAAATTGGGCTACCTACATGTTAGTGAAGTGTGTGTCAAATTATTTGGAGTGGTTGTAAGCCCTCCCCCTCCCCTCCCCCCCTTTTGCACTTCTTTCCACACTCCCCCTTCCACGCTTTCTCCTAAATCCACCAAGCCAGGTGAACTTCTAGCCTCATTCACACCTAGCATGCTTGCCATCCGCTGTATGAGAATACATGCATTTGCTGAACAGTGTGTGTGTATTTGTGCCTTGGCAACTACTAACATCAGCAACAATAGTGTAGGCTGCAGACAGGCCACTCATCCTTACCTGTGTATGTGTCTAAGGCTTCTGTGATCGTAGCTTTTATCCTGTTGTGTTCAAATTACCCCCACACACATGAGCAGCAAAGGTAAACTAATGCTTCGCATCTGTCAGCGAAAACTAGTGAAAATAGCCTCAAGTACATGTAGGTTAGCTAAGGAGTTTACAGATGTCATAATTAACACACTATGTAAGCATACTTTTCTGTACCTGATACAAGTCAAAGCAGTTCTCTTTTACCATGATTTCTGCTACTTCCGACTATCGGTATCCTGGCTCCGCCTCTTTCAAAATTGCATGCCTTAGTTAGCACTTCACCTTTTTGTAGTTTGTAATGCTGTTGCTGTTCACAAAGTTTACTACAAGTACGTGTGTATCTATGTGTCCTCTAGTCTCATACCCAAACCAACCCCAGCACGGATTGCTTTCAGTGATACTGGAAGCGATCCGTACTGGGGCTAGTTTGATACTGGAAGCGATCCATACTGGGGCTAGTTTGATACTGGAAGCGATCCGTGCTGGGGCTAGTTTGATACTGGAAGCGATCCATACTGGAGCTTGTTTGATACTGGAAGGGATCCGTGCTGGGCTTGGTTTGGGTCTGAGGTGGAGACACTCAGACTAATGATACATGTAGTTAACTTTTGAACAGCAAAAGCACAATAACACTGCAAACTACAAAAAGATGTTCCCAGGCCATCGGCGCTTGCAGTACGGTAAAGCGGAGAGGGCCTGGTACATTTCCTCACGTGAGTGACGTCAAGGGTAGAAAGACGGTAGAAAGACCTAAATGAATGTGGGCGTACGTGGGTCTCAGAACAGCAAGAAGAGCGAAGGTACCAGCCTACCAGGTAACATACCCCACGTATCTAGCTAGCGGGGGCCGACTGTCATACTCACCGAGCGTTTTGCGTGTAGATGGTTGAATAACACGCAAAACGTAGCGTCCTTGTTCTGAAAATTTTTCGGTTAAGTCATGCTCACGTGACCAGGCCCTCCCCGCTTTATCGTACTGCAAGCGACGAAAGCTGGGCATGGGACTGGGAACGAGGCTAAAAAAGATGTACACTTCTACATGTAGTTTTGCTGATATCTGGCATTCTTTATGGGGGACCTTTTGTGGCCATGTGTAGTCTGTTGTGAAGGACAGATGTTGTGGGGACAAGTGTGCATTGTCTTGACCCTGGATGGTGGTTTGTTGGAGAAGCCTTAGAGTGAAAGGTTGTGTCAGAGGCCATACACATCAAATGTCAGTTGTTGCTGGGGCCCACTAAGTGTAATGAAGTTTCTGTGTTTCTAGACAAAAGGTTAGCCAGGCCTTCTCACCCCAGCATTTTTACTAACCCTGAGAAGGAACTCTACTCGTGCAGTGACGTACATGTCAAATAGACGTGTGGAGGAGTGGCATATTCCCGAGTTAACCGCAAGGCCGTGTTTACAGAGCACGCGCTATGCGATCGACCCAACAATCGACTAACGTTCAATAGTGACTGAGCGCTCAACACTGGCTGCTCTGGCAATGTTTCTCGGGTTCAGAAGGCTGTCCCACTGGTGTACACAAGTCTGGAGATAGGAAATACAGCCACATTTTGGTAGCCTCGTTCCCACCGCCAGTATTTCATCGCTTCCAGTATGAAATACGGCGGGGGAAGGCCTGGGAGGTCTGGTCACGTGCGATGACGTCAGGTAGACAGATGATAGACACACTGGGGGCGGTGCCCAACCATTAAAATACATGACATCAGTGTTTCAATCGTTCGAGGGGGGGCGGAATCGTAGCGCGGTGAGGTAAGGGGGGGAGGCATGAATAGCTTTGCATACATAATGGTATCGTTCAAGGGGGGGCAGTAAAGATTCAAGGGGGGGGGGGGGGGGGGGGGGGGGGCCCTAAAAGAAACCCTGCCTGTTTTGTGTTGATCCATCCCCGGCGTTGTGAACAATGAACGGTATCGATCGTCTGCCTTGCGAACACTCTGATATCCAGCCATTGGACGGACAGTACAACACAGGACGTCGAGATTTTTCGTTGGGCACTGCCCTCCATGTGTCTACCATGTGTCTACTTGATGGCATCGCACGTGACCAGATCTCCCAGGCCTTCCCCCGCCGTATTTCATACTGAGCGATGAGATACTGGTGGTGGGAACAGCCTGGGAACGAGGCTAACATTTAGGAGTTCAAGCGTTTGTGCTTGAAACTCTATACACATCCGTTAGTCTGGAGCTGTATAAACTGCGGGTAGACAACAATGCGTGTATACTGTGCTACTAGAACTGGCTACAAAGCTTAAAGACGATCTTGCGGTTTACTCAGGAATGTGCCTCTCCTCCACACGTCCACCCAACGTCCATCTACGTCACATGCTGCACGTGATGAGTTTTAGTACCGTAGTCTCCCGCTAATACATGTATGCACCCAGCAAGGAGGGTCGTACAAGTGTGGCGGATGCGAATGTCCTGCATCACTGATGGACGACCTTGCCCATGCTATGCAGTGCAAGTGGAGGTCACTCGAAGACCTACAACAGCTTGTACTTGCTGGCAGATATGGAAACATCCCAGGCAAACTCAAGCCACTTGACAACCTCAAAATTGAGGAGCTCCGAAAAGAGCTACAAGCACGTCAAGAGTTTCACACCGCGACATCAAAAAAAGAGCACCAACAAGAACTTACACACATCTTGAAAGGTGTGCAACGTGTTGCTACACTCCTGATTTCCTACCCATCCCAGCCATTGGCAAACATAAACCTCCAGCACTACACCATACTGGATTGTGAACCCCTTCACACGCTCAAAGGGCATCTGAGGAACATGTTCGATGAGTTGCCACATGTCCTACCAGCAAAGCCAAAGGCTGATTTGGAGGACCTCCTGAAGGCGGATGGCAGAGACAAAGTCACTGGAGCAGACCTACGCACAACAGCCATTAAGGCTTACCTTCTACTTCACAGATCCCCTGAAGTTGACCACTTTGTCATTCTTTTGCTACAGACCATTGTCAAGATCTCTGCACTGTTGTACGCAGAAGACTCACTGCGATCGCCCGCAGAAGACTCACTGCGATCGCCCAAGATGGTGCTCTGCCTATACAACTGCACATGGTTGCACCACGAGCTTTGTCGTCACGTCTTTCACACACCCAAGACGTTGACACGGGAAAGGCTGTTTGGGTCGTATCTTCATGACCTCTGTGTCCATGCTCCTGAGCAATACCAGATAGTGAGCCTTCGCTCAGTCAACGCAGAATGCGAAGAGCGTTTTTTCAGGCAAGCAAAGGCTATCGCGGCGGACACTTCCAGTCGTAAGCCTGAGAGTACCATTGCCAACATTTTCCTGAGGTTACAAGCAAAACAGAAGTGTGGAAAGTTACGTCCAGCAGTCCAGCAACAGGAAAACAAGGTCAGCAAAGGCACTTTCACAATACACAGGTTCCCTGCACAGGGTAGTTTGACTCGTTTTAACGCTCCCTGGTGATTGTGAGCGTCTTCTGGAATGTCTAAACTACACATGTGCAATGCCTCTCAGAGTAGTCACCGTTGACGTCAACGATACAAGTCATCTCGCTGCCACTCTTCTGCAGGAAATACCTGGAAATGTCCCAAATACGTGAAGCAAAGTCATTGTGAATGTACATTAAAGTGGCAGCTCTTCTCGCCGATGAAGGGAGACACCACGCATGATGACCACGAACAGTACTGGCGATCATTTGTAACTGTAGCATGAACCTTGGCAGTGTCATATTAGTTTGTGTATAATAATATGTAGCAAAACATATTGAGGGAGTTTACAGTCAAGACAACTAAGTATGACTGGTGGAATGCAGGACATTCTTGGGTGAGCTTGAGCGAGACATATATTTGTAGTCACATAGGCACTAGCCACAATAAGCAAGTATCCATTGTGAGGATGGCTGGGCATGCTCGATAGTTACTGATGAAAGAGAGAAATTAATCCACAGAAAAATCCTGGGACCAGCTGGGATTCGAACCCAAGACCTTATGGATACTAGTCAGATGCTCTTACCACTAAGCCACTGGACCCACGGCAGAGGCTGGACTGTATTGGGGTGTTTGTGCTTGACATGTATATATACACAATGTACTGTCTATCCCAATCGTGACACGAAGTCCGCAACTTGTGGAGTCCCCTGCGGATGGGGTCATGGGCCTGGGTGGGTTGGCTATACAAGTACATTACTTTGCCTGAGCGGACACTCTCACTATCCACCACCACCACAGCCTCCGGCACAATTACTCACACAAGCGGTCCTAGCTCGATAGCTACATGTATAAGCCTAGCTGGGGCAGTAAATTGTGAGAATGGCTGATAATTATCCATAAAAGGTACATGTACTGTACAGTAGGATCAGACTAAGTTTACGTGTACCAGCTACAGTATATATATATATGTACATGTATGGTATTATACGTATGTATAAAGCACATTTGTCTGCCCTTCGGCTAGCACAGCTTCCCTTTGGTGAACAGTAACAGGAGTGTCCTTTAATTTGGAGGATGAGTATTGTCACAGATCTACATGATCTATTTTGGATGGTAGCACATATACGTATGTACAGGACACTCCGTTCCCATGGAGACTTGGTGAGAGCTACGTAGGTAGCTTGTCAGCTACTGACTGAAGCTAGGCTGACAAGACGTAGAAGGCACTTTGACCTACATGTTAACAAAAGAGCACAGTATATATCTAAAAGTTTCACTTCTTTTAGAATTACATGAGTGAAGCAACACTTAATCCCCCCTCCCCCCGACACCAATCCACCTTTGCACACACACTCATACTCACAGGTCTTCCATGTCCCCGTGGAAGAGCGACGGTTTCAATTTGACGAACCTGCATTCGGCAATGAGAGTCGGCAGTCGGAGATTGTTCGTGAGATCATCGACCGCACAGGGTGTGACATCGAGATGAGCCAGGCAAAAGATCGCAGTCTAACCATCTTGGTGTCCGGAAAGCCCTCTGCTGTCGTGCAGGCACGGAGGGACATTCTCACCAAGCTACAGACCCAGGTTGGTTGGTGTTGGGCTCTTGTGTGCTACTGTGCATGTACATATCTAGAGGCAGAGGGCAATGCTACATACAGTACCTTACAATAAATACTTGGCTGAAACGTAGTTCGTTGACGCTGTCCTACGTTGTGCGTCATAAATTGCGCTGCTAATTACGCTGCCTGGTGCTGAATAAACAGCGTACTATCCTGCGTAATTTTGCGAACAGGCCAGCGCTGCACGCAGTGCGGAGCGCATTACGTAACTAGCTAGCTAGCGCATACATTCAAGGGTGAACATGCGTGAGCGAGATCGAGATGGTTCTTGACGTTTACACCAAGAAGCGGATATTGTTCTATCGAGAACCTTGGCCTCAAGCCCTTGTCCATCGTGAGGGAACTCAAGCGTGACATTCAGTGCCGACGGATAAGCCGAGAGGGAGTCATAGCTACCCATACGCAAGTATTCCCGTTCCTAGCGCCTACGTCACTTACTGATCTTCCCCTTGTGAAAAATCCTGCATCTTCTTCCTCAAAGTTCACTGTATGTAGCCTTCACAGGAAACACTACTGGTTGATGCGGGACTAGGTGGGCACCGTAATGGTTAGGGCTGCAACAAGCCCATTCGAATCCGTGGTGGGAACGCTTGAAGTTTTGTATTTGGCTTAATTGGTGATTCTCCTGCTTAGAGGGTTGCCCGAAGGAAGGTATGGTCTATGCAGGAAATAATATTCAAAAGTAAAATGTTCCTTCCATGGACTCGAACGGGCAAGAGGACGGTGTGATCATGGAGCAACTTTGACGATGACAGTGCCCGTCCTGTCCCTTACTTTTCTGTGTGCTTGTACTTAATGTTTCTCTCGCAACCTGGAGGAAAATGGGATGGTAAACATGGCACGTGGTATGTTGAGCCTATGAACCTCCATAGTGTCAACCTTGGCGATAATCCTCCATGATTCCAGTATGTGGGTACACTATATATGTGACACTCACACTCCCTTGATTTTGTCCTCAGGCTCACTACGACTTGCGGATCCCCAAGGAGCACCACCGGTTCATCATTGGCCGTGAGGGGGCCAAGCTACACAGCATTGAGATGTCGACTGCCACCAAGATCTCCGTACCACGCAGTGAAGACCCCTCAGAGGTTGTGAAGATTATGGGAACAAAAGAGGGTGTGGACAAGGCCCGCCATCAGATACAGGTCATCTCTGATGAGCAGGTAATTTACATGTAGTCACATGACTAGAGGATATCTGCAGGGGTTATCAGTTTGCGAAAATGTTGCTACTGTAGGACTTTTACGGTTTGCAAGATCTGCATATCTGGACGTACAAACTTGATACATTGATACAACTACTCTTGATTCACATTTCAGTATTTTCTGTTCCTTTAATTAGAGTGGTGTGGTATGACTAATGATGTGATGTGACCATGCTAATGCTGAGCACTTTGTGGTGTGTGTGTACCCTCGGGTGTGAGCATGCCCTCTGGTGAAGAGCAGCACTCAGTCTGAAGTCATATACCACACAGACATTCTACATGTAGTTGTGTGTACAGTAGGTGCATCCCTGGACCTTTGATAACCGGTGATGCTCAAGGCCTGCATGTTGCTTGATAGATTTCGAGGGGCAACCACACTCCTGGTAGCCGTTGCAACCCTGGTTGCAACTCGCCATAGCGCAAGCTAAGTATTGCAGTTCTTTCCCATTAACGCACATGCCACGTGGCAACCACGCCCAGTTGATCGCTAGCAATGGCATCTGAAGGAAGACAAGAAATTATTCCAGCGCTCACAACTGCACCAGCATGGTGAGTTTCAGCATGTTAGCGTCAGTGAACGACAGCGATCACGGCCATGTGATCAGAATCTTTGTGCGCCTTTGCTCAGCGTGTACTGGCAACGAAAGTCAAAGAAAGCACTCGAGCAACGGAGGCCGACAGCACAACAAAAAGCATTTTTTATCTCCACCACCAAGGTGAATTTCAGCACCATCACTGCATGATAGTGATCACAACAGTGTAGTCAGAATCTTTGTAGGGCCTTCGTAAGTAGCCTTGTTTATATTACGCGACTTCTGAGACGCACTGTATGCCTACATTCGGTCGTACTTAGTTTGTACACGTATGTGATATCATACTCTGTATACCATATGCACGGCTGGAAGCCACATCCACAGTTGTTTCACATGAAAACTTAGCTCATTCCCTGGTCGTTAGGGAGAAATGGCCTGGTAACTTCTGCGAGTTCACTGTGTACTGACGTTGTCACGGCAATTGCATACCTCATTCAAGCAGTGAAGTCCACGTTATACTTCTGATATTTCCACCAGCTGAGAACATGCCTTTTCCTGCTCGTGGAAGCAACTGTTTGCTGCAGGTTCTGCACCGGAAGGCAAGCAGAAGACAAACAAACAAAGGTCATCGTGCAGAGCGCCTACATTAGCGCGATCGAGTGATTGACTATTGCAATGAATGGGCTTGACTGTGACCTCGCATGACGTAATTCGGTTTATTGTTGGTTCTGCCAACTCTCCGGCAGCGGAAGTAACAGGTTGAACATGCATCAGTTGCCAGGCCGTTTCTCCTAAACATGGCCTGGAGTGAGGCTAATGGAAACTCAACCCAGTTACATGTATTCTGTTTGTTGGTGGCTAGCAATTTTGGAGGTTTTTCCTTGGAATGTACGCTGACTGACCACTGTTGCCTAACACCAATTTACACCTCCTTGGTGGTAAAGAGCTGGAAGTGTGCTAACAGGTTGGTTAGGTGGCTTCCTGGTGCTTATTGCAGCCCAGACGTTGCTCTCTACAATGTACCTGTGGAGTCCAGGATCCATCAATGACCTTGAGTTTACAAACTCTGGAGTCTGAGATCCATCAGTGATGTTCAGTTGGAGTTTACAAACTCTGGAGTCTGAGATCCATTCAGTTTACAAACTCGAGTCTGGGATCCATCAGTGATGTTCAGTTTACTGGAGTTTACATACCTTAAGCAGGTTTCACAGGTGTACATGGGTGTACACGGGTATACCCCGGGTTGCACTGATGTACACCGGAGGTACACGGGTGTTACACTGCTACACATGTACACCAGAGGTACATGGATGTACACCGCAGGTACACGGGTATACATGTACACCGCAGGTACACGGGTATACATGTACACCGGAGGTACACGGGTGTGCACTGGGTGTACACTGGAGGTACACCTGAGGTACACGGGGTGTACACCGGAGGTACACCAGAGGTACACGGAGGTACATGGAGGTACACGGGTGTACACCAGAGGTACACCAGAGGTACACCTGAGGTACACGGGTGTACACCTGAGGTACACCAGAGGTACACAGGTGTGCACCGGAGGTACACCAGAGGTACACGGAGGTACATGGAGGTACACGGGTGTACACCAGAGGTACACCTGAGGTGCACCTGAGGTGCACCTCAGGTGTACCTCTGGTGTACACCCGTGTACCTCCATGTACCTCCGTGTACCTCTCGTACACAGATGTATACCTCGGTATACACCAGTACGTACAGCACACAGCTACATGTACATGTAGGTGTAAACCAAACCGTTGTTGTATACGGGGTGCATTGGTATACAGGTTCGGTGTACAGGTTATGTATACATTAGACTCCACATCTGCAGAGTATCAGTTAGGGTTGACCATAAGGTATGCACCTGTGCTAGGCTCTCTCTAGAAGTGTACTTTCATTTCCATGTCATCTGTATCTTGTTTGCATGTGCTTGTAGGCCAAGCTTGCGTTTGAACATCTGGATGTTGAGAAGGAATTCCACCCTTTCATCAATGGCCCAAATGGATCTCTGGCAAAGGCGATCATGGACGAGACAGGCGCACGAATCAACATCCCTCCACCGTCTATGATGAAGAATGACATCTCTGTTGCTGGAGACAAGGAAAGTGTTGCCAAGGCTATCGTCAAGATCAGGGAGATCTGGGGAGAAATGGTGAGTTATTTGATTTACTCTAATTGAAGCCCCCCTCCCCTCCCACCCTACTCTCTGTCAGTATATAGTGGAAATATTTGGAAATCTGATGTAGGACTTCTGATTTCTGAAGATAGCTTACCGTATATCTTCTAAAAATTCGGCAGGTTTTTATTAATTATTCATAAGCTTTGCCGAAATAATCAGAAGTAAAACCGCTAAATTTGTACCAAAATGCAGAAGTGTCGAATAATTAGAAGTGCTACCCGCGGTCGGTCGGTCGGTTTTTTTCCACTCGAGATTCAAGTCTCAAGATTGAGCAGCTATACTGGCAGGGCGACGTACGTAGTCTTTTCTCTTGGTACAGACTGTGACACTCCGACTAGCACCTGCGTCTGCCCGAATTGTCGGTGTATGAAGCAAACGATCTCGAACTGTGCCGCAGGCTGTTACTGTGCGATCGATACCCCCTGGTACTCACCCCGTGTCGTTCTGTGTTCATCTGTGTTCATCTGTGTTGACTCTCAGGGTCAGGGCAAGACTCGGAGGTTTGCGAGTGTTCTTCAGCGCAGGGCTTTCACCAATTGGACGAACTGGTCAACGTAGCACATAGCTAGCTATGTCGAAGCGATCGGTTGACTTCCAGGGGCTCATGTGCATTGGCGACAGCTTGGAGCTTTCACCGCTCGGGGCTTTAAACAGCACCGAACTCACCGATCTCTCTCCTTGACTGGCTTGTATAAGCCTCTCGGACAGGCCGGCAAGCTGCCGAAAACGTATTACAATTAGAGATTAAATTCTGAAATATTTGGGAATTCCCTTGCCGAAATTAGAGGCAATTTTTCCCATTTGCGTGAAGGGGTGCCGAATAATTAGGGATGCCGAATTTTTCCTGTGTCAACCAAGCACAATCATGGCTACTCATATCAGGAGAGAAGATGTATATACTAACCTTTGCCGCTCACCCATGGCCCATAGAAGATTTTGAAGCATCCTTCGCCGTCCATATCATGGAATCTGCTTCCCGTTTGTTTGGCAGTCCTTTCAGGCACTTTACTGGGGTCAAATGCGAAGAACGGCCCCTTAGAGCTAGGGCCAACATCAGCTTGCACCTAGAGGGGGCCCTTTGCTGACCTCGCTTCCAAAGCTCTCAACTTGATCCTTCATAAGCAATGTCACAGGGCTCACAACTAGCACAATCTAACGCAAAAGTCTTCAGAAGTTGTAATACATGTAACGTTGCCCTACACAGTCAGCGCTAAGAGAAAACTGGCATGGCAAACGCTCTTGGCTGTCGTCTTTTCCAGCTTATGAATATTCAAAGCGATTACTACGTCATTGTTAACAATCTCGCAATCTCATTGATCCTTACCACATTCCAATAATAAGCCCAAGAAATTTGTTCAACAGACCGTCTCTCCCCTCCGGGGGGGTGTGGTCTGGGCACGAGACTAGAAGTGAGCAAAGCAGCCATGCATGTACATGTACGTGTGATAAATAGTGTCCAAATTTTATGTACTGATTGACCCAGATGGGTGTTTTATGAGATACACGTATGAGGTTGATGTCATTCTTCTGACCATCTCATTCCAGAAGAGGAATTGTGCCACTGTGTCTGTTGAGGTGCGTAAGACCCAGCACAAGTACATTGTGGGCCCTCGTGGACAGGGACTGCAGGAGATACTCCAGACCTCAGGTAGGCTGGCCACCAGCAATGCTTACGTGTTTTATATGGTCGAGGTTGCATAGTAAATACATACTAGCAATGCTTACGTACTGTAGGACTGGTCGAGGTTGCATAGTAAATACTTTATGTTCCAAGTTTCAGAATCAAATTGTCGATAATGTGTGTGCATAAGACTTGAGCAGGGTTTCCAGTTATAAAATGGTCACTGAGATTTTGCTCACAGGTAAACTCCAGTGCTGCCAGTACGGATATTGATCAGTAGAATGTACAGGTCCTCAGCAACTCAATATACAATGTATGGACCAAGTCTGGTGTTTGTACGTAGTGTGGTTCCTGATATACAGATGCAGCTGCCTGTCAAATGACAACAGCAGTACTTCTTTTTTTTTCTGGAGAGTTCATGGCTATATCTGAGGAACGTTGCAGCGGTGTGGGACGCTCAACACTGTACATTGAAGTTTACGTTCTGTATATTTGTACAATGATTGTTCTACGGTCTGTTCCGTGCCTATGTATATAATCTGTCCGTGCTATGGTTGCTGAGTCAGCAATTATTACCGTTGCGAGTAAGTGGCCAAGCTCGTCGACCTTTATCTCCAGTTACAAGTAAGGGACAAACGCCAGCGTATAGTTAATCAGCCAACTGTTTTCCCCTCTCTTCTTTGTTTACGCATGTTTCAATCGGCTTGTGTTAGTTAAGGCCTTCCAATATTTAATAATCATCCAAACCTTTTGAGGGATGTGCAAGTTCCAAGAGCTTTTGGTTGGTGGGCGGGGTTTCGGCAGCGATCGAACTTATTGCTGCTGTATCTCCGATTCTGCGAAAGCTGTGGACATCAAACAAAAACGTAGCAGGGAGAGAGATCCACGGCCTAAAACATAACCCAAGTAGAACAGCGTCAAACATACGTAGGCTGCATCTGCTGTCAATAATATTAAGATTTTAACGTGTGTGTGTGACGGAAGTGGGATGTTCGGGGGGGGGGGACTAGACTTGACTAGTGATTCATGACCTTCATACTTGAACCTTGAACTCCGTGAAGAATGTTCGAGAGCATTGGGCATGAGCTGGAATCTTCCAGAACAGCTGGGGCTACAAGCGGACGCAATTGGGGAGCAGCAGTTGAAGCCGATGCAATCGGGGGGCAGCCGAAGCGGACGCAATTGGGGAGCAGTTGAAGCGGACGCAATCGGGGAACAGCAGCTGAAGTGGACGCAAGCGGCGAGCAGCAGCTGGAGCGGGCGCAAACAAGGAGCACCAGTTGAAGCGGATCGATGCAATCGGTGAGCAGCAGTTGAAGCGGACACAATTGGGGAGTAGCAGCTCTGCACAGAGAGCTGTCCGGCGCCGGATTTCTCACGTAGGCAAACGAGGGGGAAGTAGCTGAGCGAGCAAGTGAAACTACTTGTACATGTGTAAGCATTAAAAGTTTTTGCTATGCTTGTATACTGTAACAAGTGAGCCTTTAGAAAGACTTGATGTGTCTTGGCACGACTTGGTATCAGCTCAGAATCATGCAGAGGACATGGCAGCTGTTTTAACCCTTTATGACTGCAAAACCTGTAGCTATGAGACTTTCAGCTTTAGTCAGCGTCAATATCCTTGGAGGTTCTGTGTGAGCACAAAGGGTGGGTCAGGGGGAGGTGGGAATGTTCACCCAAAGGGTGAAAGCAGCATGGTCATGTCTGGGCTAGTCAGAGCCAGGTGGGCCGCTCATGAATGGACCTAGACAACACCTTTGTTCTGAGTAGTAGCTGCAGTCATGGTAAGTAGATTCACAAGCAGATCTAGACCCATAATCACTTTTGAGGATCTACTTTTGAAGGCTATAAATGCGTTTGACACCCTTTAGACATACGTACACGTATGTACCTACATGTACCCATCTAGCACTGTGTCTCGGCACTTTGGTACTGACACAAAAATGGTGTGCATAAATGCTGACTTGGCAATAATTTCACATGAGCTGTTTCGTACTGTAGAACCAAGCTTGTATCGGAATAGGCGTCGGATCATTCATCAGCGCCAAATGCAAAACCATGGATTGTAATCACCATTTCAGTAGCGTCTGAGCATCCTTTTCATCAGCATCTGCTGACAACAATCTCCAGTGGGAAAGGACATCCTTATTTGCTACTGAGGAACTCTTTTGCTTTAACCCATCCATAATCTTTTGTGCTGATGACTTGAACCTCAGGTGATCACGCACCTCCTCTTCCATTGCATGAAAGAGAGTATACATGTGCACGAGTATGTGTTCTTACTCCTCGGTCAGTCATACTTGTCCAGTTTCCACATTCATCACTGTCATCATCTTCACCGGACAGATCCGTAATAATTCCTTCTGGGGGTGAGTTGATGGCTCAAGACGTTTGCGCAATTTGTAGCAGACGTCGCCAGCCGCATAGTGAAGTGCATTTGCTTCTTCAACTGTTAGCTGGGACTCCTTTGAACTTGACCATCGCAGTTAGGGCTTATATATATATATACACCCAAGAGGATGAGTGGGGTGGATGGAGGGCTAATGAAACGTGCTGGGTCGACAGCTGTCCTCGATTCGCTCTAGCCGCTATATGTTAGTGGGTACATGTAGGTATTATCCCTACTGGTGTACTTGAATCCGTGCATAGTGGCCATCATGCGAGAAGAACTGCAAGCCAGTTCAGTTCATACCCTGCGTAGCTGCATGAGGTTTGCCAGGAGAGACCAGCTGCTGCAGCAGTTGCATGTGATATGAGTATGAGTCGCTTTTTTGTCAGTGCTTAGATAACATTGCATTGTTACACTCCTGGTAGGGGAAAAATTGTGCCGCGTAATGTAATCTAAATAATTAACCTTTGACTACCTTAGCAATGGCCTACAAAGACTCTGACTACACCGTCGTGATCACTATCATGCAGTGACCCAAGCGTACCATTTTGGTCCTGAAACTCACCTTGGTGGTGGAGATACAAGCGCTTTTGTCTCGCCGTGGCCGCCATTGCTCGAGCGCTCTCTCCCACTTCCGGTGGCAGTACCGTTCTTAGCAAAGGCACACGTAGATTCTGACCACATGGCCGTGATCGCTGTCATTCACTGACGCTTACATGCCAAACCTGACCGTGCTGGCTAAGTTGTAAGTGCTGTAGTAACTTCGTGTCTTCCCCGTGGCTGCTATTGCTAACGATCGACAGAGCGTGGTTGCCATGTGGCATGTGCGTTAATTGGAACTAACTGCAATACTTAGCTTTCGCTACGGCGAGTCGCAGCCGGCTACCAGGGGTGCGGTTGCCCCTCGTTGACTACTTAGCAATGGCCTGCAAAGATTATGATTCCACCGTCGTGATCGCTGTCATGCACTGTCCTCACCGTACAATTTTGGTGCTGAAACTCTCCTTGGTGGTGGAGATACAAGCGTTTTTGTAGTGCCATCGGCCGCCATTGCTGTATCGCTCTCTTCGAAGTTCGTTGCCAGTACAGCTCGAGCATGCCGAAACTCACCATGCTGGCGAAGCTGTGAGCGCTGTAATAACTTCTTGTCTTCCCTTTGGATGCCATTGCCGACTCGATAGTTGTCCACACGTGGCATGTGTGTTAATTGGAATGAGCTGCAACTCGTAGCTTGCGCGACCGGCAGTTGCAACCGGTTGCAACGTGGCTACCAGGAGTGCGGTTGCCCCTCGTACTGTTACAAGTAATATATGTACTTCTCCTTCCTATTCTCTCCCCTCCCCCTCCCCTGTCCCCTCCCCCTCCCTCTGTATCTCCCCTTCCCTCTCAGGGGTGTGGGTGGAGGTCCCCAGCTCGGACTTGGACATAAACACCATCACACTCCGTGGACCCCAGGAGAAACTCGGACAGGCTCTGACCCAGGTCTGGTAGTCACTGTCATCATGTGTGCAGTGTACAGTACCAGACAAAACAATTGTGCATGACGACAGACTTTATTCGTATTGGGTTGGTCAATCTGCCGACAGTTCTTCCATTGAGGCGAAGTCAGTGCATGGTGACTATGAAACCTCTTACTAGCAAATGGCTCCTGAATGGTCAATATCTCTAGTGACCCCACCTACATGTAATGTATTCCAATTCATGATGACAACTAGCTGCAGACCAACTGACAGCAGGCTGAGCTGAGCTGGCTCACTTCTCAAACCCTCCAGCTTCTGATTTCTGCATCGTTTGAGTGTCGGGTAAAGATTATATATGGCTAGGTGCTCACTGGTCTGTGATATGCCGTAGCTGTTGGGTCTGTTTCCTTGCAAATCACCAGCAGTCCACTCCAGTGGGCTTGCTCGCTTACCCGTTTGCGAGTTTGCTAATAAGACGCCAACATGTGTATTCTGAATGAGGTCAGTTGTTCCATGCAGCCTCAGACTTTTAGGCATACGTATATACCCTTGCTTAAGTAGGCTCTGATTGGAGTTGAACCTCTCCAGCTCCTGCATGGAAGACAGTTGCCTCATGATGAGTCCAAGCACCTTACCCTCTCTATGTGCAGGTGTATGAAAAGGCGAACAGCGTTGCCATAGAGAATGTGAAGGCCCCCCGCTGGCTGCACAGGTTCATCATTGGACGCAAGGGACAGAATGTTCAAAAGATCACCCAAGACCTGCCAAAGGTGAGGCATATAGAACACGAAAGCACCTAACGTACGTACAGTGCAACAGAGCAAGAGAGCAAAACTATTGATTTTAGAAACTTTTAACTGTAGTGCTTGACACAAACATCAAATGTGTTTACAAAGTACATAAAAGGAGAGACACATCACTTGTTATGCTTCTCCTAAATTAATTAAGTGTCACGTGATGTCCCTTCACCAATATGGCTGCCAACAGTCACCACATTCAGAAAAAGTGTTTAGCATGGCATAAGCCTGTTACTGGAAGATAAGAGTGCAGATGCTATATGAAAGTTGCCTTCACATTGAAGTTTATTTGGAAGGTAGTCAACAGGCTTCAATCCCAAGCACTGTCAGGAAAACCCATAAAAACTGTTTTTTTAGGAGCAAAAGTGTTTAGCATAGGATAGCCACAAAACTTGGAGATAAGCGAGTTAACAGCAAAAATGCCTTTGAGATAGATTATAGTTTTGCTTCAAGTGCTTTTCTTGGAACAAGAACCTTCCTGGAATGTATGAAAGCGCTAGCCTCGTTCCCAGGCCGTCTGCCAGTCGCGCGCGCGCACCGCATACGTGACCTTTGAACCCTTGTCAGATAGCTGGCAGAAGGCCTGGTACCACTCCTACGTCATTTACAAGCAAAGTGGACACGGTTGTAAAGCTACTCGACTACAAGTATTTTCGAGTTTATATTGATACCACGAAGACAGCAACTTGATGCCAACTCAGCGCTAACGGCAATACAGCATGCACTAACGTTTGACTACTCAGGCGTAAGTCTTACCAAGCGCTTGGTAAGCTACTGTAGAGGTAAGCTATTGTAGTTACCTAGGCTACTACAACCGTACAACAAGGAGTTCCATACCTGACGCCTCCAGTGGTCCACCACGGTAGCGTAAAAGCCAACAATAACTCGCTAGGAAACCTGCCGTTAGCCCGTGAACTTCTGGCACGCCGCCATTTTACATGAAACCGTGTCCACCTACGTCACAACCGTGTCCACATTGCAGTACTTAAGCACTTGTAAATGACGTAGGAGTGGTACCAGGCCTTCTGCCAGCTATCTGACAAGGGTTCAAAGGTCACGTATGCGGTGCGCGACTGGCAGACGGCCTGGGAACGAGGCTATGAAAGCGCTTCTGAGTGGAAACTGTAAACTTGCAGCCATTTTAGTGACGTGTCATGGGCGGGCATACCTTCTGTGATGTCATCGGTGTTTATATAAGTACAGCCACGGCACTTACAGTTAGCGCGATTCACTTGAAAATGGCTTCGAGGCAGGTCCGCAGTTGTGATTCGAGTACTCCTGTTGGCAATAAGAGCTTCCTGAATTCATGGAGCGCTTCTGGGCAGAAATCTGTGACGTCACGAAAATCTGCTGACGTGTCAGTGGCGTTTCTTAAGTATGGCAGGTATACCAAGAAGCTGGAACCTCCTGTGCAAGCAGTGTTCATTCAGCTAACAGTGATATACATCATTTTATGCCTAAATAACATGACAGGATGGCTTTATTGTAAAATCTGAGACATTTCAAAAGTTTTGCTCTCTTGCTCTGTTGCACTGTATATATACCTGCATCTATGTACACTGTACATTCGTCCTACATGTACATACATGTACATGTATAACTGCATACACTGTACATGTACTTGTTAGAATTGGGAACCCTATACACACATGTACAAATGTACCTGCCTCTATCCTCCTCGCCTGACGTCCAGTTTTATATTGTGTGTATAGTACAGTACAGTACTGTAACATGTACGTCAATATCCATAGATAGGCAGTAGGGGAACAGTGCCCGTGGAATGTATATATGTGCATTAGCTAGCTACATGTATATATATATAGGACACATGGAAAGTTCCCCATTCCTTTTACGTGTAACCATGCTGACATTTTGCGAGTACTCATGAGGGTACCTCAAACACGCATTCAAGGACTTTTGGGACGTACTATATGTGTATGTGCTACCATTCGCAGCCACCTGCCTAAGTGGTCGACATCAGGCAGTCTTTACAACTTGGTTCACAAAGCCTCCCCACAGCTGTACTTAGGGAATGTGCCACTCCTCTACACGTCCACCCAACATCCAGGTACTGTATACCGGGCCTTCCCCGCATTAGTACGGCAGGCAACAAATGCTGGGCTGAGAAGGCTAAGTACGAGGCTAGCTGCTGAGCATGTGCAGTTGAGAGGACCAAAACTGTCACTGATCACCAAATATCGAAGCATCATGGCAATGCACAAGCCGTCCCAATGGCAGGAGTTTGCGTTTGGATTTATATCTGACAAACGAAGAGCTTGTGTTCACAGTGGACAGCGATTCGGGCATGAGGTTGTACTCAATTACTCTTCCCGTGTGTTGATCTTTCACTGTTGACTTCTTTCTGTGATTGACTGCATTGCTTGGACCTTGAAGAAGAACTCTCTCCTGCTCTGTAACAGTGCGTCTCGAGCCTCACTCATGTACATTGACGGTTGTATAATTCATTGGTAGGACCATTTCACTCCTGATGATTCATTGCGTAGGGAAAAAATATTGAGCATGCACTGCATGTGCTAGCCTTGTTCCCAGTCCGTGCAGAGTAGCCTGGGAACGAGACTGATTATGTATACTTTCACTTCTTGGCACGGGCTGGGATACACCATACCACCGCACTGTTTTCCTGCCCGGCCAATCTTCGATGGCAGACAATGGTAGAGCATTGAATTCGTACTCGCAGCTGGAATCATACTTCAGTTTTGGAAGTTTGTCTCCACTAGTGGATTTGTTGTCCTTGGTATGGTGTGATGGATCAATAATATTATACCCCAAACTCTCAAAGCATTTCATTTGCTTTGCTCGACTTGTGGCGGAGATACAAGCACTTTCACCATTAATGGGTGCCAGCACATGCCTCATTTGTCTCTCCCAGATGGAGCGGCAGCTGCTATTATACCAACTGCTGTTTCCATTTTGAGCTGTCTATGAGGCTACATGTATGCCCTCCTTGTAGATGATAGCCAAAGCCGCATGGAGAGCAAATGCCTTTCTATTGCCTTCTTGCACGGCAAGACGCTCTCCTGTGCCAGGCCAATGCCAACCCGGCCAACACTGCCAGGCACCACTTTGTGGCGGAGCCTGTTCATCACTTGGTGCGTTGGCTTCAGCTTGAGGCGTGTTGGTGACTGCGGGGGTTGACAAGGTGACAGAAGTGGGGAGGTTTGCCAACTCGGTCCATGCAGATGAGGAGTGGGAGAGGGCGGAATCTGAGGCTGTTGTAGTTCTTTGATGACAATTCTCATGTTGTTCAGGATGGCCGACCCCACTGCCTCTGATATGGCCTCCTTTGTCGAGGCCATTGCGTCACATTGCGGTAAATTTGAAGCATGAATATGGAATGGTTGGCAATATGAAATGGCTCGAGATTGACTTCTGGTTGTTGACAATCATGGGGAGAAACTGGATACGAATAATTACATGGAATGATATTGATAGATGATGATGTGTAGATATAAAGGGCATACAGAAGTGGATATATATAAGTTAGATGGATAGATAGAGGATGTAAACTGAGCATTGATGAGTTCGTCATTTCCTTCAGCCGCTGGACTTTGTCTTGAATGTTCGTCGGAGTGTGCTCCATCGGATATCTCCTTAGGAAGGTGCGGCACTCTGGGAGGGTGACAGTGGAACGGTTGTGAAGATGTGTCTTTATCCACTTCTTTGTCACCTGTAATTACTTTACCGAATTTCGCACACTCTTGTGCTTTGTTCTGGCGGCTGACTTTCGGGGGCTTTGTGGACTCTTGGGTCTCATTGGTGTTAAGACTCTGTGAGGCCCACCGTTAATCAACTTTCTTGCAGCCTTTTTGTGGACTTGTTTGCTGTGCGACATGCATCTGTGAGGAGATGAGCAGTCGATCTTTGGGGTCCAGTTTGGTGGCATCGAGGAGATCTAGCCAGTTTGGGTTATGAGAGGAGGGGCTGGCAAATTTGGGGTATTTGCTTTCAACGGTGGCCACCTGAAGTGACATGCTCTGTGACTTCCTCCTGCCGTCTAGACCGCGGAGGACAAGTAATGCAGCAAACAAGCATAGAATATACTGCAGTCCTTTAATAAGAATATACTGCAGTCCTTTAATGCTGAGAACGACATTTACTGCACGCCTCCAGATACTCATCTTCCTTGTGAAAATTGAACCATCTGTCTTATCGCTAGCCTTTCCCCATTTCAGTGATGTCACAGCACTCGGGAACACAGATGTGGGCATAACGGCACCACTTGAAGGAGCATTGGTTGCCCAATGGCCGATTGAACTGGCCACATTTCTCCACTGACTCTGCCCGCCCTCCTGTTGGTGGTAGTGGTGTAGACAGGCGAGGTCTCTTAGGCTGAGGATTGTCCTCCGGCGGGGCAGAGTGGCAGTCCTTGCCCTCGTGGGTTTCTGCCAGGCAGTAGCAACAACATGGTAGGAACGTACTTTGCCCTCCTGGTAAATGCCTCGTTGTTGAGGGCCGAATCAATTACGGCCAAGTCAAATGAGCCACGATTGGCCTCTTGGCACCGATATGCTGCATCGTATGAGGCCCAGGCCATTCCCTTGAAATTTCTATGGGCCCGGACGATGGTCCGCAGCTATGCCATCAACGCTGGACCCGGGAACTTTGTGGTCAGGACTCCGACCAGGGAGGAGTAGCATTCTGTCCACAGTGAAAAGTCTGTGAGTAGGCCTCCTCCCAGGCTGGGCGGGCCGTCCTGCAGCAGGATGGCTTTGAATCATGCTCCAGCCGCCACGACTCGGGGGAGGAGCTCCCTCATCTCAATGTAGTCCCCGCTGGATCTTTTGCACCAATTTTGGTGGAATGAGGGCCAGCCCTGGATTGGTGCTGCTTGCAGTTGGGAGTGGGGTGGCCGTGCACAAGCCGGATGTGCCGAGCAAGGCTCTCGATCCTCCCGGGGGCACCGTCGCGCTGGAGGAGAATGTGGGCAGGAACGACGGGGCCAATGGGCCTGCAGTGCATGGGAGAGCAAGCAGGTAGTTGGTTGTATTTGTCTCATAGGACACATTGCCAAGAACTTCTGGCATTGCACAGCTACATGTATGGCATACTGCCTGTTTGCGATATTGTCGTGGTGGTGGAGGAGGACGGGAGGACTCAGGACCGGGACTGGAGGACTCAGGACCGGGACTGGAGGAGAGCCGGCACTGTTTGGATGATGTTGTTGTTGGTTCTTCCGGCTCCCTCCGCCTCTTATTCTTGGCCCTGGTCCTCCCCTGGCTCAGCTGGGTCTTCAATGAATCAATCTATATGTGCGTGTGCAGGGTAAACACAAGTAGGTACAGTAGTGTATGTTTCAATTGGCTCCCTTCGTGGGCAGCTTCAGGAAGCACTTATTCAGTGACGGGCAGTGTGTGATGGATTTTCTCCATCTATGATCATGACGATTACGGTAGTAGGGGACTTCCCGATGGGAGAGCAAGTAGGTAGTTGGTTGTATTTTGTCTCATAGGACACATTGCCAAGAACTTCTGGCATTGCACAGCTACATGTATGGCATACTGCCTGTTTGCGATATTGTCGTGGAGGTACAGTAGTGTATGTTTCAATTGGCTCCCTTCGTGGGCAGCTTTAGGAAGCACTTATTCAGTGACAGGCAGTGTGTGATGGATTTTCTCCATCTATGATCATGACGATTACGGTAGTAGGGGACTTCCCGTTCCACTGGTGTGTTTCCTCGGGAATAGGGCCACGTGGATAGGTTGACGGAAAAACCTGTATTTCGTGCTTATCAGACATCCACTTCTTCCAGCGGATGAATATGCACCACTGTATTTCTTAACGGTGGAGGTTGCTTTTCCCCGTAGCACTATAGCTGGTAGGAAATCAGCAAGCTCCTTCAGCTGCCCATCCTGGAGGTTATCATGTATTTCGCGGGTGTGTAGCCAACTCTTGTCTGTCCTGGCTCTACTTAGGACTTTGAATACCTTTCATCGTTCCCAAATGCCAACCCGTGCCACTGCTACTGCCTTCCTCTGCCCACCCATAGCACTCTGACATGCTTGGTACAATGAGCACTTCACACTCACTCATCCAACAGAAAGATTAGAGAGGCCATTGAAACCATAAAGGGGGCTCAGGAAGTCCTCTGGGAGTAGCTTGGGGGCTCAGGATATCCTCTGGGAGTAGCTCATCTGTCAAACTTGCATAGTCAACTTTCTACCGCCGGTCTATTACTGATTCTACTCTGCTCATAGTACCCCATTCTACTGTTCTTTGCCCATGTGCAGCATCACTTGTGAGTCTGACACTTGCATGCACTCTCACACACCCCACATGCTCGTTCATGTGCGCACTCAATCGTCATCCATCCTCGCGCGTTTAGTGAACTAACATCATTGCAAACGTGTATAGTGCATTCAGGCATGTACTTCCAACAAAGTGAGAAATGACATTTCGTGATATAACTTCCTTTTTGTAGGTCAGAGGTACATGAGACTTAGAAACTTGACCCCACCCCCCAGAAGCAATATATGTGTGCGGTTGTTACCATGGCAAAAATGACATACAAATAAACTGGGTATATGCCATTTTACTGTTATGGCTATGTATTTCTACATAGTGTTCCCAGATTAAATAAAATGGGTATCATTTGAAAGCTCTTGCTGAGCTGATACATGCCTGTACCAGCAAGTTAGTTATTGGAACATAATTTATTGGAACACAAGGATGTTAATTACATCTTAGATAAATGACCAAACTTGTATCCAATAACGTCATCATGTACCTACACTGTACTACATTGAACTTGTAACGAGACAATCGCACACATAATC
Organism: Axinella damicornis; assembly: GCA_963931865.1. NCBI lineage: Eukaryota > Metazoa > Porifera > Demospongiae > Axinellida > Axinellidae > Axinella > Axinella damicornis. Next base: position 6,317,489 of record OZ007514.1, on the reverse strand, counting down.
CTCAGAGGACTCTCCCACGGTGAAGCCATCCTGTTGTGTGACTGCATAGATCCCCCATCCCGTACAGACTGGTGCCTGTGCCGGAGAGTCCCTGATCCTGTGGCGGTAGTCGAGAAGGGAGGGGGTGGGGAGGGGAAGACAGAGTAATAAACGTGCATACATACACATAACTTCTCTGGCTTCCCTGCTAAGCTACTGACACAGTTTCTACCATAATGCAAGGGCAATCGGGTAAATTACATATTGGGAAGAAAATGCAATTGTAACAGTATAGGCAACTTCCTGCACTACATTCAATGGCTATATAAAATGGGTATCATTTGAAAGCTCTTGCTGAGGGCTACAAGTCTAATAGCCCAATTTTCTGGTGTCCGTAGAGAAATGGTATGTACTTTTTCAATTTTCTTCAGAATTGCTATAGACATGAAACACAGGAACAAGATATAATACACTGAATTTCTAATAGATCCTTTTTTGGATTACAGCTAAAACAATAAAAATACAAATCGGACACTGTTTACTGAATCTTCTGTGTGACTTGATTGCCTTCTTATAATCTAACTAGCTTTTCCAAGTCTGATCCTCCTGGTATGCCTTCTAGGTATGCAAACATGTAGTGCCTGACCTTTCTATAGTGCTTCTGTATACTTTCAAGAGGTACTGAGTCAAGCGCTGGATGGACGATGTTGCGAAGGCTCTTAATGCTGTACTTGCAGTACGCCTTTGAGTACTGCTTTGCTTGAGCCCATACACGTTCAATTGGGTTCAACTCACAGTGAAATTTGGGCAGCATGCACATTATCTGCCCTCTTTCCTCTACCAAGAACCGTTCAATTTTGGATTTTTCAGTCTGCGTGACTGCGTAGAACATTTGCTCAGCAACCATGTGGCTTGTATCAATCCCCCTCTCCTGCAACACAAATCGCATTTCTTTTGGAATCCCAAGCGATTAATTCATCTTTTGTGCCTCGCCATTCCACAACCCATCTCGCATCACTCGCTGCTTGCCCCCAGGGTTAACATTCATCTTGGATACATCCTCTGACTCAGGCATGGCTGCATGGCAGCTGCTGTGATCAAACACCCAAACCACCTTCCACCCTTCATCTTTTGGGTATTTCACTTCGCAATCTTCACTGCCTCCTTAATCTGCCCCATAAACTTCTCCGAGGTCCAGTAACCCTCTTTCGCCTCCCCATACTCTATCTGTTGACGTGCACACATCCTAATTGACGGATCATTCCTCTTCGCCACCTCGTACTCTTCCTGCGTCAGCTTCAAGTATCCATTCTTCTCGTCAATAAAATCGGACATCATAATGCCACTTCCCTTTTGACTTTGGCCTCATCACACTTGTGCCCTTAGCTGCCCATAGAGTTGGTTGATCTTTGCTTGCCTGAAATGTGGATTCGTCATAGAAAAGAACGATGGTCTTGTTTACCACATCTGGTTCAGGCGTGTGCAGATCAGTAGGCAGAGCCTTCTTTGCCTCTTCTGTTGGAGCATTGCTGGCATTGAGGAATCCTAGGGAAACCAATCTGCGTAGAAATATCTCATGATATTCCACGACATCATCTCGCTCGTGACCATCAACAAATGTTCCCTTCTTCTTGGCTACCACCTCAAATTCCATCTCGTGCATCCACTTTCTCACTGTCTCCACAGCAATCTTCCTGGGAAAGCCAGGCTCGAGTGTCTCGTTCGGGAGGAGATCGTCATTCACCCATTCGCAAAACTTGCGGATGGTCAGATTCGGCTGTCCTTTGACGTTAGCATTCTCCCTGATGCCTTCTTGTTGAGGTCTTCACTTGTCCAGCGTATTCCAGATCGCTGGTACTTGCCCTGCTTGCTCTCTGGAATTTCTCCGTTGTTCTCAAAGAACTGAGTCCTCCACTCACGTACTGTCTTGTCTGACTTGCCTATCATGATACCTGAGAGCTCTGCAGCTTTAATGTCTCTTATATCCAGCTGCTTTGTAAGCTGAAAGCACAAGAAAAGGCCAAGAGAAACTCTATTGCCCGTCTCTCGCCGCCTTTTCTCTTCCCTTGCCTTCTCAAGGATCTCTTCCCGCTGTCTCTTCTTCACAGACTTCGGTGGCATTGCTTCAGGGACTGAAAAACAACGGCAACTCTCTTTTTGCGGCAAGCACGCGGTAAACTGGTTGTGATGTCACGTATTTATATTTTGTGATGTCAGAAGCCACCTAAATTGGTGGATATAATCAAAACTAGCCTTCTGAGCATGTCTCAAACATAAAAGATAGACCATTTTGTAGAGAATTACGAGCGCTGTTTAATGGCATAAAAATCAAGTGCATACGTCATTCCATTCCGAGCAAAAAAAATCATTTTTGGAAGTACATGGCTGGTTGCACTATATGCGCGCACTCCCGTGCACACTTACGCACTCCCACACCCACACACGCACTCCCGTTTTCTAAAATTTGTCATGTACGTACATGTAATCATAGCCTGTCCGTGCTATCCTCCTGTGTTTACAGTCTACCGACTCTGTGACATCGCTCACAATGTACATGCTAGGATTTGGAGGGAGGGGGAAATAGTTAGTGTGAATATTCACTAGTCTCGGTCCCAGACCCAAACCAACCCCAGTGCGGATCGCTTCCAGTATCACGTGCGGGGATACCGTAAATTTCAGGTTGGTTGTCCAAAAAATTCGGAATGCAAAACTGCAAAAGTATCTCGTGACTTGAATTGGTGGATTCAAGTCACGTGATACTTTGCAGTTTTGCATTCCGAATTTTTTTGGACAACCAACCTGAAATCTACGGTACTGGAAGCGATCCGTGCTGGGGTTGGTTTGGGTCTGGGGCTGAGACTAAATATTCACATGCCTATGTACGTAGTAGCTTGTAGACTTCTTGCCAGAGTTTCGTGTATGTATAGTTGTGATACTGTTTTTGTTCTGTGCCATGAATTATTCCTCATCTACATTCATGTTTAAGGTTCATGTGGAGTTCAACTCTGACCTTGACAAGATCATTCTGGAAGGACCCCCGGATCAAGTGCGGCAGGCCAAGGAGGCCTTCGAGACCTTCACTGATGATCTGGTATGTGTGCAGTGTGCATGTGTGTGTGTGTGTGTGCATGTGTGTGTGTGTGTGTGTGTGTGTGTGTGTGTGTGTGTGTGTGTGTGTGTGTGTGTGTGTGTGTGTGTGTGTGTGTGTGTGTGTGTGTGTGTGTGTGTGTGTGTGTCTTAGGGGCGGGAATGGCAGTCTATGAGGAGTAGATTTGGCTGCCTCACTGTGTGTATGCTGTACCTACAATGTACATGTACAATACTAGAGCTTCTGCGTTGTTTCATTATAGAGGGGGGGGGGGGACACTGGGATCTCTATGGGATGAGGCTATCGACGTCCGCTGTTCATGTACATTTGTAGTTAGGACTTGACTTGTAGGCATTTTGTACAATATGTGAGTGATCAGTACGTATGTGTATATACTTTGTGTGATCTGTGCTCTTTCTCCATTCCTCTAAGATGGCCACAATGGACTTTGCTGAGATACGAGTTGACCAGAAGTACCACCGCCACATTATTGGCAAGGGAGGAGCTAGTGGTATGCCCGCCCACCACATTTCTATTTATGCTTTGAGCCCTCTATAATATTTTCCACGCAATTTAGGAATTTGCGCTACCTCGAGATTGCACTGCGCATTCTCGGAATCCCGAAATTGCGTGCCAATCTCGAGATTGCACAACATTGCTGCGAGCAACACTGCGCAATCTCGAGATCGCACAGTGACAAGATTGCGCAATCTCGAGATTCCTGACTAACCCCCCGCTGTTTCACCCAAAACTTGATTCAGAATCAGGAACCACAGGTACATGTATCTGCTACATGTATGAGGTCGTTCCGTAGTCTGTGGATAATCTTCTGGCCCTTCTCACGTGCTATGGTCTTCCTGGTTTGGCGGCCGTTCTCCCCGAATCGCTCCGAACAAAATCTCTCAAAAACCTCCCGCTGCTGATCGATAGACGACATTACTCACAGTAATAGATCGCATTATGTCACCTCTGGAGCACGAGACCGCTTGTATAAACGGTTTCCGTCCCACAAGCGTACCTCTCCAATCACTAGCTGTCGACCACATGGCTAAGGTCAAACGTTCGAAGATTGCACAATACGTTTGTGCAATCTCGAGATTGCGCAAACGTATAGTCAGGATTGTTTGCGCAATCTCGATTGTCACGCAATTTCGGGATTCTGAGAATGCGCTGCGCAAATTCGTAAATTGCACCATGCACATGTATGCACCATGTACATATGTTGTAACAATACACCCACAGACAAGTGAATTCCTTTGCACCTCCTCCCTCCCTTCTCCCCTCTAATCTCTTCCCTCTCCCCTCCTTCTCTCCCCTCCCTCCCTCCCTCCCTCCCTCCCTCCCCCTCCCTCCCTCCCTCCTCCCTCCCTCCCTCCCTCCCTCCCTCCCTCCCTCCCTCCCTCCCTCCCTCCCTCCCTCCCTCCCTCCTACCCTCCCTCCCCCTTCCTCCCCCTCCCTCCCTCCCTCCCTCCCCTCCCTCCCTCCCTCCCTCCCTCCCTCCCTCCCTCCCTCCCTCCCCTCCCTCCCTCCCTCCCTCCCTCCCTCCCTCCCTCCCTCCCTCCCTCCCTCCCTCCCTCCCTACCTCCCTTCCTCCCTCCCTCCCCCCCTCTCTCCTACCCCCTTCCTCCCTCCTTAATCTTCACTCTGTTCCATCTCTTTATCCCCCCTTCACTCCTGCACAGTGAACCGCATCAAGACAGAAACGGGCACATCCATCATCATTCCACCAGACGATGACAAGAGTGACATGATTCGCATCGAAGGGGACCCAAAGGGAGTGGCTGCTGCCAAGGCCATGCTGCTCGACATGGCTGCCAAGATGGTAAAGAGCTGTAGTAGCCTTCATAGCTTGTGAAATATGAGCAGTAGAAAGTTATCCTTTATGCTGAAATCACCACAGACTATTTTCTTAGGTCGATACCCAGCATGAAAACACTTCTGTTGTGGTGATACAGACACGTCTCCACAAGCCTACCCATGTCATACATGTAGTACCGTATATATTTGTGAGGGACAAATTTTCGCGTTTTTCACGATTAGATGCATATATATACTCGCAAAAATTTGAACCCACAAGAATTTGTTCCACGAACAGTTTGCTACCTTGAGTAGCTGCATGTAGCTAGGTCGCTCTATTGCTACTTCCGACCTGTACAAGTATATACTTACATAATTATGCTATGCATTTGTCAAGTCTGGCCACATATACAGTGTATATATTGCAGCACTCCGCCGTAGTTTAATTCACTATGCCTACATGTCTCCTGCTTTGCCAACTGGGGCTCATCGAACTGGTGAAGCAGACGAAGGAGTTCTCCTCCCTGCACCAGCTGTAGTGGACAGACTCTGTGCACGTACCATCACTGGCCACCTGTCTCTTCCCTCACAGGAGAATGAACGCTCAAAGGATGTCATCATTGAACATCGCTTCCACAAACAGATCATTGGGACAAAGGGGGAGAAGATTCGAGAGATCCGGGACCGCTTCAACGGGATCCAAGTGGCCTTCCCCGAGCCTGGCGAGAAGAAGGACATTGTCGCACTGAGGGGGGCGAAGGAGGATGTGGAGAGGTGTGCTGCACATCTGAAGAAAATGGCCGCTGACCTGGTGAGTGCATGTGAGGTGTACATGTATGTACCGTAGTGTCCCGTTTATACGCCCCCTATTTTGTACACTGCATCCAGCCCAAAGTGGGGAGGGGGCGTATTTCGAGTACACAATTTGTCTCGATTCTACGCCCCCTCAAAACGTTTTGCTATGTTTATGACACTGCCTGGCCTCGTTCCCAGTCCCGCACGCCGCTGCCAAGGTTCATGTTAACATTCACAGTTACAAAAGTACAAACGATCGCCAGTACTGTTCATGGTCATCATGCGTAGTCTCCCTACATCAGCGAGAAGAGCTGCCACTTCAACTCGAGGGCCATAACATTCACAACGACTTTGCTGTAGCCATCCTCAAGAACAGCAATACTGTCGGTCATGTACCACAGGACATTTCCTGGTATTTCCTGCAGAAGAGTGGCAGCGGCTAGATGACTTGTACCGTCGACGTCAACAGTGACTACTCGATCTGAGAGACGATCTGCAAAGATGCGCACATGTAGGTTAGATATTCCAGAAGGCGCTCACAAGGGGGCATTATAATGAATCAAACTACCCTGTGCAGGAACTTGGGCGGAAAAGAGGGGGAGGGTGTATTTTCAAAGGGGCGTATTAGCGGGACACTACGGTGTATACATACTTTGAAGTTATAATCAGTGAGCACTAATTGAAATGACAGACCTTGATGCCTTCCAGTATGAATAATAACTTACAAGTAGCTTTGCTCGCTCAGCTACATGTACATGTACTTCCCCCTCGTTCGCCGACGTGAGTAATCCGGTGCCGGATAGCTCTCTGTGCAGAGCTGCTGTTCCCCGCTCGATTGCATCGATCCGTTTCAACTGCTGCTGAGCTCCTGGCTTGTATCCTCTTCAGCTGCTGCTCGCCACTTGCGTCCGCTTCAGCTGCTGCTCTCGATTGCGTCCATTTCGACTGCTTCTCAATTGCGTCTGCTTCGGCTGCTGCTCCCTGATTGCATCCACTTCAGCTCTGCTCCCCGATGGCGTCCGCTTCATCTGCTGCTCCCCGATTGCATCCGCTTCAACTCTGCTCCCCGATGGCGTCCGCTTCATCTGCTGCTCCCCGATTGCGTCCGCTTCAATTGCTGCTCCCCGATTGCGTCCGCTTCGGCTGCTGCTCCCCGCCAGCTGTTCTGGAAGATTCCAGCCATGTCCGCTATTCTCGAACATTCTACGCAGAGTTTGAGGTTCAGTAAATTGAAGTGCGAAGGTCGCGTGTCACTATAGTCTAGTCCCGTCCCACGAACATCCCATTTTCGTTACACACAGACAGACAGACACACACACGGTTAAAATTATACAAGTAGCTGAGCTCGCTTCGCTCGCTCAGCTACTTCCCCTCGTTCGCCTACCGTGCGTAATCCGGCGCCGGACAGCTCGAGCTGCTTCTCCGCGATTGCGTCCGCTTCAGCTGCTGCTCGCCGCTTGCATCCGCTTCAGCTGCTGCTCCAGATCGCGTCCACTTCGGCTGCTACTCCCCGATTGCGTCCGCTTCAACTCCTGCTCCCCGATTACGTCCGCTTCGACTGCTGCTCCCCGATTGCGCTTGCTGGATTCCAGCCCATGCCCGGACCCAAAGTTCTCGACCATTCTTCACGGAGTTCGAGGTTAAGTAAATAAATTAAAGTACGAAGGTCGTGCGTCACTATAGTCTAGTCCCGCCCCACGAACATCCCACTTCCGTTACACACACACACACAGACAGACAAACACACGTTAAAATCTTAATATATTGATATATTGACAGTGTACTACATGTAGCATCGTGCACAACCATAATAGAATTTCAGCGTTGTTTTAATCCCTGTTCTGCTGCTTCCATTTGCTGGCTTTTGATTAGTGCTTCAACTCTGTCCTAATTAAAACATAAATATCATGCACATGCATGTGTACACACACACACACACACATGCATACACACACACACAAACACACACACATGCACAAACACACACAATTATATACTCACACACACTTATATATATGCTCTCACACATACACATGCATATATACACACATGCACACACACACGCACAACAGACAGCATCCAACTACCGCGAGGAGGTTCGTGTCTTCAAGCAATTCCATGGCAACATCGTTGGAAAGGGTGGGTCTACACTCCGCAAGATTCGTGAAGAGACAGACACCCGGATTGAACTCCCCACCGAGAGCAGCGACAGCGACGTCATTGTGATCATAGGACGCAAAGAGAACGTGCAAAAGGCGCGTGCTAGGATCCTGGCTATCGAAAAGGAAATGGTACGATACGAATATGGTAGAGTATCCATACTATATTTACAGTATCTGAAAGGGCAGAGTACATACGTTCAGTTCAGGAGCTGAGATAAGATCCATGTACATTGTACATACGTACGTAGGAGTACGGTATAATGCCCATATGCATGTACAGTGTCTGTAGTTTAGGGGCTGAGATGATGCAAGTGACTATGTACATTACAGAGCTGCCGAGAGGACACAACTGCATACTACCTGTACACAAGTTGTTCAGGGGCTTGTGTTGGTCAATGTGGACAAGCTTCTAGTCTACATATACAGGTGTACATGGAACCTGTCTACATGTATAGTGCTGTCAAGGGTGCATCGAGCCGCCAAAGGTGGCAAGAGGCCATGCAACTTCCTATAGCGCACGTATAGACGGCATAGTGCTGAGTGTTACTAAAAGTAACGTTTCCAGTTAAGCACATGAAATTGCGTGCACGCTTTGGTTACGGACGTTCGACGGAACATTTTCCCGGGACGGATGGCAGCAAGGAAGATGAGTGCTACCGATTTTGGTATAGAAACGCCATCCAAGCGAAGATAGACAGTCTCTAGCCCAAGTACTTCTTCTAGTCCGGGTACCTCTCCTACCAGTGTAGCAGGCCAGATTCGGAGAAAGTATCGCTGGATGCAAGCCCAACATTTGCCACTCTCGACAACAGCTTGACGTTTGCTGTTGCGTAAGTTGGAGGGAGGGAATATTCATGATAGCATCGAAAGGGGCTCACGCAAGCTGTAGACAGAATGCTTGCCGCTTCAGACAGAATGCCTGCCATCTTAAAGAAAGTGACCGCATAAAGGGAGCGTGTCTGCTCTTATACAGTCCAAATTTGAATTCTATATTTAGTAACACTCAGCATTTTTCCCTCTATGAGCATTGCATGCTTCGGCGGCTCGATGCGCCCTTGGTGCTATAGTGGTCACTGCAAGAGTGCATAGTATATAGGTCCCCCCCCCCCCCAACCTACTTATGCGCTCTTGGTCAATGTTAAAGGCAGCCAACTGTTTATACTGCTAGACCCAGTTGTGCTAATAAAATAACCTGCTTAAGGTAGCGCCTGTCTGAGATCCCATGGTGACCGCTATAGACAGGTTCCACTGTACTTGTACCTCGTCCGTTTTTCTGCTCTGTGTGTGTTTGTATCACCCAGTGTGTGTGTGTGTGTGTGTGTGTGTGTGTTGGGGGGTGTTTGTGTGAGTGTGTGTATCCTGATGTAATTCAACCACCTACACATTCAATGCTTGGTGTGTATACATATGACAGTCACCCCCTGCTGGCTAGATACGTGTGGTAAGTTACCTCGTACCTTAGCTGTGTGAAAGCTTTGTGCCATCAATATGTTAACGTGTGTCTGTGTGCGTGTGACGGAAGTGGGATGTTTGTGGGGTGGGACTAGACTAGTGATGTGCGACCTTTGTACTTCAATTTGCTGAACCTCGAACTCCGCAAAGAATGTTCGAGAGCATTGGGCCCGGGAATGGGCTGGAATCTTCCAGAACAGCTGGGATGTGATCGTGGAGCAGCAGTCGAAGCGGATGCAATCGTGGAGCAACAGTTGAAGCGGACGCAATCGGGGAGCAGCAGTTGAAGCGGACGCAATCGGGGAGCAGCAGCTGAAGCGGACGCAATCAGGGAGCAGTTGAAGCAGACGCAATCGGGTAGCAGCAGCTGAAGCGGATGCAAGTGGCGAGCAGCAGCTGAAGTGGACGCAATCGGGGAGCAGCAACTGAAGCGGACACAATCAGGGAGTAGCAACTCTGCACTAAGAGCTGTCCGGCGCCGGATTACTCATGTAGGCAAATGAAGGGGAAGTAGCTGAGCCCCCCCCCCCCCCCCCCCCCCCCCCCACACACACACACATACACCATTCACACACCACACACACCCATACCATTCACACCCATGCCATTCACACACCCATACCATTCACACACCACACACACACACACACACACACACACTACACACACATACCACATGGCACATATACACACACATTCGAATGCATGCACATACACACACACACAAAAACAGGCTTCTGTAACTGACACAACATTGAAAATTCCTCACCGCCTTCATAACACCGTCATTGGTCCGAAAGGGAAACTCTTGCGGTCGGTGATGAGCGAGTGTGGGGGTGTGAGGATCCACTTCCCTCCCAGTGACTCCAAGAGCGATGAGGTACGGCTGCACGGGCCAAGGGACGATGTGGAGAAAGCCAAGGCCCTGCTGCAAGAGCTTGCTGATAGCCAGGTACTGTATGTCGATCTTCAGGAAAATAAATGCGGTATTATTTACATGTAATAGTTAGACACCCTGTCCAATAGAATTAATCTACACAATTTAGAATCCGGAGGGCCCCAGGCTGTAGCATCCTCGCTATGCTCGGACCAGGGTTCTTTTTAACAATTTTAGTCTTGGGCCAGATTGGCCCAGTATTATAGAGCATGCTGCGCCATATCACATGCACACTGCGCCATGAATAAAATGGGAAAGAAAATGGTATTCAATGAGCAATACAAAACACAATGATCCTGCATGACGCTTCAAGTATTCTAGCCAGATGGTGGAGGTAACTTTGAAGCAGCCCACTCACTGGAGTATCCTACCTCTCTGCAGTCAGTGCAGTATGCTGTACCTCGCAAAGGGTTGTAGTTACACCAAGGGAAGAGCTTTAGCCACGAGGTCTTGAAAGAACGGCTGGCCACGCCTTGCTTCCTGGAATCGCTGGAACCGCTGGAACCGCTGGCTTTGGCAATCGTTTCAGTATCCTCGGAGTCTTCTCGTTGGTTCTCGCCATCAGCACGCGAAAAAAAAATCTGACAGAACACTTTGCTCCGTCATGCGTGGCCACCAAGCACGTGCATACATACTACGCAATTGATATTCAGGGGGTCCCCCGGTTTTACTGGCGCAATGCCCAGGAGCGTTGTGCACAAGAAGGATGCCTTACTGCGCCATTTGCGCGCAAAAGTAGCTTAAAAAAACCCAGGCTCGGACGCTACTAAGGGCCCAAGGGATTCTAGATTCTATTGGACGAGACGTCTAGAGCACTGCCATGCCACCACCATTGGACGGCAGCTTCTACGATTTTAACCTTTTTTAACTATAGCTATAAACAGTGGTATCTAAGCTACCACTTCATAGTGATAACTTGTGAGGAATGCCTAGCAATGGAGTTAGCCGAACCTACAATGGGTATGTGACGACCACTCTGAACAAGAAACAAACTAGACGAACTGCTAGCAGCTGTCAGCACGACCTATAAAGTGTTTGCTACCATGGATGATCTGGACAAGTGTAACTACGGAGTATTTTCTGCAGACTGTTCGCTACCATGGATGATCTAGACAAGTGTAACCACTGTTCTGGAAACTACTAGGAATATGCATATGCACAGTTAATACCTCGCACCCGCAGAAGTGAGCTATTGCTTGCCACACTGCGAGCTGCCTTTGTAGTCCTGATTATTTATTCATGGCCTAGTAGCTGTATATTCATGGAGCAACCGTGAAACCCATAATCATTTTTGAAGCTCCAACGTGGTGGTATAAATAAGGGTGCATATACTTATATAGTAAGAGGTAATTCGCTGTGCAAGTACTGCATAGCAGTGTCCTCGACCTCACGATCATGGCAGATTAGTTGCCTTGCGCTAAGGCGCTCGGCAATTATGGCATCTTCAAAACTTGTGTAGCTGCAAACCGTAGCTGTTGTGGAGAGTGGTGAATGCAATCTGGCAGTGTACAAGTGCAAACATGGTTAATGTTTCATGGATGAATACACAAAGCCTTACGCATCAGTGTGGAGATGACATTTAATTTATGAAGAAGAGCCTCCAAGCAAAGAGCATGTACATGTACGTATAGTAGTCGCTGAGTGTTTTGGAAAAAGTAGTTTTGTAGTTACGTTGTTGAGTTCACGTGAAGTCTGTTTGATTGATCACGTAGCTGCGCTCCTGCCAACATTATGAGTACTTGTGAGGATGGCTAAAGATCAGTAGGGCATGGTTTCAAGGCGATACATGTTGTTAGTGATGAGAGAGAAATTGAATCCACAGGAAAGATTTCTGGGACCAGATTATGCATACTTTGTTATGTGCATGTCTACGCACAGATGTATGTGTATGTACTGGATGTATTCGTGAACTCCTGTAGGCCCAGCAGCACCACAGTCTGGAGATCCGCTGCAAGCCGGAGTACCATCGGTTCCTCATCGGACGGGGAGGTGCCAACATCCGCAAGGTAATACATCATTTGTATGTGGAAGTCTATGAACGTGATACAGTGTATATTGGTATTCTGATGCCATGAATTATGAGGTACCTAACACATGGCCATGCTTTTTTCACCCTTTGGGTGCACCCACCCAACATCACAAAGCGAAAACGGTCATGTCACTATGCCATATACACATGTAGAGTCATTGGTCAGGAAGAGGTTATCAGTCCACTCTCATGTACATGTACGTACCCCACAGTGGCTGTATGAATGGGGAGTAATCCAGTTCTCTAGAATAGCGATTCGGTTCCCGATTGTGAAAGCAGAAAGGAGAGGGGAGAGGGGAGGCGGAGAGGGGAGAGGGGAGGCAGAAAGGGAGGGAGCTCCATGGGGAAGTCACTCCAAAAAGCACCACAGTCTCAGCTGCGACCGTGCTCAGTCAACTGGTATACTAAGGAAGGAGTGGAGTCGCTACGCATTCTTCCGTATATTATTGCAAAGTCAACTTTTAAGCCCGAAAATCAGCACAGTCAACAGTCAAAGCCTCGAAAATCAGCATGGTCAACGGTCAAGCCGCGCAAAAGAGCGGTCAAAGTTTTGACCCGTGGTCGCAGCTGTGAATGCAGAGTCTATGGGCGCGACCTTCCCTTGGAGCTGGGACATCTATTTGTCACACCTCCTGAACCTGGAGTTCTGCATATTTCACTAGCTTTGCTAGGCCGTGCAAAAAGTGAATATGCATTTCATTGGTCAGTAACCGTGCGATTTCAGGCTAAATCTGCATTCTTACTATACAGCTTTAGTACAGGGAATTAAAACACTATATGATCGGGGGGCAACCGCACTCCTGGTAGCCACGTTGCAACCGGTTGCAACTAGCTGGTCACGCAAGCTAAGTAACTAACGCACATGTCACGTGAGTACCATACTCGAGTCGATCGCCTGAGCTGAGTCAGCAATGGCGTCTAAAAAGCTTATTACAGCGCTAACAACTTAGCCAGTGCGGTGAGTTTCGACAAGTAAGTGTCGGTGAACGACAGCAATCACGGCTGTGTGGTCAGAATCTGTGTGGGGCCTTCGTAAGACTATACTGGCAACCAACCTCGAAGAGAGCGATCGACCAATGGCGGCCGATGGCACGACAAAAGCGCTTGTATCTCCACCACCAAGGTGAGTTTCAGCACAATTATTGTACGTTTGTGTCACTGCATGATAGCGATCACGACAGTGACCCAAGCGTACAATTTTGGTTCTGAAACTCACCTTGGTGGTGGAGATACAAACGCTTTTTGTCTCGCCGTGGCCGCCATTGCTCGAGCGCTCTCTCCGACTTCCGGTGGCAGTACCGTTCTTAGCAAAGGCACACGAAGATTCTGACCACATGGCCGTGATCGCTGTCGTCACTGACGCTTACATGTGTACATGCCAAAACTCACCGGGCTGGCAAAGTTGTAAGTGCTGAAATAACTTTGTGTCTTCCCTTTGGCCGCCATTGCTAGCTAGCGACCGACACAGCGTGGTTGCCACGTGGCATTTGTGTTAATTGGAACTAACTGCGATACTTAGCTTTCGCTACGGCGAGTCGCAGCCGGCGTTGCAACGGCTACCAGGAGTGCGGTTGCCCCTCGTAGTAATAATAGGTTGATCTGAGCTAGATATTCCTAACAAGAGAGGTCAACTAAAAACGCACTGCTGTATATATAGATGTGGGCTTCCTATGGCAAATGCAATCAGCTGGTACTGTTCCAACCATGAGTGTAAATAGCTGTTTCACGCTAAGTCCTTGTGTACTGGTCGAGCCAGCACAGGTAGGCATCGTGTTGCAGGATCATGAGAAGTAACTAGACTAAGTGGGGTGACTGTTGTAATCGAGTTGGGTGACTGTTGTGAATGGATATATATCTTCTTCTCCTTTGTGCTTCCCTGAACTCCTAATTTCCCACACAGCACAATTAGGTCATGTCAGCGTCGTGTCAATGCCTGACGTTATACTTCTTCCCTTCTGTTGCCATTAACTGACCGCTACTCCATCTCAGCTATCATGTGCTCCTTAAGGGTCCTTTTCCTCCTGCCCTTCCTTCCTGCCATGTAAGGTCTAGCACAAGGTAGCAATGGCCAGGACATCCTGGGACTTACCCTCGCTGATGTAACACTCACCTTCGCTGGTGCTAAAGTGCCTATGTGTATAATTTCGGGACATACATATAACTTGATCTTCACATATTCAGATACGAAGAGGAGCATTGAACGCAGCTAGTTGCTAATATTGCACTCAAGATTTGGTTGCTTTTGTTTGAATTCGAAGTCCCACTTTGGTTGGAAATATGTATGGTGGATGTACTCCACTCATATTTCAATGCACTGCTACGAAGAAATATTAATTTAATTGTTCACTATAGCAAAACACATTTTCACGTCTTATCCATCCATGGAAACAAATAACACCAGTATCCGTGGAACTGCCTACTCTTGCTTAGTTTGGCACTGACAGAACAGCGGACGTTTTTAGCAAATCACAATCAAGCAATGGCCGGCCACTCTTGTATGCTGATTGAGAAGTACAGTGTAGCGTTGCCCATAGCAACAGAAGCACAAACTAGGCTTCCCTTGTTGTAGTACTAGATGTGTTGTATCGTCTTACAGGTCCGTGACAAGTTTGGAGCTCGGGTGATCTTCCCCCAGAAGTCCAGTGATGACGATGCAGAGGCGATCACTATAATCGGGAAGAAGGAGCAGGTGGAGGCTGCCCGAGACCACCTCCGGAAACTCATCAAAGACCTGGTCAGTAGTAAACATGTGCTGGTATTGAATTTACATAGATATTGAATTTTGATGATGAAGTATTGATCTGTACTGGGAAATTTTGGTGATTGTTTTGATTTGGCTATTTGACGATTTGTCGATTCAAAGTCAATCTCCGAATTAAAATCTCCGAATTAAATATAATTTGTCATTGTTAAATGGCTGGCCAGACATGCATGCACAGGGCATCGGATGGGAAGATCACCCAGCAATGTCAAATGTTGCACAGAGAAGTGCCTATGTTCACTGATGGTACATGTACACCGTCTTATACTTCACAAGAAAAGCATGCCGACTATGAACTTTCTGGGAATATGAGGGCGACAGTGTTACCATGCATCCCTGCCACAGTGCATCCTTCTTGGGTATTGCTGACCTTCCTCTTACAGCTGATCGTGGGGCTCCAGATACCGCTGAAAAACGTCCCTTACAGCTGATCGCGGGACTCCAGATACTGCTGAAAAACGTCCCTTGCAGCTGATCGTGGGGCTCTAGATACCGCTGAAAAACGTGGCGGCCACAGACACAGCTTTCCATGTGTTACTGATCTGTTCTCAACTGTTACTATGTTGCTGCCACACAATGTTAAATTATACAAGTAGCTTCGCTCGCTCAGCTACTTCCCCTTGTTCGCCTATGTGAGTAATCCGGCGCCGGACAGCTCTCTGTGCAGAGCTGCTGCTCCCCGATTGCGTGGTGCACCCCGATTGCATTGATCCGCTTCTAACTGCTTTTCCCCGTTTCCGTCTGCTGCACACTGATTGCGTCCGCTTCGGCTGTTGCTCCCCGATTGTGTCCGCTTCAACTGCTGCTCCCCAATTGCGTCCGCTTCAACTGCAGCTCCCCGATTGCGTCCGCTTGTAGCCTCACCTGTTCTGGAAGATTCCAGCCCATACCCAATGTTCTCGAACGTTCTTTACAGAGTTCGAGGTTCAGAAGTACGAAGGTCGCGCGTCACTAGTCTAGTCCCGCCCCACGAACTTCCCACTTCCGTCACACACACACACACACACACACACACACACACGGACGCACATTAAAATCTTAATATATTGACTGTGTATTTATTGCCATGGCAACGGGCCCACAAAGAGCTCATTGCGGTGCTTTAGTTGAACAGGGATGTTGACTGCTAAGTATAATATGTTTGCACACTAGTGTCTCGTGCCCATACACACATGCATATACTACTTGCCACTTTGCTGCTGCTTCCTAGCATGTGTGAAAACATAGAAAGCTGGTGAGAATCCCCCACTGGAATGAGAGGTTGCCTAGCTGGTTGTGTACAGTTAATAGTACACATCACTAATGAGGCAGGCACCATTATGGTAATCTTTTGGCCCTTACTGATCAATTTTCCTTTGAGAAAAGAAGTTGCTCAGCAGGATTCTCAGTTGTGGTAGCTGGGAGTTCCCATGACCTCTGGCCTCTGTGGCCCACTTGTGATGTCAAATTGCATCACATGCATACCTATGACATCACAATTTATATGGTTGCTATGAATAATCATATATTCATTTGTTTATGGAGGCCTGGGTGTGTTGGTAGGGTTAATGGGGTTCAGCTGCTGTGCATGTGCTGGCTCCTGGAAACCCCCTCTCATATCTTGATCCTTGTCCAGGAAATTTCTTAGGTTGATGCCTTATTAGGAAAACTACCCCTTGCAGCTCATGTCACACCTACTGCAGAGTAGGTGCACCTGTGCTACAGGGACATTCTACAGTTGCAATGTTTGTAAATCCACAAACTGGAGAGTTAGACTTTTTTTTTTACCTACCTGTATAGGGCCATGATATTAGCTTCCCCCCCCATCCCCCCCCCCCCCCCCCCCCCCCCCCCCCCCCCCCTCTATTTCTCAATATCATGCCCTGCCCCCTAGTTCCTCTATCACCTTCCCTGTCTCGTATGTGACTGTGTATCCAAGTGGTTAAGCACTCGACTGTGGTATGAGAGGCCACAGGTTTGAGTTCCACCGGTTGACCCTAGGAAGGGTTTTTCTCCAGGTTTTCTAGATGCTTCAAATAAGCTTTCTTCCCAATCCTGCCCATCTGGGGAACGTTCGTGAAGGGAGAAAAAATAAAAACATGTTCTGCCCTTTTTTGATCCTGCTTCCACATTCCTCCATCTCGTCTCTTCCTGCATCATTTCAAACCCCATTCCCTTCTCTTCCATTTCCGATTCCCATTTCTCCGTCCTTCAATTTTTCCATTCCCATCCTCTTTTCTTCCCACTCCCAGGACAACATTGTGGAGGTGGAAATCACAGTGAACCCCAAGTACCACAAGCACTTCATCCAGCGGCGTGGACAGGTAGGCTGTCATCAAACCTCTCATGCCAAGTAAATTAAGGACTCGCTATGCAAGAGTGCAGGACTACAGAGAAATACTCGTCTCTCTCCCTTCAAGATTGCCTCAGTGCTGAGGAGAAGCCACATCGGAGTGGCCTACTGAGCATTGAGAGCACTGGTTTTGCAGTTATAGTAGCAAAATGATTTCCATAGATGGTGATGGTGCTGGTGTACAATGGGGCACCTGTCATGTTCAGTCATAACAGTGACAAAACACATTACGTGTAGGTCGAGATACACTGTCACATCCTGACTGTGGCTGTGGATGTCATGAATGGTCGTATGTGGTATGTGCTACCAGACATAACCTGCACACTAAATTGCCATTGAGCCTGTACACAAGATATTTTTCCTTTGTTGAAAACTCTGAAGTGTGTATGCACAGATCCACTTTCTGGTACATAGATCAACTGTACTTGTAATGCACTTGTACTGTGGACTGTTGCTTGTTCACTGACAAGACAAGGGGTATGTGCTGGTGAGCATGTTGAGCAATCTGCTGTAATCCCTCCACATTCCAGATGTGTAATTGCTCCACTTCCATGATGATGACAACTTCTATTCTGCAAAATTATAAACAGCTCTGACCCCCTATGCAGTGTGCACAATCCGTTGTGCTTTTAGGCCAGTATTGATAGCTACGTACATGATTGGCGTTCTGATCACTAGTAAGATAGGTTTTTGAATGTGGGGGTGGATGCCACAACTGCAGTGGCGGTTTTACATGGTGACGTTCTGGCAATAATAATTGTTGTTGAGCACTCCCCACACCCTAGTTTAGCCGCTAGCCCCTCTCTGGCAGACATAGAGGGGCTTCTCTCTGCCAGGCGTAGAGGGGCTCCTCTCTGCCAGGCGTAGAGGGGCTCCTCTCTGCCAGGCATAGAGGGGCTCCTCTCTGCCAGGCATAGAGGGGCTCCTCTCTGCCAGGCGTAGAGGGGCTCCTCTCTGCCAGGCGTAGAGGGGCTCCTCTCTGCCAGGCTTAGAGGGGCTCCTCTCTGCCAGGCATAGAGGGGCTCCTCTCTGCCAGGCGTAGAGGGGCTCCTCTCTGCCAGGCGTAGAGGGGCTCCTCTCTGCCAGGCGTAGAGGGGGCCTCCTCTCTGCCAGGCGTAGAGGGGCTCCTCTCTGCCAGGCGTAGAGGGGCTCCTCTCTGCCAGGCGTAGAGGGGGCCCCCTCTCTGCCAGGCGTAGAGGGGCTCCTCTCTGCCATGCGTAGAGGGGGCCTCCTCTCTGCCAGGCTTAGAGGGGCTCCTCTGCGCATACCAGACATAGAGGGGCTCCTCTCTGCCAGGCGTAGAGGGGCTAATCTCTGCCAGGCGTAGAGGGGCTCCTCTCTGCCAGGCGTAGAGGGGCTCCTCTCTGCCAGGCTTAGAGGGGCTCCTCTCTGCCAGGCATAGAGGGGCTCCTCTCTGCCAGGCATAGAGGGGCTCCTCTCTGCCAGGCGTAGAGGGGGCCTCCTCTCTGCCAGGCATAGAGGGGCTCCTCTCTGCCATGCGTAGAGGGGGCCTCCTCTCTGCCAGGCTTAGAGGGGCTCCTCTGCGCATACCAGACATAGAGGGGCTCCTCTCTGCCAGGCGTAGAGGGGCTAATCTCTGCCAGGCGTAGAGGGGCTCCTCTCTGCCAGGCTTAGAGGGGCTCCTCTCTGCCAGGCATAGAGGGGCTCCTCTCTGCCAGGCATAGAGGGGCTCCTCTCTGCCAGGCGTAGAGGGGGCCTCCTCTCTGTCAGGCGTAGAGGGGCTCCTCTCTGCCAGGCGTAGAGGGGGCCTCCTCTCTGCCAGGCATAGAGGGGCTCCTCTCTGCCATGCGTAGAGGGGGCCTCCTCTCTGCCAGGCTTAGAGGGGCTCCTCTGCGCATACCAGACATAGAGGGGCTTCTCTCTGCCAGGCGTAGAGGGGCTAATCTCTGCCAGGCGTAGAGGGGCTCCTCTCTGCCAGGCGTAGAGGGGCTCCTCTCTGTCAGACGCAGAGGGGCTAGTGGCTAAACTGCCCACACGTACACACCCTTGTTACCTATGCCAGTTTACTAAATTAAAATTCATGTTTTATATGTAAAATACGTGTAAAATTGATTTATTTTGAGGATGTCACTTGTACCCTCGAGTGTTTTCTTGGATAAGATATTTTTCCCCAAAGTATGTTATAAAGGCTTGGTCTTTTTGGGGGGAAAGGTATCACCCAATAAGCATACACTCGTGGTTAGATTCTGGGATAGGGCTTGGTGTGGGTATCAGCGTATCATCCTTCCATCACAAATTGAAAACGTGGCCTGTTTGCTTGATTATGAATGCACACAACACCTGTGCTTATTTCGATCCGAGGTGTTGTAGATTTGTCTGGCGCAGGATTTCTTTGGGGTGGCACGTATTGATATTGTTCCTGTGAGCGTAGTTTAGACGTGGGAAGAGAAGTTGGGTAATATCCTCCGTGGGTGTTGAGTAAGCTTCGTTAAGAAGCTGTGGCGTGTGAAAGTTAACCATTGGGGTTGCTGAGCAACGTGTGACAGTGACTCTTAGAGGTAAAGATCACTGTCAATCGAACACGTAAGTAAACTGTCAAATTCCGTTGCCGGTCGGAAAGAGTGTAGCTTCCCCTACTTCAGATGGACTTTGAACTTTTCAGGGTCCTCTGGACCCTCACCTCCCACGTACAGCAGGAAGGAGGTCTATGTACTAGGTAGCTTTCGCCTTTGCTCGCTTCGCTCGCTCAGCTACTGCCTCCTCATTCGCCTATGTATGCAGTCCAATGCCGGACAGCTCTCTGTGCATATCGGGAGGTCTCACCTCTGCTCCCTGATTGTATCCACTTCAACTGCTGCTCCCCAATTGCATCTGTTTCAACTGCTGCTCTGGTTGCGTCCGCTTGCAACCCCAGATGCTCTGGAAGGTTCCAGCCCCCTCCAATGTGCTGAGTTCACGAGGTTCAGAGTTTGCAGTGAAGTACAAAGGTCACATCTCACTAGTCTCGCCCTGCCTCCCAAACATCCCACTTCCTTTGCGCACACACAGACGCACATTAAAATCTTAATGTAATGTTGGTTCTGATACCTCGCATGTGGTCACTAGTAAAGTGTGCATTTGTCTGGCAGTAGCATAACAGCTTTATGTTAGGCATTGCAATGGTATTGATGCAGGGATGACAAGAATGACCCAGGGATGATGAAACTGATGCAGGGACTGGATGATACGGGATGACAACTCAGTCTGATGCAAGCGATTGCAAAACCTGTACAACATTATCACCTTCGATTGTGAAATGTTTGGTGTATGCGAATCCGTAATGGTTCTGGCTTAATTTGTACAGTTGGGGTTCCCCCCTTGATCCCCCCTTGGTATTCAGTTGTCAGGTCTCCAATTGTCCTCAACTGTTACAAGAGATTCCTTTCATCACGAGGTTCCGTTTTAATCTGTGCTTTTGTTGTGCCTTTGTTTATGTACCGGATAGCAACACACGTATCTTCCTACGTAACTTGAAGGAGGTGTTTCCATCAGGTGAAAACCAACTGATTGTAGCAGTGGAGTAGCCTCGTTCCCAGTCCCACACCCTCGCTTGCAGTACGGTAAAGCGGGGAGGGCCCGGTACATTTCCTCTCATGAGCATGACGTAGCCGACAAATGGCAATATTTTCATAACGAGGACACTATGTTTTGCATGTTATTCAACCACATACACGTTGTGAGTATGACATTCGTCCCCCGCTAGCTAGATACATGTGGTATGTTACCTGGTACTTTCACTCTTCTTGCTGTTCTGAGACCCAGTACGCCCACGTTCAATTATGTCTTTCTACCGTCTTCCTTCCCTTGACATCACTCACGTGAGGAAACCAGGCCCTTATCATACTGCAAGCGACGAAAAGCTGGGCGTGGGACTGGGAACAAGGCTAGAAGTGGAGAGTGTTTGAGCAGCTGGCCTACGTATCCAAAAAGCTTTGTACAGCAGGTACGTAGCATTACACGCATAGCATCCTGGGATGTGACCACCCCTCGGTCTTCTCGGGTTTGTCATTCATTTTGAATCCTCACCACACTCAGGAAAACTGCACAAAAATCTTAACTACACCGTCATGATCACTGTTGCTTTTGTGATATTGTGCAAACTAACCTTGCTCATGAAACCAGGAGCACGTTGCCGTCGTTGGCAGTATATGACGTCACTTACATGACTGCATTATAATTTCCTGAGTTGTAAGTATAAGCTGGTAAGTAAATTCCCAGTTTGCTGAATTATCCATCAGAATCAGAGAGGCATGAAGCATCATTGTGAAAAGTTAATCTTGCCTGACTGTTTGCTCTGCTAGGAGTGCGGTTGCTAGCCTCATTCTCGGGTGATAAAATCCAGGTGGACTAGAAGGGGAATTACACATTCTACCACCTATCAAATATGGTTGTAGAATCAAAAATGAAAGCGGGATCTTCCCCATTCTCCTCAGTTGTGGTTGGGAGGCTTGCAAAAGTTTGCATTTTGTGAAAAGGAAGTGGGGGCTTGGTCTCCCAGTGGACCAAAAAGTACCATCAAAAACACTTGCATCCCACAAATAAACATATCTCCCTTTGATGTGTTATGTGTTGGTTA
The DNA here is from genome assembly GCA_963931865.1 of Axinella damicornis. Classification (NCBI taxonomy): domain Eukaryota; kingdom Metazoa; phylum Porifera; class Demospongiae; order Axinellida; family Axinellidae; genus Axinella; species Axinella damicornis. Next base: position 6,295,581 of record OZ007514.1, on the reverse strand, counting down.
CTGCTCTCCTTTGAGGTGTTGAGGAGGCTGGTTTGTAGACTTGGTTCGAAAGGCTCTAATGGCAGACGAAGGGTGTGGGAACAGACTCTTCCTTTTCCTTCAAAGTTCTGTTTTGTGAGTTTTCAAGGCCACAGGAATGGCAAATGGAAAACTTCAAGGAAAAGCCTTGCGTTGCTGTGGTAACATCTTATTAACATAATGAAAATACACAGGTGCAGTTGTTTTTGTTTGTGAGTTGAGGAATGAGCTACAAGCTCTTTCCCCACAGCTGTCAGAGTTGAGGTTTTGCAAACTGTTCAACGATGATTTAAATTCAGCTGCACCACCAACCAGCAATTCGCCAGATGGGTACAAATAAACTCACACACTCAATTATTGCAAACTTGCACAACGAACTGTACTGAAAGTCCTCCATGAAATGAACCATAAACCCATACCATGCCATCTGTACCTTTTCCCCCCTGTGCCGACCAGGAGAAAATCCCTAGCATAGGGCAAGCTTGCCTCTCATGTTGTTTACTTGTGGAGTACATTGATATTTTTGTGTGTCTGGTTGTATTGCACATACATGTAGGTGCCATTTGATTTGGTACATTCTTGGCAATGAGTACATGGTATATATTTCTCCATCATAAATATTGTTTTCATAGAAGCTGTGCTATCTACATGCAAGAGACTGGTGCTGCCCAGCCTCAAAGTGATCTAGGCCATATATTGCATGAAGATGAAGCTCCACCTACACGGTGTTGTAATCACTAACGGCCGCATAGTACTCAAACCAAACATTTCCTCAACACGAGTCTCCTCGGCTTTTGCTTGCGGTACTGCATATACACTAGGTATTGAGGCTTTCCTTGTTTTAGAAGCAAGTTGAACTGATTATGTGAACAGTCTTCAGTTTTGAGGATCTATTCCGCAGTAGCAGTCATGCTCTCTACCTTCTTTCTCTGAGGCCAGTTTCTGTGGCTGCATGGTCAGAGGGTAGATAATTGATGCAAGCATATAATATTGTAGTGAAAATACTTAGGGCATTGTGCAGGCTGGTGCGAGTAGTTGCATGTTGGATGATGTAACCTGTTTCAAAGAATAATGAATCAAGATAATTAGTACTACTCACGTGACCAATCAGACGCCTCAGAATCAATCACATGACTGAGCATTCTTATTGCACACTTTTCAAAGATCAACGGCTGTTTCGGGTCAGTGAGTTGCGCCAAGTAGTTTAGATACCAGTTTGCAGTGCATTACGGGCTTTAGTGCACTCGGGCGGATAATGCACTCACCTTCGGCTTGTGCATTATCATTACTTACATGCATCCATCAACCATGCACAGAGTAAAATGGAGTACCATCAGGGCTTATCAAAATACTGTCATGCACTAATCATGTCGGATAGTAGAACTTCTTTCAACCCTGATTACTGCATTAATACTCTGATAAAGGTTTAATGGGGTTCTATATGTAGTTGTAGGAGTTGATAGCCCTTAGTAGCCTTCAGACAGTAGTACTGTGTCACTGTGATGACATCAAGGTTGTTTGTAGGTCAGAATAGGGATGCGTGGTCAATGCTAGGCATGTGTGGAAGGAAGCATCAGTTTGATATTTCTCCGTTTTATAGCTGACTGTGAATTTTGAAATCCTAGAATGTGTTTTGTCTGGTTTGTGTTTGTTTGTGTTTTTTTTACTCCTTATGTTGTTCCAACCGTGGATGTTTTTGTTGTTTCTAGTTTACTAATACAATCGTGTTAGCTTTGTGCCGGCATGTTTGTTTATCTTAGGCCGTACGTGTTGCTTGGTAACTGCGGTAACTGTGACATCTTCGTTATGTGCAACTCAGATACATTCCGAGAATTAGGGTTGCTGAGCAGCCTCTGAATGGTTTCTTGGCTTACGATTATGGTTGTGTCATCTATGCGTGGGGTCCTTGTTTGCAAGTAAGATTGCAGCTTTTCACAAAGCAATCAGTTTTGTCCAACTGTTGGCAACCCCCCCCCCCCCCCCCCCCCCCCCCCCCCAACAATCCTGGATGGCATTCTTTTATGCATATAACCCAGCTGCTGAAGTTGGATAGGAAATAGACCCATTGCACTTACGTCACATTATCCATGGCATTTCCGTATACTATCCGGAAGCCGCCATCTTGGAGTACCGAAATACATTCAATTTGGCTTCATATGCGGTATCGATTGAAATGTGCTCTACATCACTGGTAAGCCTACATACACATGTATCAATCACATTTCGTTCAATTCAACACATACTAGAAGCATTGTTAAATAAGAGACGAAGAAAAGAGGCGAAGTGCTCTGTTATCTAGCATGTATGCAGTGTAGGAAATTTCCGACACTCCCTTGACTTGCAGTGTCAGTGTAAGAAATTTTCTACACTCTCCCCTGACTTGAAGTGTCAGTGTAGGAAATTTCCAGCACTCTCCCCTGACTTGAAGTGTCAGTGTAGGAAGTTTCCGGCACTCTCCCCTGACTTGAAGTGTCAGTGTAGGAAATTTCCGGCACTCTCCCTTCACTTGCAGTGTCAGTGTAGGAAATTTCCGGCACTATATAGTACGATTTCAGCACTAAGTGTCCTATCTTTTTTACAAAGCTTACTTACTCCTCCAAAATTCACACCTAAAGTGTAGGAATATGTTTCCTACATGTGTAGGAAACATGTTCCCACGGGGCCACCGTTCACCTTTTTGCCGACGCAATCCCCCTTTTTGCCTTGACCTGTGAACGAACAACCAACCATGACGTCATCATGACATGTGCGTAGTATACGGAGGTATACAGTCCAAGTAATAAGATATACGGAAGTGCACGAGTAATGGACACGTGCAACGAAGGTTGACGAGCGCGCTGACGATCCGAGGCTGTGGAAGAAGCGTGTCCTCCTACCAAAAAGCTCTGCAGTTGTGGGGCAGATCTCTCATCACTGAGCGTATATCACGTCAGAAAACACTTGGCTGGGTCAAATCACTTGAAGGTACAAACAGCGAGTGGGCTGTGGGCGCTCACGTCCACCAAGAGGACGCCTGTGGTGCAGCGCGCCCGTGCGCAGAGCTGAAGTGGATGTAGCAAGAGGGCCTAGGAGGCGGTTTTGACGGCATAAACGGCTAGAATCCCTGCAAGTACCAAATTGCCACTCCGAGTACTTTTTTTGCCTGAGGGGAGAAACAACCAACTAATTAAACTGGCATTGCGTCTGGCAATTTGGTAACTGTGGCCCCGTGCATGTTCCTACACTTCTTTGTTTGCCTACCCTATTCAACCACCAGTGCATAACCATTCGCTGTTTCCATGATCACATACATTACTTCGTCTCTTATTTAACTTGGACAATTGCAATGCAGTCATGCCATGACTGCGTTGCCGAGATCGCCATAGAAGCTGCTATCTCCACAAACACAAAAGAGCCACCATGTTGGTGTACCTATCTATACTCTCGAAATGATGACATCATGTGCAGTGGGTCTATAGCCAAGAACACTAATTTCAGTTGTAACATAAGAGAAGTCCGCCCTCATTTATCAATTCTCATGCTGATGTTGAACACACTGCTGATTACAATTTTTAGCCTAGCCATGCATATTCCTAGAACCACCTGTGTTTTCAAAACTTCACTGATGTTTTGAGTCCAACAGTTGTTATCAGAGTGGACAGTACACACCATTCAAAGGGGACTCTCCAGTCCTCCTCTCCCTGCATGGAATGGAATGGATCAGTACACATGGTTCAAAGGGGGGACTCTCCAGTCCACCTCTCCTTGCATGGAATGGAATGGAACAGTACACACTGTTCAAGGGGACTCCCCAGTCCTCCTCTCCCTGCATGGAATGGAATGGATCAGTTGGAATGGCTGATGACTGATGGCTGGGTGGTTGAATCCGATTTGTGGTGAAGCTACACCACAATCGCATGTCGGAAAAGCATTCCAAATGTCCGAGTCATTTTGAAGGCCAAACCACCTCTTTCATATGGGCACATATGTAGGAATGTTGTCCTGCCTTCAAGCTAGCTTTCGAGTAGATTATGGTTTATTCCCCTTATGTTCTTATGCTCATGCATCTACTTGTGACTGTATAACTATGCGTAGTATGTCTCTAATACATCGAAATCGCTTCAAACTTGGAGGTACAATTTGTGATAGATATGTCTCCAGTTCTACAATAAAATTCATTGGTGGAATTAAAATTAGGATTTTACTTGAACTGTGAAGTCAAATCAACACTGTTATTCAAAATTTCCGGTTTCCTTGAACTGTTGTAATTTCCGTATGCTCAATGGAGGTCTACATTCCTTATCAACAGTGATTCACTTCTGTGTGTCCAGTGTCTGCATCCTTGTGTGATTATCAGTGCTGTGTATACAGACATGGATGTCATCTTGTGTTGCCTGGTAACCCGTAGTGTCAATGTCAGGTGTTCCTGACACAAGTTTACAGAGTGGGTGTTACGATTGACATAACCTGGTGATACTCACACCTGGACACACACTGGGAACAAGGCAGGGAATTTGTGATGCAATTGCAAGCCGTAGGTAAAAATGACGTGTGTATGTGGGACTGCTTCTGTCACGGTGCTGGATTTACGTGACTAACACAGCTCCGGAACACCGCTGCGGAAGACCTAAACGAAGCTGTGGAAGATCCATAAGCAAGGCTGCTCCTTTTTTCAGAAACTTAGGTATGGAAGAAACTTCCGATTGTCAGGAGAAGCCTTCCGGTTTGCAGTGAAGCTGTGCCACAAGCACATGTCTGAAAAGCGTTCTGAACCTCGGCATGTACTGTGCATGTACAGGAATATTGCATTCCTGCAGTGGATGTTTTAAATCTGTATGTACATACTTAGGTCTCCTTCCATTACCTCAATTGCCTCTCACTTGCTGCTGAGCAGTAAGGCTGTAAAGTTTTCTCACAAATTCTGTATGAGAGTGACTTGAAGCAGATTTACTTCATTACAATGGATATATTAAACCCTTTAGGGCCCATAGCGCCAAAAGTCGTCATAATACTTTCAGCTTCATTATGTGACTTCTGGCAATGTCCTTGGGAGATAGGTTCTGCGACAGCAGAAAGGGCGGGACAGGGGGAAGTGGTGGGTGCACCCGGAGGGTGCAAACAGCATGGCCGTATCTGAGCTCCGCTGTAGAAAGTCTTAATTGGTCGGCACTGGGAGGGCCATTTCCATCGATTTTGGCATAAATGGAGTTAGAAAGTAGCCGTCTGGCTTTGTAGGGCCTCCATTTCCAGCATACGTACATGGCCCGTTTTTCAGCTACGGCAGGTTGCCATTTCTCATGAGACTTGATTGCAAGTTCGTTAATTGGTGGGCGTGGTTATACGCTTAGTATAGCTGAAATTACCTGTGTGAGCAGTTTCGAGCACAGCAACGCCAGGGAACAGAAATTAGGGTATGTTTGAGTGTTCTATAGACTGGAAATTACCTACAGAAAGAAATTTGGGCCCTAAAGAGTTAATATTTTAAGCGTGTGTGAGTGTGTTACAGAAGGGGATGTTCGGGGGGCAGGGCTAGACTCAACTAGTGCACTAGTGATGTGTGCAACCTCTGAACCTTGAACTCCACAAAGAATGCCCAAGAACGTATTAGGGCAGAGCTAGAACCTTCCTGAAGAACTGGCCTATAGCACTGTAACAGATGCAATCAGGGTACAACAGCAACGCTGAAGCAAACACAATCAAGGTGCAGAAGCTGAAGAGGACGCAATCGGGGAGCAGCAGCTGAAGCAGACGTAATCGGGGAGCAGCAGTTGAAGCGGACGTAATCGGGGAATAGCAACTGAAGCGGATGCAATCAGGGCCAGGGAGCAGCTATGTATATACCTGGTGATGGACTGCTAATAGGCAAATGCTTTTACCATGAGCATGGATTGCCAAAATGTTGCTTGTCTGTCAGAGGTCTAACTTCCTGTGGGGGTCATGTTTACACCTAGGTAAAGCTTGCAGACATTCTCCTCCACAGCCACCTTGAATGCTTGATGTGACTTTGTATTGGCACAACACGTAGGCTGCCTGTGTCCAGACATGGGTTCATCTCTGTTCTTTGATAGTTCAACCTGATTTGACAATTGTGGTCAAGTTGGTCTGTGAAGGGAAGAAACAGTAGCCATCGCAGCATTTCCTGTCTGAAGAGACACCTTTGATTCTTACCTTTGTGGCAATCAGGGTGAATGCAACTGCATCCAGCAACAAGTTCATGCAATAAGGAAGAAGGTATGTCTACACACTGTGTGGCATACAGCCATGTTTGGAAGGCGAAAGACACAGGAAAGCACGGGATATATCCAGTCATTTCTTTGCCATTTATGTTCACGGCAAGCGTTGAAGGTAGTCTCATGACCACGGTTGTGCTCCAGATTCTCTCGATCTTGAAACTACCATTGGATATAGTGAAGCCCCTCTTAGAGGACACTCGACCAAGTCCCAATATCAACGAAATGATGACACTTTGCTAATCAAGACACCTTGCTAATCAGGACACCTTTACTAATCAGGACACCTTACTAATCAGGACACCTTGCTAATCAGGACACCTTTACTAATCAGGACACCTTGCTAATCAGGACACCTTTACTAATCAGGACACCTTTACTAAGCAGGACACCTTGCTAATCAGGATACCTTTACTAATCAGGACACCTTTACTAAGCAGGGCACCTTGCTAAGCAGGACACCTTTACTAGTCACAATTTATGCAAAGACGTTCCTCTGTACTCTTGTAAGTCATTTGTAGTAAAGAGAAAGCAGTTGCATTCCAACATGACGGATCAACTGCCTCGTTTTGTCATAAAGCAAATAGATTAAGGTAGGAGCTAGCTAGAGTCATGATGACACTTGAACGGTCATAGTGTCACTTCTAATCTTACCTTGTACTTAACAGTTCAGTGGTTCAAGGAGGTATGTGATTACCAGCTCCTACACTGTCTGCACTTACCTTGTAGAGTTACAAGACCTGATTCAAGAAATGGATGCTCAAATTATTACTGTAATATGCACATGAGTACACTACGCATGCCCACACCCACGCACATGCCACACTTGCACCACCCTGTGCATGGATGCTCATGTACACTACACACACATACACATACACACTCCACACACACCCATGCACACTCCACACACACACACCCATGCACCACCCCACACACGTGCACACCCTTGCACACTCCACACACACACCCATGTACCACCCCACACATGCACACTCCACACATGTACCTCCCTATCGTATACACACATGCACCACCCCACACATGTGCGCACCCACCGCCCCACAATAAAAGAATATACCATAAACTTGGTTTATTGCTGGATACCTGACCTAGAGATTCAAGAATTGTACGTTTATGTGCACCCCACACATGCACCACTCCACACATGCACCACCCACACATCCACCACCCCACAACACAGCTGATCCACGAGATCTCGGAGGAGAATGGACATGTGATCATCAGCTTCCCCCGCTCGGGCACTAGCTCGGACAAGGTCATGCTGAAAGGGGCCCAGCAGTGCATTGAAGGGGCCAAGTCTCAGATTCAGGATGTCATCAAAGACCTGGTCAGTGTTGGGCTTTAGTGATGTGTGGTTTTACTGTGCATGTACAATAGTGTGCTGTAGCCTCGTTCCCAGTCCCACGCCCAGCTTTTCATCGCTTGCAGTACAGTAGAGCAGGGAGGGCCTGGTACATTTCCTCACGTGAGCATGACATAATCAACAAATGCCAGAACCAGAACCCTACATTTTGTGTGTTATTCAACCATCCACACGTTCAACGCTCAGTGAGTATGACAGTCGCCCCCCGCTAGCTAGATACGTGTGGTATGTTACTTGGCACCTTCACTCTTCTTGCTGTTCTGAGATCCATGTATGCCCAAGTTCGGTTAGGTCTTTCTACCGTCTTTCTACCCTTGACATCACTCACATGAGGAAATGTACCAGGCCCTCCCCGCTTTATCGAACTGCAAGCGACGAAAAGCTGGGCGTGGGACTGGGAACGAGGCTAAGTGTGCTGTGGGTTACTGTGCAGTACATGTGCATGTGTGTAATGGTGCACTGTGATTTACTGTGCATGTACCATAGTGCACTGTGTAGTTCACTGTGGTTTACTGTGCTTGTACACTAGTGCACTGTGATTTACTGTGCATGTACCATAGTGCACTGTGTAGTTCACTGTGGTTTACTGTGCTTGTACATTAGTGCACTGTGATTTACTGTGCATGTACCATAGTGCACTGTGTAGTTCACTGTGGTTTACTGTGCTTGTACATTAGTGCACTGTGATTTACTGTGCATGTACCATAGTGCACTGTGTAGTTCACTGTGGTTTACTGTGCTTGTACATTAGTGCACTGTGATTTACTGTGCATGTACCATAGTGCACTGTGTAGTTCACTGTGGTTTACTGTGCTTGTACACTAGTGCACTGTGATTTACTGTGCATGTATCGTAGTGCACTGTACTCCAGGTAATGCTTTAGTATCAGGAGATGAGCCTGAATTTGAGCAAGTGGATATACTGTTCAAACTACCACCAGGCTATCGGGTAGACACAACTACGTAAGCTTAGTGGAATCCATTACTGTGTGCAATCAGTGGAATCTGTGGACGTCGCGACCACACACTTGATTGGAAATCCCAATGTAGTAGCAAGGTATACACATTGTGAAATGAGTTGTGGAGTACAGTCTGAGTAACCGTTTATTGCCATGGAAACTGCAGGTATACAGTATCATGACACACTTGCTGGTGGTTCACTTTATGGTTGTTGATAAAATCACATCCCTACATGGTAGGGCTTCTGTTCCCATGGCAACAGTGAAGCCTGCAAGGAGATTGTGCCTGATTGGTTTCACTTTGAGAGTCTATGGACTGGTAGAACTCCCTGCGCCTGATCCCAGAGATAGGAACGTTAATTTATTGGTGCTAGCATCCTGATTTCCCTGAGAAGTTTTCCCTACGTCCCGCTTGCAATGCTCTGATTAACCTTCGGACCACCCACATACATCGGTTATCTCCTGAGAGATCTTACTTTATCCCTTGTTAATTGTGTTGCAATGCTGAAGAAGCTGCTTTCGATTAAGTAGTACGGACGTTCCACAATGGCAATGACTCTGACATGGGTACTGACCGTGGTAGAAAGGACTGAAGTTTGCTTTTTCAAATTTTGGCCATTCATGATGCTACAAAAAACTGGATGGGCCTGGGAATGAGGCTATGGGAATCATGCTATTGTGTTAAGGTTCCGGGATACCCAAATGTAATTAACGTCTGATTAATTAAGTGGGCGTGGCTTCCTAGTTGTACAACTAATGTGGAGCTCGTTCTGGCTCACCCTAGCAAGCAAGGCTCACGCACTATGAAGTACAAGAGATGTACCATTGGATGCTGCGGAGATCAGCGGTATAAGCGCTAGGGCACATGCACTGCGTGCAGTTATCGTACGACTCTGTTACAAGGATTTTTTGACGTCAAATTTTGGAGATAGAAAGGGACATTCAGAGCACAAATCGTACTTTATCGAGACCTACCTTGCCGATAGTGGTGACAGAGACCATAGTGAAAGCCCAGGGAGGTCTACGATGAGATATAGAATCGACGGAAGTCGAAAGTGGAAGTCACAGACGTCAAACTGTCCCCCTTTCAGCACGTACTACTTCACGGAAAGAGCCGACTATCGCTGTTCAGCTGTCTCTGGCACTGCAACAGGTACCTCACTGTCACTCGCGGTAACAGCGCACACCCTACACTGAACGGCAGCGAAGACGTTTCATGTCAAAAATCAGTGGCCATCACGAACACGTCTTTACTATGGCAGGACAGCAGCTGCCTTGGTTAGGCACATGCGTACAGGAAGTCACGCCCATTTAATTGGCCTATTACAGGAAGTCACGCCCACTTAATTACCTAATTAGTTACTGGGTATCCCGTAACCTTAAGATGAAACACTCATGCCCAAGAGATAGGAATTGCAACACTTTCCGACATTTTGCCACATCCGCCAGCTTCCTTTGAGCTATGGATTAATGGCCTCTTAAGCTTCAACTCCATCGGACGTAGGGGCTGTTCTTCATCCTGCTAAAATAACCACATTGTATAAAACCACGTTGCAGCATGTGCTTGAATCTTGTCAGGTTGTTTCCTGGGTATGCTTTTCAAATTGGTCTGTTGGTTTGAGTGGAAGGAAGTTGTGTAACTCTGGCTTGTTGAGTTTGCAATGCCACATCCTTCACAAACAAACCATTCCTGTGGCTTTGCGCTAGAGGTGGCACTTGTAGTGGTATCCTACAACACAGGAAATTGAGCCCTTTGGAAAAGAGGAAAGTGGGCGATTGGGAATGCAGGGAAGTTGCCAGAGGCTTGTTGGCTGAACTTTGCATACTCCTTTTCTCCAGGATTGTAAGGAGTGGGCCACGTTTGTAATTCTCTTGGGAGGGATTTCATCAGCTCTGCACTATAACTTAGCTGGTAACAGTGTGATCAGTTTCACCATTTCAGTTCTGTTATGGTCAATCAGCAATGCTCAGAGGAATGCAAATACACCAACCAGTAATATAATGTAACTAGTATAATGTAACTAGTGGAATGCGCGACATTGTGGGGCGAGTGCACGTGCGGAATGTGGAACAGTTCTTTGTACAAGACTGTCATCAAAGATGTGGCTGAATGAGCACAGCACAACCTCAGGCCACAGAAATTACCAGTACACACATATGCACAACACAGGAGTTGCGAGTCAGGCTAGCTGAAGCAGTCTAGCGGCGATATGGCAGGTAACACACACCCTATATGCATGCTGCACACTGGTCCAGCACACCATGTGTTCTGCAGGACATGTCATGCAGTGATGTACAGCTCTGAGGTCGATGCGCATATGCATAGGTAGCTAGATCCGCATCGTCTTGCTGTCGCCACTGAGGTGGTACAGAGGTCGACTGTTCATGGTCGGCCATCGCTCTATAGGCCTCTAGCCAATGAATAGGTAAGTCACGAGCATTCTGCATCTTTTGTTGTCGCCATCGTCCATCAACTTACCAGGTATGTCTCGTACCAGGTATGTCTCAGTTGGATGTTTCAGTCGCTAGCTTGCAGATACCAGGGTCCTGCTAGTCACAGAATAATTTAGGAGCTGAAATTCTGTCCTGGAGTTGATTTACCAGCATCAGATCTTTGTTGCATAAACTTCCCACAGAAAGAACAACCTGATACAATATTGCAATCAGCTGATGAAATCTGAGGTCATTCATGCACATATCCTGAAAGTGTCCCATCTTGAACGTTTTGGGGCTGAGTCTGGCATCGATATCAGCTGCAGCCAAGCCAGTCTAGATGTATGTCAAGTAGATATCAATACAGTATTACGATTGTTAATGATGAGTTGTTTACCAGTTTCAATACCCTCAGCCTTGCATGTTCTCCACCTCTTCCACCCCCTTTTGAGGTCCTTGTGGGGAAGTCCAGATGTACTTGTCAATACATTTATGTCATAATATGGTTTGTCAATCAGAGATTAGCAGCCGTCATCCAGTCCTACACCCTGTCTCCTTCAGCTCAGTGGTGCAACCCATGGCAATCGCAAGCAGATGCTCACACAATGCAAATGGCATGATCAATGATTTGTCTCTTTACTGCTCAGAAATGTGACGTACGCGTGACAACACATTTACGTCATCTGGTTTGTCAATCAGAGATTAGCAGCCATTGACTTCGCTACATGAAAAGTTCCTGGATTTATAGTTTGGTCTCTTCTGCCCACTTTAGCCCCTGGAAATCATTTTGACTCTCTGCCTCTCGCACACTGTTTATTCAGCAGCTTCATGAGTAGAGAATGTGTCACCTAGTTGAAATTAACCCTTTAAGCCCCATTGACGTCTATAGGCGTCATTTTGACCCTATGCACTCATAGGGCTTCTCGTCAGTCCAAAAAGAGACCAAAAAGTCTTCAGAGGGCCTAGGGACAATTTTGAGGGACGAACCCAAAAATGTGGTCAGATTTCGGCGCGCCCTCCCCACTAAACGAAAGGCAGGGGGGTTTCGAAAGGGGGGGCGGGGGCCCCCCCTTCGACTGTCGTGGGCGTTTTTATTTTATTTTAATGAGATTCATTGGCCCCAGGATATTTGATTCTAATGATATTCATAGACCCCACCCAGGGCCTCAAGAAAACATGCAAATTGGTGGTGTAAGGTGTGCCATCAGTCGGATCTGGCCCAAGTTTAGGGAAATGCTGGGCGAAAATCCGGCTGACATCCACATTTGACCTCCGATTGCTGGCCTTGTGGGGGGTCATGAATATCATTAACGGTATTGCCAGAGGGGTCTCTCCATGTGTGCGGGCCCCACCAAGTTTGGCCGCTGAGGAGCGTATGCTGTGGGAGAGGAGTACCTACGAAAGTGGTGTGCGCTGAATGCATGAAAATGTGTTGTCTTGGTGGGAAGAATTCGGTGGTTAAAGGGTTAATATGTGCATGGAGGATCAATGAATCTCATTAAAAATCGGCAAACCATCCCAAACTGGCACACAGTGCAAGTCTAGGCCGTTTTGAGGGCGAATTCTCACCAACTATGAATCTCATTAACCCTTTAAGCCCATTGACGTCTATAGGCGTCATTTTGACCCTATGCACTCATAGGGCTTCTCGTCAGTCCAAAAAGAGACCAAAAAGTCTTCAGAGGGCCTAGGGACAATTTTGAGGGACGAACCCAAAAATGTGGTCAGATTTCGGCGCGCCCTCCCCACTAAACGAAAGGCAGGGGGGTTTCGAAAGGGGGGGCGGGGGCCCCCCCTTCGACTGTCGTGGGCGTTTTTTTTATTTTAATGAGATTCATTGGCCCCAGGATATTTGATTCTAATGATATTCATAGACCCCACCCAGGGCCTCAAGAAAACATGCAAATTGGTGGTGTAAGGTGTGCCATCAGTCGGATCTGGCCCAAGTTTAGGGAAATGCTGGGCGAAAATCCGGCTGACATCCACATTTGACCTCCAATTGCTGGCCTTGTGGGGGGTCATGAATATCATTAACGGTATTGCCAGAGGGGTCTCTCCATGTGTGCGGGCCCCACCAAGTTTGGCCGCTGAGGAGCGTATGCTGTGGGAGAGGAGTACCTACGAAAGTGGTGTGCGCTGAATGCATGAAAATGTGTTGTCTTGGTGGGAAGAATTCGGTGGTTAAAGGGTTAAGGAAACTCTACCTGCTTATCTTTAGTCCACTGGATCCTTCTGGAGGGATGTACTCGAGATATAATGGTGGATACTGACTAGAGATTACTGGGTACTAGAGATTACTGGGATTGCTAGAGATTACTAGAGATTACTGGGAATTACTAGAAATTACTGGGGATTGCTAGAGATTACTGGGATTGAGATTGCTGGGAATTGCTACTGCCAGTCCCAAGCTGTGCAGTGTCACAGTGCATGCCAATGTCAATTTGTCTGTCAAAGACTGTTATTGAATCAGTCCATTAACACCTCGTTACCCTTGACCTTGCTTGATTGGATACTCTGTCCAACTACTCAACTCAAGTGATAATTGTTGAAGTGGATAATAGGAGTGAGGTTATAAACACTTTGGAGATGCGTTAATTCTCTTGTGTTGTCGCACACACACACACACACACACACACACACACACACATACATACATGCAGGAGGCTCAGGTCACAATCGAGTGTGTGATTGACCAGAAGGTCCACCGCACTATCATGGGCCCGAAGGGAAGCAATGTGCAAGCGGTAACCCAGGAACACAACGTGTCCATCAAGTTCCCCGATCGTGAGTCCCCCCAAAAGGCGTCTGTGGAGAATGGAGATGCCACTGAGGGGTCGAATCGAAGGAACATCATCTTCATCACCGGCCGACAGGAAAATGCTGAGGCTGCCAAACAGGCTCTGATGGTATGTATGACTGGGGTTGTGTACACATCCATCTTCACTGCCGCTGCTAAGTCCTAAAGTAGCTAGATTACTGAGGATTACAGAGCGTGTTTTCATGGTCAGGATCAGCAGTGTGGGATGATCCTGATCGAGCCCAGTAGCATCGACTCCACCTGAATCACGCAGCGAGACTAGAGTAGGTCGTGTCTTAGTGCAACAATTATTAAAATAATGGGATGAATTTCAACTGAGTTTAACAAGTACGTACGTAAGAGGGAACGACGTATTGGACAACTCTTGAGCACAAGTGTACTCCTCCCTGGTACCGATCATGAGGTCAGCAATGGCCGGTGTAAGACTGAGCCGGTTGATCAGAGGCTGATTAAGTGGGAGGAATCATGAAATTGTTAGATGCAAACAGTTCTGTGTGACTAAGCAAATTGATGTTTGGTTGCTAACTCACAGATTTAAGTCTCGGTCACAGACCCAAACCAACCCCAGCGCGGATCGCTTCCAGTATCCCACATGTGATACTGGAAGCGATATGCGCTGGGGTCGGTTTGGGTCTGGGGCGGCCGAGACTAGAAGGAGCTCAGCTGTAAAGTAGTCATGACTGACAGGAAGTGTTATGTAACTGCGTCCTTCTAATGAGATTCATCTACTCCACTGACCACCTGGTGCATATACTCCCATGTTCTGAAAGATCAAACAGCCATCTGCAATCACTCCAGAGATGTTTGGAGTGACTGTTGTTAGCTGTGGCTTGTGTAGCCATTGTGTGCGTGTGCTTCATGGCACAAGTGTCACCACTATGGGTTATGTTTCAATGTCTTAGTGAGTAGGATACGAGTAAGGAACGGAAACACTATTATACACAAAGACCTATGGGCCCAAGAAGAGAGCCACTGTTGTGCACAAAGACCTATGGTCCCAGGAAGAGAGCCACTATTGTACACAAAGACCTATGGGCCCAAGAAGAGAGCCACTGTTGTGCACAAAGACCTATGGTCCCAGGAAGAGAGCCACTATTGTACACAAAGACCTATGGGCCCCTGGAATAGAGACACTATTGTGACACAAGATCTTTAGGCCGAGGAATGTAGACTGTTAGGAGTTAGTGATGGCCTGTCACACCTCTCAAAGCAAACAAAGGGAAATGCCATTACCCATCCTTACTATGGCTTCTGACCTCACAGCAATCGAGCTGTGTCTGCTGTTGAATGCCTTACCCTCTCTTGCTCACATGTGAATCGAAAATGTGCACTGTTGTGCAAAGCCAGTGTTATGCTCATGAGAGAGATCAAATAACATTCCTACACCGGATGGTTGCAATAGCAAGAATGTGCTAAATGGACTCCATTAAGGCAAACTGCTTCTTGCACAAGTGGCTTAGTTGCTGCAGTTGCCAGATGGAAAGTGAGCGTCAATCTCAGTGCACTGTCACTGGTTAGTCTCGTTGTTCTCTCCAGGATTTTGCAACACTGAGGTGCTTCACATCCTTGTGGGTGTGGTCTAGCTTCCGGTCGAAAATGTCTGCCTACTGATTGTTCACTGCAAGTGTTGTGCTGCACTGTACTGCTGCACTGCACTATGTTATGTAGATCTGTCGAGGTGTGTATTGTTACATAAACTTGAAGTGATTGCATGTTTGCCAGCAGTGCCTCGTTTGATTGACAACACAACGGTCAACGCATCTTCCCGGCTGTTTCTAATTCAACGATCTTGAGTAATAATTACGTATCGTTGCTAAGTGATCGTTTAAGTGTGCATGCGTACAAACGTGAAAATGGCGTGACGGAATAATACTGGGGTGCTGCACTCCACTAAAATGGCCTAACGAGAACACCAGTTGGTCTGCAGTGATTTTATTTGCCGACCATGTGTCATTTAATAAGACAGAGCTGGATATGAGAAGTGCTTTGGTCACTTTCTGGTACACAGACACAAAGGGTTGTTGTTGGGTTCAGCAATTGTCTAGCTAGCCTTGTTCCCAGGCCGCGCGGCCTGGGAACAAGGTTATTGTCTAATTGTACATCAAGAGATTTTTTAATGACAGACAGGCAACAAACAGATGGACAAAACTGATTGCTTAACCCAGCTTTGTGTAGCCTCATTCCCAGGCCGCATGGCTGGGAACGAGGCTACTTGCTATTGGTGTGTTGTGAATAGGACCTATGAATTTGATCTGTCCCATAATTGGTATGCCAGCGCTATGTGTGTCACCCCAGTGTTAGATCACATTGTGTCACTGTGTGTGCAAAGTCATGATTTCCAAGAACTCGGAAAGATAGTCATAGCGAATGGGTGGCTAATGAATGTATTAACCTCTTGTAATCCAACAACATAAGTTAAAAGATTCACAGCATATTTCCTTATAAGGTTGCACCCTGTGACGTCTTTAGTTGTGAGTGCTATGCCCGTACACTCTGTACCTTGCTTTGACTGGAGACAAACTGCTGAATCAAACTTTGATAATTGAGAACCCTAGCTTGGAGGAAACCAGTGCATCAGAGCCCTAGTATCAGTGTTGTTGATCAGTGGCTTAAAAAAGTGTTTTTGTTTTTTGGGGGAGTGTGGGTAATACCTATGGGATCTTATCTGGTCAGTGCAATATCGCCACTGAATCAATTCAAGGGAATACTATAACAAGAGGTACACCGTAGAGCTCTTTAGCGCTCTTTAGCCCGTGCACCGTTTGAAGAAACGCTGGATGGATGCGGACTGTACTTTGTTTGGAATCAACTTGTGACATCACCGTGTTCATCATAATAGTTTTATCAAAATCCTGGACGACTTGCAGGCTTTTGAAAGCTACGTACTGGAAGCTTTCTGCTGTATATCGAGCACAGAAAGACTGTTAGATTTGTATTTTCGTCACTCTGGTTGGAAGACGACTCCCAAGATGAACTGCAACTGCCCCAAAAGTCGATGACTGACTGACACACAGACAGTCAACAGGGTTTCATCCAGGCTTAAATTTTTGGGAGGGAAGCTCAGCTCTCGGACTGGGCATGTGGGAGTACATAGCTGGATAACTTGCTTGTTTTGGTTGTTGTTACAACTTGTTCATGTCTCTTCACCTAGTTATTACATCTGGGTTTTTTGGGGGGTTTTTTTGTGGGGGGGGGGGGGGGGGGGGGGGGGGGGTTCCATCTTATATGCATGCTCCAATTTGTGAATGGATCTTGAACAAGCAACCTGAAAACCTCACTATATAGCCCTGCACCTCTATTGGTGGGCTCTTTGGATAACATGTTTCCCAGGCCTAACACATTCCTGGTACTTTTATTCTGGGTCACAGTTGCCATAGAAACAAACCTGAGGCAACCTGATTACCAAGGACGTTCAGTGACATTTGATCTTGGTTATGAATAACCTCGCATGTATGCAAATATGTTCTGGTTGCGTTTTTGTGGTATTACCGTAAAGTGCTCTTGGGAACTCATGTATTTTTTACCTAGTTACAGTAAACCAACTTGAGTGATGACAGCTTTTACCTATGAACCATCCCAAGTGTAGTGAGGTCTGACTTGGTAGTATGCACATTATTGCCAAGCACACTGAAGACAATAATTTCAAGCAATGCGAAAGCTCGGAATCTCAGCTGGTGTTTATCTTGTGGGTCACACTCCAACCTGTAATGCAAACAGGAGTTTTAAGCAGCTCTCTGCTTTCTCCTGAAGGCCACTCACCTTTTAGCAGCTTTTCAGCACCACTAGGCAACCATGCTTTGTCAGTCGTTGGGTTAACTTCAACCATTTAGAACTCCTTGCGTCTTTGAGGCCAATGTTTGGACATACGCAGCTACGTACGTACATCCAGGGTTTATTTCAGAAAATAGCACGGGGGGGGGGGGGGGGGGGGGGGGCAAAACAGAGCACAGAGAAAGTTGGGGGGGGGGGGGGATTGAATAGTACGCAGCAGTGCGCCATTTAGGGTGATCTCTGAACAAACGATGCCACATGCCAGAGAGGAAATGTACTGATGTGCTTATAATAACCAGTATATTAAGTGGGTGGTCACATGAGACTGTGTTGGACCAATACTGGCTACATATACAAAAATGCTAATGCTAAACTAATTCCTTTTGTGGTAAATACTTTTTGCCTCCTTTTATCCAGGAAATGGCACTTCCAACAATTGCCTCATCTAAGTCACTGGCCTATATACGTATCACAGTTGTCGTTTGTAATGTAAATGTTTCTGTGTGATGTTTTCTTTAGTATCGGCAAACACGTTGAAGCACAGCTAAACAAACGTTTGATGAAACTTGCAGACAGGATGTCAGTGAGAGGAAACACTTGATACCTTGAAGTGCCTGGCAGTCTTGTAGGTACAGGCAGCAGGGAAAGAGGCGTAGAGGAGGAACAGTAGGTACAGGCAGCAGGAGCAGAGAGAGAAAAGATTCCACATGAATGTAGTTACGTTGTAAGACTTGCGAAGAACAGTCAGGCTCTAGCTCTTACCACTAACTACTGTCTGTAGTTCGTACTTTAGCAGACCACCCATGTGCATGGGCACACTGGCGTAGCAGTACAGTGGACCCCCTCTGTTGCAGACACCATTGGGCCCATCACTGCATCCTTATTAGGATAGGAGGATAGGTTAATATATTTGTGACAGGTAGGTCCCATCAGCCTGGGACTGGTCTCCCTTGGAGTCCTGTTTAATTTTGTAACAAAATACATGTACGATGGGCAAGGTGTCCAGATTTCAAAGGGAAAATAGTTCATACTTTTGAAGTTGGGGCTTGATATAGTGTTCTGATTACAAAGATGTCATTGTCGGGAGGGGGTTGAAAGAATCTGAACTCTCCGTCTCCATAATTATTATTATGCATCAACAAAGGAAGATGCAACACCCTGAAACTTACGGAACAGTGAGAACAACACCTTCACGCCTTTAGAAACTATTCAGTTTTCAGATGACCTTTGCTGAACAATCTGGAAGTTACATATAATAGAGGGTGTGTTGGTAGCTGTCAGATTGTGAGGTTGTGTTGCAATGTATGTATCTTCCCTGGCGTAGTGCCGCCTATTGTTGTAGAAACCTCATTCGGTGTCAACATTGAAACATGCCTCGTCTGGCATGTGACATGCCAATGGCTGCTCATTAAAGTCTGCAGTATCATTGTGCCTTGGTTTCTTTGCCGTTGCAGCATTCCTTTCCACTGCTGTAACCTATTGGGAATGCAGCTCCTGGAACACAGCTAAAAATAATCCAGACTGAATGGTCCGATTCTTCCGGTAAATCTTGTTGATCTAGCTGCTACGTGGTAGCTTTGAATAATGGGATGACCATTTCGGTCCTTGTGCTCTGTCATGCTGCTATCATCTTGATCATTCCTGCGAACGTTGCTTGGTAGTATTCAGCTGTTTAGGGGGCTTTCTAGTCTTTATCCTGAAGTGAAAATTCTTTGGAATTTGGTCTGCACTTCTGATTAAGTGAGAACAATACTCCTGTGTATACGCCAATTTAATTTAGTGGGGGAAGACAACAAGCTTTGAATAAACTCAAGAAGTCTTCACTAATGGTTTGATCTGCCAGTCTGCTATTTTTAGCTGGCTTTCAGTCCCATCATGGAGCTTGTTTATGTATCCCACTTGACCCCTACTCAAGCCCCATTCTTTCCTTGGGAACAGAACTTGCTGATTTACATGAACACCACTACAATACAACCACTTCCTGTTTTCATCCCTTGAAAAGTCATGAATTTTAATTCTAGGGTATGAATTTTTTTAATGAAATTCAATTATGTGTATGAGGGCAAGCCCTTTGTATTTTACACAAATTCATTATCCTCCGACTTGTGTATGCATGGGCATGTGGACTCGGACTTGTGCATATGAATTGCATGTGCTATTTACAGCGGATTGCACTTCCGTTCGAAATTTGCATATTCTGTAGATTTTTTGTGGAAACCGTGTTCTGCAAGTATGACGCTCACGCAAAGTGCCCGCAACTTCCAGACTCCAGCGTGTTCCAGGCCGTGTCATTTCTGTGAAGCTACACCCACAGGAAGTTCTTGCTGCTAACTTTTAGCGTTGTCACGGAATCTGCAAATATTCGAACGGTAGTGTAATCCGCTGTACATGGCTGGATTGTTCCTTCATTCAGCATATACGCACCCACTGCCATGCAGGCACTATTTGATTGCTCTGCACAACAGTGTAGTCAGAATCTCTGTAGGACATTCCTAAGTAGTCAAACGTTAATTAGTTTGTTTACAATACAATACAATGGGCAACCGCACTCCTGGTAGTACAAGCTAAGTATCGCAGTCAATCACTCGAGCAGTGGTGAGTTTCAGCACAGTTATTATGCGTTTGTGTCACTGCATGATAGCGATCACGATGGTGTATGTATAGGTTATATCCCTGGCCAGCGGGATATAAGACCCGTTATATCCCGCGGGAGAGGTCAGTGGTTGAGTGGAGCCGAGGAAGTGCCGACGGCGAAGCCCGAAGCGGAACGAAAGCACTGGCCTCTCCCAAGGGATGTAACGGGTCTTACATCCCGCTGGCCAGGGATACAACTAACTTATACTATGCTTAGGCTATTCTAAGGTGAGTACACTGTGTAGACATAGATACTGTGGTGTAGGCACTCACAGATCAGTGGCAGAGGCATCCGTGATACTTGACTGAGGCAGCGGTAAAGGCACGAGCCCTTGGCTAGACTAACAAAGCTAGCTCTTTGCTTTCTCGTGCACGCGATTGCTTACAGTATGCGCGCGCAGCCGGCCGCGGGATATATGACCCATTATTTCCCGCAAATACTGTAACCTGATTGGTTAGAATAGCCTAAGTATAGTATAATTCCATGTACCCTACCCTGGGTATTGCCAGCTAGAATCTGCATACAGGGTAGAGTGTATATCAAGTCTGTAATCGGTACCTCGTAACAAGGATTAGGTAGGCAATATGACATACAATGTATGTACACTGGACTTGTCTACAGATCTCACCCAAACTACCATAAATGCCTTTTTCAGTATAGGGTATAAACATACCTATTCTTTGCTAATTTTGCTCAATTAGTCTGTTATGCTGGTTCAGGCATCTTTCCTGGAGTCTGTGGAGGTCAAAGGTCACATACACTGCCGAGAAGAGCACTTATTGCCGAGCGGGAAACGATGCAACTATTTTGTCCTGTAACACATTGGAATGCATTATTGTGGCCCCGCACGTAAATTACGCCTTGGACCCCCGCGCGCGTGTGTATACAACCCGCATTGTGTGATCTCACATTTGTCGCTGCTGTAAAAATGGAGTCGGTTTCTGACAGGAGATGACGATTGGCAAGGCAAAGAGTGCAGTGACATCGAGGGAGAACTGATGTGGCGAGGAGGGAGACTGTCAGAGCGGCTCACCGCAAGAGAAAGAGATTGGCAGGCAGAATGAAGTTGGCGTTCGCCATTCACGGAGACTCGCCGTCGCTTGTGATTATGTTCTGCAGCTGCCAAATTATATCAAAGCTTCCCGCGAGGCATCTCTGCGTGGTCAACCACGTATGCACTAGTTTAACACAGAAACCAAACTACAGCATTTGTTGAAGCATAGGAAGCAGAAATAGTATTCCTATACGATCTGTGACTACGATTGCTGAATATGCGCCTGATCTTTGACCTCTACTGACTTGTGGAAAGACACTTCAATGGACTGAGGGAGCAACTTCAGCAGACTAGTAGGCTGAATAAGCATGTTTATTTGTTAGCTTCTGTCCTACACTGTAAAGGGGCAGTTACTCCAGTCCAGTGAATAGAGACAACCCTCTATTTACCCTTGTGATGTAACGATGGCTTTGTGCTATAAATATAGTTGAAGCACTTGGAGACCATCTTATGAGGACCTGCTCAGTAGTAGGATGTGCGGGGATAGAGGAAATGAAGAATGGTGTCTCCTGGGTGATAATAGTCTTCCTGACCTTCAGGAAATGCTGAGGCCAACACCTGAATAACCTGTGGCTCCAGCTGGCTGTATGCATGCCCTTGTTAGTAGGAAGAAGCCTATTAGCAGCAGACCCAGTTCCTGTAGTCAAGGGGGAATTCCACCTGCTAACCACCAGCTGTCATTAGGTCCAGTGGTTTGTAGTATCAACCGCTGTACTCTAGAATGTATGTTACAGGGTTGTAACAGTATTCCCCCAGCGGTGTACTTACTCCTGGGAGCATCTGGTAGCGTCTTTGTCTTTAGTTCATGTCACATGAACTCAAATCAGTGATTTCATAGCCTTGGTCCACAAGATCACATGTGTTCACTCACTAATTAAATGTTTTGATGATGTAATGCTTAGTGTCAATGCCTGACCCTGTGCACTGCAGCCGTGTTGAGTGCTTTTATGCCATTCCGAGACTATGAAGCTAAAGCAAGCACTTTGGTGTGCTGCTGCAAGTGGTACAGTGGAGCCTGTCTATAGTGGTCACTGTTTAAGGCAATCACTAGGGCGTAGCTAGCAATGAGGCAAGGGAGGCAGTTGCCTCCTCGCTTTTCTGGTTAATGACGCACGTGTCCAGAGTCTCGCACACTCCACGTACGATGTGCGTTCGATCTGATGACAGAGACAGGAGCTAGGCTGACCATGAGCCAGCGTATACTCTTAACGCTGATAGTGCTGCAAATCTGGGACAGTCAGGGCACCGGCATATTGCTTTAGCATTTCGAGAGCAACTGTTTGCGCGCACTGCGTATTAACAGTTATGAATAATTAATTAGCTCGAAATTTTTTCGCCATGCGCTTTGCGCGCGCAGAGAACTCCATGCCTCCTCAGTCTCAAAATTCTAGCTACGCCCCTGCAATCACCTCTCTAATGTAGTCATACTGCTGGTCCCAGTTGTGCTAATCCAGTACTAGAGGTGGTCAGCAGAGCTCGTACCCCGTGCGCTACTTTTTATTATTACCATGCACGATGAGATAACTAGGGCCTACTGATTTTAATTCAGCGTGGGTGCAGAATGAGATACCATAAGTTGTGGCAGTAATGTTAGAAACAGGGTGTGGTCAAGTTGTATAAATTAGAACAGGGCTAATTGTCGACTTTCACACGAACTTTTCTCAGCCTCTCGGGTGGAACTCCGGTTTGTGAGAATTTTCTGAATTCTGACACTTCTATTCTGAACTAAGCCTTCAACAAGGCCTTCACTGCTCAAACTGCTTGGGCAGACTGACAGACTAACCAATCACTCTACCCTGCTTCGGGCATGTGCATGGGGTAATGAGCTGCTCATAGCAGCCACCTGTCTCTGGTGGCCACAAAATACTGGTCCCAAGACGACCACGATAGACAGGTTCCACTGTACAGTTTACTTAGCATGGCAGGTGGGCTTACCCACATCCAGGGACTCGACTTTCTAGCAATGCAGGGATGTTGTGCACTTCAAGCATTCCACCCCATTACACCCTGGCGAAGTTGGATTCTGTTGTCTCCTCGTGGACTTTCCGCGTATCCAAGAATGGAATTTAATTTACTCAAGTGATTTTTCGCTACTCTTCTGCCTTTGGCCTGGTCAGGAGTAGGAATTGGGGGAAATCTGCTATGCTACAGTGTAGGTACTCTTGGTCCTCATCCAATTCACTTGTATACCGGCCAGCCATCAGGGTTGATAGACCTGCAATGCTAGGAGACCTCAGAACGGACTTGCTCACTTTCTGTGGGTTCATTCTCTCTCTCACCCCCAGTTAATTAGGGTCCGGAACATGTTCCCAGTAGCATAAAGTACCTCCCGTGACAGAATTCGGAAGCCAGAAATACTATAATGTTATTCCTACGTCAGTGGAGGATGTGAAGAGAAAGTACTTAAGACACGAAATCCACCCAAAGCGGCAACCAACTGCTCACTACCTTCATCAGTGATGAACAAACTGGCAATTATGTCTGAAGGAGCATTAAATGCACATTTATTTACGTGCATGCTAGTAAATCTTTCATGACAAAGGAATACAGTTAGCACAGGAAGTATACCATCAGGTAGTGGGTGGGTTGAAGGGTAAATGATACTCACTGTGGTTACTGAGTTATGAGAACTCTATATTTCCCATTGCATTTTTTCCCCTGTTCTCATGTACATGTGAGTTAATTGGGTCGAGCCCGAAGCTAGCCACCTATAGGCAGCCTGGGAATGAGGCTAGCTGTAGAGTAAGCTGTCCGATCTGTGTTGGGTAGTGGCCCACTCAATGAAATAGCTAGCTGTTGTTTTCTCTACTCGTCCTTCAGCACTAAGAGAAGTGAATTTGTGGGCACAAGCAATTAAATTAGGCTGCCAAGATATGAAATTACTTCTCTCACGATACGTCTACATGTATTATTACAAATTTGCGATATATTGTTGTGCAAACAACATACCGAAGACATAGTATAGTTGAGTGTACATGTTATTTCCAGGTGACCTCCCACATGACTTCCACATGACTTCCACATGACCTAACTCCCTCCCACATGACCTCTATATATGACCTCCCACATGACCTCTACATATGACCCCCCACATAACATCCCCCCACATGACATACACAAACAGTATCAATCATGTGCCTCGGCAATCAATCAGTATACTGAGCTTGCAGTAGCTGCAATCTGTGCATCAATGTGGTGTATAGAATTCCCCATCATGTCTCATGAACAGACTGGACTCTGATAAGAGTGACCTTCCTGTTCTGACCTACTTAGCTTGCTGTATTAACCACTGCTTCCTGTATTAATTAACCACTGGTTAAGAAGTGCTTCCTGTACAGTATCAGCCTACTAGGACTACTTACATGTCCCATGACTTTCATTTAGTGGTGACTTAGTGGTGATCCTATTTCCTGCTACAGAGGTTTTCAAAGATCTTGCAACTGAATTCGTAGAATGGAAGTCACATGACAGCAGTTCTCCGACCAATCAGTCACAAGTTGTCATGCATGCAAGCTACGTACAGTAGATAGACTATACTACTAGTAGTAGTCCTCAGACTCAGGCAGCGTTTATGACTCACAGTTGAATGCTATACCGCAGGAAGTTAATTCGACAGCTTCAGCAAGTGATTCGACCGCAAAACGCCCAATCGCGCCTTCTTATTAGTCAGCCTTCTGGATCTACCAGTGATCGGTGTACAGAATACCATTGTAGGACCCGGCGTAAGTCTTTGCTGTAAACGCTTGTCCGCCCTGGTTCACACAAAGCCATTTTCTGTGAGATCGAGAACGCTTGAGCTCTTACCATTTGAATTTGCATTCACGTGACTTCCAGTGTTTCATTCTGGCCTGAAAATTGCAAGGACTCCGGAAACCTCTGTATATACTATCCTTTGTTGTACTTTACTCTAGAGGTTTAATAACTCATAATGACATTGATAAACGTGTAGTGGAGCCAGAGAGCTCCCAATTTGGTAAATGTTCCCAGAAGAACAAGCCATAGTTACTAGGGTTACAAGATGCACTACTATATACAAGATCTGACATTTACAAATGGATTCATGATGTGCAGTATTTCTACTGAATGGTCGTTGCTACAGCACTGAAGCAAAACAGTCAAGCTTTTTGACACTTAGTATCTGTATCCAGCATTGCAAGGACTCTTGGTCTTGACATATTCATATCATGCCGGACATACATACATGTATGAGATGTCATGGAAACATTAAACTGCTGGGATGTGACCGAGTATCAAACTCAGGTACAGAGCAACAAGCTTCAGGAACTCAAGAACAGTAATGTAAATTAAAGGAATTGTACCACCTCCTTTTGAAGATAGAAGGTTTGCTAGAACAAAACTTGTGCTGGGGTGGGTAGGGAGAGGTAAAAAGCTTTCATTCTTGATTCTCAAGCTCATGCATGTCCGAGGTTTTAGGGGTTGTTTTTACTGGGGGAGGTTATGCATAAGTATTATGGAGTGCTACTCGTGTTCTTATAGGTCGTGTGATGGAGAGGTTAAATGAGCTGTAACCATGGCACATCACATGTTAATTTATAATTACTGTTTATGTTTAGGTTACCAGCGCTTGCGTATTTGGGGTCAAGATTGGAAGCCGGATGGCCATGTTTATGTAATGTGTCAAATTGAGTTAAGTGATGTGTGCATATATGGTTGTTATGATAAATTCATGCAGTGTGGATGTTTTTGGTCACATTGGGAGGCCCTTTCATCATTGAAAGCAGACCATTTTAACTTGTTTGAGTTAAAGATTTACCTCTAGTGCGCTATATATATACCTCCCCCCCCCCCCCCCCCCCCCCACGTCCACACACACACACACACACGCACACACGCGCACACACACACACACACCCTCTGCACAGGAACTCATCCCAATAGAAGATGAAGTGACCATTCCGTACGAGTTTCATCGCTTCATAATTGGTCAACGTGGGAGAGAGGTTCGCAGCCTGATGGAGGAGTATGACGTTGGTATCACTGTTCCGCCGTCAGACAAGAAATCAGATGAAATCATCATTACTGGACCAGCAAAGAACTGCGTGGAAGTAAAGAAGGCACTGGAGCGACGTGTGCTGCAGTTGGAGGCAGAGAAGGAAGAGAGGGTATGAAGGAGACAGATGGGGAGTGTGTGTGTGTGTGTGTGTGTGTGTGTGTGTGTGTGTGTGTGTGTGTGTGTGTGTGTGTGTGTAAATGCTGCATCCTACAGTAGACAGTAGTAGTTCACGGCACACACTCGGGAAAATTAATCCTCACACTTCACAAGGCTGCACTCATGATCATAGCTGTACACATTTTGAACTTGGAACGAGCTTGGATATGTATATGGAGGTCATGCCCAGTGGTGAACTGATGCTGACTAACAGCCATTGCAATATTCTGATCGGGGATGGTGTGCGTACAAAAGCCCATAGTGTATGTTTTGTGCACATTGTCATTTGATGTAGTAAAACAGCAATAGTATCTTGTTTGATATTCCAAATAAGGTTCCGATACGTATTATTATTATTATCAGCATACAGATATCATTGCTGAGCGCCTTAGTGGGAGACAACTGATTGTGCAGTGTATAGTCACGTCGTGTTTGTATGTTTGTAGGTACATCCATCACACTTTAGTTGCATGGGCAGGTGGGCACTAGCGGTATATTGCAGTACCGCAAGGTTTGTGGGGACTGCTTCTGTTATCTGACTCTGTTCGATGGGTACTGGTCTGCGCTGTGAACTTCTGCTCGCGCTATGCAATGGAGCTCTGTCCCCGCTCGATTGGTCTGCGCTGTGAACTTCTGCTCGCGCTATGCAATGGAGCTCTGTCCCCGCTCGATTGGTCTGCGCTGTGAACTTCTGCTCGTACAATGCAATGGAGCTGTCCCCACTCGATTGGTCTGTGCTGTGAACTTCTGCTCGTACTATGCAATGGAGCTGTTTGGTCTGCAGTGTGAACTTCTGCTCGTACAATTAATGCAATGGAGCTATCCCCGCTCAATCGGTCTGAGGTGTGAACTAGACCGTTACCGGTTGTTCAATTGGTCAATTTATTGCCCACCCCTAATGCAGTGAGTGAATCAATTTTTTTGGTGAATCCTTATGATACTTTTATTGGCCATTTACTGTGTGGGTGAGAAAGAGCTTGATCTTATCACATTTCATCTATTTTGGAGTGCCCTTCAAAGATAACCTTACCCTACTTAGTCACCTCTCTGCAATATTATTCACGCTTGACATTCCTCTATGGGCGCTCTACACAAACATGTTTATCTTTAGTTGAGAGTGACGTCAGGAGTTCATGCAGTGTATCAGCTGGGTCATCATAACTAGCCATACTTCCATTGGGGGGTGCAGTGGGCCGCTGGATAGTAGGCATTTTTTACTCTTCCTACAGGAAGGACGTTCTTGTCGCTTTTCTTTGACTAAATTTGGAAAGGGAATGCACCGTTCCTTTATATGCAAATGAGTGTGTTTGTTTTTTGTATAATGTTTAGATCATGTTTGTGTATATGTATGCATTGTGTGTGTGTGCTTTGTGTGTGTGGGTGTGTGTGCATGTGTGTGTGAGTGTGTGTGTGTGTGTGTGTGTGTCCGTGTGTACAGTGTGTCTGTGAGAGAGTGTGAGGGTGCGTATGTGTGTGTGTGTTCTAGGATGTTTACTCTCTCTCTATTCCTCCCTCCTTCCCACCCTTCTCCATTCCCTCCCTCCCTCCTCTCCCTCCCTCCCTTCCGTAAATTCCTTACACAGGAACTGCGGAGCTACAGAGTGACCATTAATGTTCCTCCCAAGTTCCATCCCAACATCATTGGCCGCAAGGGAGCCACCATCAACAAGATCCGTGACGACCATGACGTCCGCATCCAGCTACCCGACAAAGATAGCCCAAATGAGGATGAAATTGTGATCATGGGGTACGAACATCAAGTGAAGGCCGCACAGGATGACATCTTGAAGATCGTGCGTGACCTGGTAAGGGTTGTCTTGTCACTGTACGGTTTCACTATTTATTTATGTTTCCGTGTTGGCTTGAAGAACATCTGCCTAGACTGGCTGAACCGTTGCCAACTAATCTTAATCAATGTTCTCGCCAGAAATGTTTGGGCAAAAGGATGTTAATTTTCTTGACCCTGCCAGTCACAACTGCACATGCGCATTAATGAAGCAATGCTACAACTCCACATGTAATATTATACGCACTTAGCTATCGCAATCGCACGTCGAGCTAGAGCTACTCAGCTCACAGTTTTTAGCACTCCAAGTAACCTGGCTAAGGAATGGCACCCCCGGGATTTCAAAGAATAACAAGGGGCACAGTGTCTTCAAGAAAGCCTAGATGAGATCATGGGACTCTTAATATGTCCCTCAGGTATATATGTTTGTATGTGTGCGTGTGTATGTGTGTTTGCGTATTTGATAAATGTCGCTATTGTTGCCCTTAATTTTTAGCTTGTAATTCCTTCCTTATAACAGTGCACTACTTGACATCCCTTCTACAGTGTATAATGTACTGGGATATAGTTCCTAGTGGAGCCACAATGCACACTGCCAGCCCTGCATGGCATTTTGAAACCCTCCACAAGGTTCCCTTGACATCACATGCTCCTGCAGTAGTACGTGCGTGCGTACATGTGTATGTGTGTTTGTATACGTATATGACAAATGTCGCTCTTCATTTTTTCTGGCTTGTACCTCCTAATAACAGTGCACTACATGAAACCCTTCCGCATTGCACTGTGATAACTCGGAGTTGTAGTTCATAGTGGAACCACAATGCATACTGCCGACTCTGCATGCCGAGCTACATGACTCTGTGAAACCTTCCCAGAGGTTGCCTTAACATCACATGCTCCCGTCGTATATAGTACTCAGCAGACATGTTACACTTGTAAATGGTTGATACGGTGGAACTTGCATATAGTGGTCACTGTTTGAAGCAGCCACTCTGTATTGTCATACTGCTGTTCCAGGTGTGCTAATCCAGTAACAAAACAGCCTGGAAGTCTGCACTAAACACTGACCACTACGTACGTACGTATATACAATTTCCTGCAAGTGTAACATGTCTGCTGAGTACTATATACTACGGGAGCATGTGATGTCACGGAAACCTCTGGGAAGGTTTCACAGAGTCATGTAGCTCATGCAAAGTCAGCAGTACGCATTGTGGCTCCGCTAAAATCGACAACTCCGAATCAGAAGGGATTTCATGTAGTGCACTGTTATTAGG
The DNA here is from genome assembly GCA_963931865.1 of Axinella damicornis. NCBI lineage: Eukaryota > Metazoa > Porifera > Demospongiae > Axinellida > Axinellidae > Axinella > Axinella damicornis. The sequence goes on along the minus strand of OZ007514.1, from coordinate 6,266,065 downwards.
AGGTATAAGCCAGAAAAAGTTAAGAGTGACATTTGACGTATACAAACACACATACTCTATTGTGGTCACTATTGCTGTTCCCAATTGTACTAATCCGTACAAAACAACCTGCCACCTGTCTATAGTTACCAAAAATACAGGTCCCATCAATTGTGACCATTACTGCTATATAGTAGTATCGAATAAGGAATTAAAGATTCAAATTTGAAGTCAGCCGGATCACATGATTAAATTCAAGTGCTTGAATGGTCAACAACTCCAGGTAATCTCTTGCACGGTGCAAAACAGTGTGAATGTGTCATACATTACTGCAGAAAGGGTGATCATTATAATGGACAAGTTTACTGGTCTAGCTACTCACTGATGGCCCTTGCAAGCTGATTATCTGGCCGCCTGATTCTCAGAACTCTGACGTTTTATCCAGTCAGAAGACCACAGTTAGTAACACATGGATTTTGGACTATCTCTGATACAGCAGTGTTATTGTACACTTGAGTGTGTTGTTTTCTCGTCTGAGCTTTGGACCGTCCTGACCATTTATGGTTCTTAAAATGATTGAATATCTATACCATATTCACGCATTATTAGGCGCATGCGCCTATAACTCCACAGGAAGGAAATACGCACCTATAAGCGAGATGCGCCCAATAACGAATGACATTCCTCGAATAGGAGGTGCGCTTCGATTCGAATTATAGCTTTATTCCACTCCATAGGATCGAAAATGGCCGAAGAAGACTGCAGTACTTAACAGCGAGTACTTGGGACGAGAGTTGAACCTGCGCCTAACAGTAAATATGTGCCTATAAGTGAGCTGCGCCCAATAACGTGTGACTACAGTAACTTAATACCACTTCCAACAAAGTCGATTCCTCATTCTTGCCACCCACCAAGATGTCCACTAGGATGTCCACTAGGATGTCCACCTGGATTTCCACCTAGACGTCCTGAAGACTTAATGTGAAATCACATACATCCTTCCTATAGTTGTATTACTATCAATGAAGTAAGCCTCTGTCCAATCACGTGATTAGGGAATGAAAGCCTGGATATCAGTGAACCACTCCATGTGGATATCCACTTCCCCGGGACAGTTAGCATCTGATCTCACTGTGCTGTAAAATGCATCACTACTGTCTTCTGTACAACAGAGAGGGAGAAATTGTGTTGGCATAGCTTTTGGACAACTTGTGGCATACTACTGTAGTCGCGCGTCGCAGCTCACTTATAGGCACATAGTTGCTGTTAGGTGCAGGTTCAACTCTCGTCCCAGGCACTCGCTGTTAAGAGCTGCAGTCTTCTTCCAGAAACTCTTATCCTACGGAGTGGAAAATAGCTATATTTCGAATTGAAGCACACTTCTTATTCGAGGAATGTCACTATTATATTCGTTATTAGGCGCATCTCGCTTATAGGCGCATATTTCCTTCCTGTGGAGTTATAGGGGCATGCGCCTAATAACGCACGACTACGGTATATACACTTACTCATGACTCTCGGAGTGAATACCGCATTTCATTCCTGGAGTCCTAGTTGTGTTACGGAATAGGGTCAGTGTGGGATAACATATTCAGCCTCTGCTGCTAAGCAAGAAAACTAACATATGATGTGTTGTTGTTTTCCACAGGAAGAGCAAGTCAGTGATGAAGTTGACATTGACCACCGTGTGCACAGCCGACTGATCGGGGCTAGGGGCAAGGCAATTGCCAAGGTGATGGAAAGGTTCCATGTGGATATCCGCTTTCCCCGGGACAAGCAGAGCAACACTGTCACCATCACAGGGATGGAGGAAAACGTTGAGGATGCGAAGGAACACCTGGTGACCATGGCCGAGGATTATGTGAGTTGGCCTCCTGATGTTGCGTGTGTGTGTGTGTGTGTGTGTGTGGGGGGGGGGGGGGGGGGGGGGGGCTGACAATGTTGAATGCTCCATGGTGTTTGAATCTGGTAGATATTAATATGCTGTCATGGTGGCACTGTCTCCCGTCCATTCCTGGGTTTTTCCCCAAAGCTGTGAGGCTAGACCTAGGATGGAAAGTATAATTATGTGTGTGACTCGACCTACTTTAATGATAGCGAAGAGTTGTGCTTGGTATTTCCTTTTATTGAGTTTTAGCAGGGAAATCAAAGGTCACCATGGAATTCTGTGCACCAAATGATAAAGCAGCAACTTGTCTGATAGTTTCTGGCGCTGTATGTGAATGATAGCCTGTTTGTTTTGGTTGCTTAGCCCTGTATTGTAGCATCAACTCTTGTCTAGGGCTGCAGGTGGTATGACCTTTCTCTTCAGTGGGTGTCAGTCTTTGTGTGGGCTAGGATGTGGTGTGTGGGTGTTGAGTAGTTGATTATCATGGCCACGCTATCATGTACTACCAAACAATGGGGGCATTTGTGCTTTCCTTCCTCAGGGCAAAGTTGTTGTAATTATAAACAATACATATGTTGGAGATGTATTGTAAGGCTACTAATAATTACGGGTACTAATTTTAGTAAACACAGGTGAATTCGCTAAAATTTGCATTTGCTAGTAATAGCAATATCTTTATTGATCATACATCACAGGGGATAATTATGACTGATTTCTGTTACAAATGATACCTGCCAACTTCATATCACTAATTTTTTTTACAAATCACATTTAATAGTAGCCTCAAGGTATCCAACATGTGCTTGTCTTCCTGTCGCTGATAAGTGACAGCAGTGTAAAGTGGTGGGAGTAGAGTGTTATGTTGTGTAGACCAAACTTGCCAACGTGACCTGTACTATTGACACATTCTGTACATTCTGTTGCACTAAGGATTCAAGGCTAGTAGCCAACTCCACCCATGGTTCGTTATTGGTAGTAAGATTTTTAATAAGCCGGCCCTTTCTACACTGTTGACTCCTACTAAAAAGTCTTACATACTGTTCCTAACTTGAAATCGGAGCACGAGTTCATCATAACTATGCCTATGAAAGATTGCTTAATTACGGTATGCGGTGCACGTTTGCACATGCAGAGACCCCGTAGCCTAAACGATCCTGTGTTGCTGATCTAGTGGATAGGTTGTACACTAAGGCTGATGTCAGTGGATTGTTCATTTGAGGGCTGTTTGAATTAGCATAGCCACTAAAGCTTCCTTCTAGCCCTAGAGTTTACGAGGGCCCATCTCCAATAGTACGATCATGCTGCTGGCATGGCAGTCTTTGCACTAACACTTGGCTGGAGTGTTGGAACCAGCTACAGTGTGAGCTACTGTGTTTTTAGTCTCCTTGTTGTTGTACTTAGCCTTGGTGGTAGAAAGTGTTGCTTGGTATTGAAGCCATCCCCATCACTTTTTGCAGCAAAATATGCGCCTAGATAAACAGCTTGTAGTGCCTCAATTTCCAGTATTCCACACCCATTTTCATGGTTGGCATTGTCTGAAGGAACTATTTACGTATGACTGAAAGCTCATTAGCTCACAATTCTGCATTGAACGGCTGGCAGTACCTCTGTGTGCAATTAAGGTGACGACAGCATATGACAGAACTGGAATTGGGATATGTTCAAGCACTCATGAGCTGGTGGTATTAGTAAGGTGAATGACATTAATTTGGGTGCAGTGTTTCAAATGGACTTACAGAACATTTCCGGAAGTAATGCCATGTGGGCCTGATTGGCCTTTAAAAGATAAACACAGATCTGCAAAATGTACTATAATACTATGAATCGTGCTTCTTTCAGATGGAAGACGTCATTGAACGAGCAGAGGAGGAGCAGCTGCGTCGCAAGTACACCCATTCCCGCCATGGCCCTGGGGATCCTGCCCACCCCCAGCATGGCCATGGCTTTGTGGTCCGCGGTGCCCCTTGGTCTGCAGACAAAGAGGACTTCCCTGCCATTGGAGCAGCTGTTGCACCCAAGAAGGCACAGTGGGGCCCCTCGGCCCTTGGGCCAAAGTTGCCCCGAAATAAATAGGTGCTAATGTGGCTCAACTGAAACTATTTGTACTTTAGCCACATCACTGATCTTGTAAGATTGCATTTTGCTTTTCAAAGATGATTCCCTCATAATGAAGATTTTTGTCACATGAAGCTGTGATTTTCGTGAACCCATGGTTTTCAATTAAGCTCCCATCATGCCTGGGAATAAACATAAATGTCTGCACTGCAACTGCATGGCCTTGTTATTTGCCATCATAGTGCACCACATGTGGACTCCTTTGGTAACCAGCATAAAAAAATGTCTTTGAGATAGTTCACTGATTTTACAATGCATAAAGCGATAGTAGGTATCATTATGGATGTATCCTTGTCCCTAAGGAAATGATGTGAAAATTTCGGGTCTTAGTTGTCAGAAATTTTTTAAGATGGGTTGTGTCAGGAGCGCATGAGCCGCCTTAAAATTCTCATGCGCTCCTGGTTGTGTGATACTGAAGTTTTCAGATTGCTGGTCCAAGACCCATTTCTGGAAGTTTGGTGCATGCATGCCAAGAGTGCATAAGTAGGTCGCGCGGAGTACGCGACCTACTTATGCGCTCTTGATGCATGCACACTGATGAGAGAGTGTGAATGCACACTGATGAGAGAGTGTGAAGTGTGCGCCTTCAACGTTTATGTGGTGTAGGCATCGATCCTACCCGTAAACAATTGCTCTAACAAACTCGCAGTAGTATTATTTCCAACTAGGGCTTCAAGTGCAAAGGCCGTTTCCACAGGCCATACTTATGCCCACATGCACTGATTTCTTGAAGACAAGCAACCTGAAATCCTCATGCATGCTGAAATCCTCATGTATGCAGTATCTCACAATGGGCCTGAGAGCAGTTGCTGTATTCTCCTCCCATCCCCATCACTTTCAGTTTGAGGAACAGGACTGGAGAAGCCATAATTACTACGTCCACCTTATGAGGCTAGTCTTATCGCTCCTTTTGCTTTGCCAATGATGGTAGTCTGCGGCTAATCAACCGTGTTCTACTACTAACCGCCTGTGTTCTACTACCAACGGATTGTACTCTACTACTGATAGCTACCCAGATGGTAGCTGTAAACTGCAACTGATTTTGTTTTCTATCTTGTTGGATAGACGTAACGTCTATCCAACAAGATAGAAAACAAAATCAGCTGCAGTTTACAGCAATTACCATCTGGGTATCAGTAGTAGAGTAGCTAGCTACAATCCGTTGGTAGTAGAACACAGGCGGTTGGTAGTAGAACTATAGGTTCATGGTTAGAGGACATGCATGTGCCGGCTCTTTGGCTGACAACATGGCCTGTGAGATACCATTCTATGTAATTGGAAATTACTGTGTTTTTTGCATAATTATGAAAAAGCTGTTGGTGAGAAAAAGGGATTCAATTCATGAATAATTCTTTTTCCAGTTTAGCAATATATAGCTGGCTATAGCTATAACGTTCAGTCCCAGGCTACGTACCACCACACAGCAGTCACAATTCTCCTTGTTTGCAATTAAGGGGGACATCGAACAAATTCGAACTGCTGTGTTTACATCTCGGAAGCCACAGCAACGCGCGCGATTACTGAGTTGACATTAATTTTAATCGTGACATCATGACCCATGATGTCACAAAACGCAGGCTATTGCGGGGAATACCCTTGTCGCGTACCTTATAAAGTGCTAGCAGCAGGTAAGGAAGTCGTCAGTAGCCGTAACTGAGTTGAACTGTTTTTCGCAGTGTACTGTTGATCATCCTAAACATATTCTAAAATCATGTCTGCCGAAAATTCACCCCGAATGCGCAGCGGATCCGACAGCGAGCGTGAGACTTGCGATGACCGTCCTGAGCGTATGAGAGATTGGCTGCTTAGAATGATCGACAGCGGACGCTTTCAGGGCCTCGAATGGATCGATGACGAGAAGTCCATCTTTCGTGTACCATGGATTCATGCGAAGAAACGAGGGTACAATCGTGAGAGAGACGCAGCGCTCTTCCGCGAATGGGCGCTACACAGCGGGAAGTACAGGGACGAATCGGACCCTACAGTGTGGAAAATCAACTTTCGTTGTGCTATTAACGGACTCAAAGACATCCTCGAGATGAAAGAAATGCAGACGGAAGATTGCAGGGTTTACAAGGTGCTGCCAAGCCGCTCACGACGTCGTCCAAGGAGGCAGCGTTATCGCAGTAACGCAGATCCCTACCCGACTCCAGTCAGCTTTGCATCGGATGGTAAGGAGGAGAGGCTATTTATAAGTCAGCAATTTACTGTTTTACGGTGACCCACAGTGTAATCTTCTTTGCGTCATTAATTAAGTTTTTGTGTTCTTTTTTTCGTTCAGCAATGGCCCACATGTATCATGCGGGGCCAACCTGCAGTGCTGGACCAACTATGTACACCCCACCACCCTACACCCCTCCAAGTTCCTACGCCCCCCCAACTTTGAAGCTTGAGTATCCTCCAAGTGTGATGCACCAGTCGTCGTGCATTTCATCTTCAACCGGAATCAGGCACATTGTGGAGAGACCCTGCATCACTTCAACTGGGATCTCCCTTGAGAACGGACACCTTAGTGAGGTATGGGTCTTAATGGTCACACTATCACTTCAATCACTAAAAACCCTCTTGTCTTAGGGAGATACCTTACATGGTGGAGGTACTTAGTAGTACTCACTAGTAATTGGTCTGGGAGGTATTCCCCAGCCCAAGTATTGTGATTTTAGTGTAGACAATTGACTGCCTGCAACCATAACTATGCATTGAAGGTTATCCTGGGATCAGATTTCGCCCAAATACCTCTCTCAAATGAAAGTGACTTTTATGTCTTCTGTTTTGCTTTTTATACAGACCTCGTATTTCGAGCCGCCCCTTCCTCCTGTTTCAACCATCCATGCTAGTTGCAGCATGCCAAGGGATGTCATCCCAATGCGAAGGCAGGATTCACCCGACTCGGGAATTGGTAAGTACAATTCATTTTGTACAGGTATATATATAAGCATCCTTCTGCCATTGATAAAGTAAACTTGATGCTTTTTTTTTTTCTCCTCAACCCACAGTAGAACCGCAGAACTCACCAATCTCCATGTTTCCGATTGATCAGCAAACCTACGTTCCCATCAGCATGCCGTCGGTTTCTACCGGAGGGGTTTCCAGCATGTCTCCTAGTCCCGTTCCCGTATCCTCTTCCGGCTATGAGCTGAGTAACAACAATGACATTGTCCGGCTTGTCGAAGAACTCGAGGAGACCCACCCCACCAGTCCACCCCTCTCTGCCACTCCTCCTTCCAATGAGGTGCAGATTCGAATCCTTTACGGTTCACTCACTGTTAATGCCAAAAACGTTGTACTGAACAATGGGTGCAGGGTTTATTTCGATCCTTACAACATCCAGCTACCATCAGAGGTTGTACCGAATCTAGAAAATGCAAGAAAACTTTTCGGACCGCCTGAAGCTCACCAGATCGCACTGCCCTCCAACCATCCTGACCCGCTAGCTAAAGACCTCTTCAAGGCTATGCACCGAGGGCTTCTTATCGAGATGATCGGTGGCAATATCTATGCTACTCCACTGTGCCGAACAGTGGTGTACTACTCCCCAGATTGTAACATTCAAAGTTTCCCTCTTGAGAAAGAGCAACGCACCAAAGTGTTTGACTATCAGCAAGTGTTTCGTCCTGCCCTTGAGCATTTTGCCCTGATGCATGGCCGTGCACCAAATCCGTCTGTGCTGTTCAGTCTTGGACAGTCATGGGGCCCTGGTCGCCATGTTGCGCAGAATCTCATCACAATCATGGTCACCCACTCGCAGGCCAAGCATGACCTGGACACCATTGGCCTTCCACATGCACTCGCACAAGATTTGCTGCTCGATATTCCGGAAACCGTGGAAATCGATCAAGCTAATACCCGAGACTTAGAAGCAGAAGCATTTCTCAATCGATTCGTAACCGTAAACTAAGTGTCAAGTTGAAAAAAAAAACCATCCGTACATCCGTCGCACATAGTAAGTGTCTAATGGCCAGAGTTTATCTAGTAGTCAATATCATGCAGATCACGTTTTCGCCAATCATTTTTAGTTGACTTTTATTTATTATTTTTTTACGTAACTCTTAGCATGGTAATATACGGTATTTTGGTATCCAGTTCAATCTGACAGTTATTCACTATGTGGATCATTATGTTGCCTCGTATTTGGGGCTCGATTGTTTGTATGTCCAGATTTTGTTGGACGTTGGTTGTATTTGCTTCTGCTTCATCAAAAACCCTTGGAAACAAACTATAAGTGTCTAATAAAATTATAATAATATAATTATACTTTTTTTTTTGTTGTGAGCTTTTGAACCACTTTCTGTATTGTCATAAATTGTTACTTTTGCTTTTTTCCCCCAAAATCTTGACGTAATTTTTGTATGCTGCTTGATCATAATATTGCTGCCTAATATCATTCTCATTCATGATTGTAAAAACAAAATTATTGAATTTAACTGGCAATCAAGGATACATATGTGGGGTGGAGTGAGTATTGGGGAGCCTATTATAGCAAGCTAGATCTTCATGCAGCAGATAATTAATAATTATTCAAGTGTGGTGACTAGAGGAATGCAGTATTGTATTTTGCGACTTTTGCCTCGATCGATGCATTATGCAGTGCACATCCCAATTGATCGGTACCATTATGTGACATCCCCTTCTAATTATTACTGATGTGCAGGTAATGGCTGCATTCACGCATAGTTCTGGATCCCATCCCATGCACTATAGTTCATGCATGCAGGGATCAGTTCCAGATCCCATCCCCATGGACACGGCGCTATATATGGGCATGCATGGGGATCAGTTCCAGATCGGATCCCACACAGCTAGGGACCATGCAGTACGTTCCAGGTCATATATATCTCCATGCATGCAGGGACCAGTTCCGGATCCCATGCATGCAGCCAGTTCTGGATCTCATCCCCATACACACATGCAGACCCTGCGTAATGTGGGTGTGCCTTAATACGTAGGTACGGTACACACACTAAACAACATTGGGATCAACATGATTGTTGTGTGGGTCAACAAAAAGAATACGTGGATCAACAAAACCAAGTATACAACTAATGAGACAGTGTGGGTGCCTTGGATGAAACAAACATTATTATGCCTACATTATAGTTTCAAACTGGAGTTTCAGGAACTGCAACTATCCGGAATTTGCTACCCTGAGTTCCAACATTGGCATCTCTCCCTGACAAAGGACTCATCGACTCTCCACGTCTTTCTGAATCCGAGTGAAGCATTAGAGGAGAGAATTCTAGCTCCGGAGGCTTTCTTCGTCTCCACGAAGAGGCATCTCTTGCGGTCTTTGTACTTGCGGCATGGCCAGGTGTTGAGGACAACTGCTTGTCCGTTGCTTCCATTGGGGTTTCCGCTGGACTGCTGCCTGTGTGTGTGTGTGTGTGTGTGTGTGTAGTGTGTGTGTAGTGTGTGTGGTGTGTGTGTGTGTGGTGTGTGTAGTTGAGTTGTGTGTGTGTGTGTGTAGTGTGTGTGGTGTGTGTGTGTGTGTGTGTGTGTGTGTGTGTGTGTGTGTGTGAGTATGCGCTATTCACTGACTCATTCTGTAACCTCTCAATGGTGAGGGGTAGATGACCATTGCCATTGCAATAAGAACTCTTATCTTATCAAACACGGAGTGATTTCACAGATGTTTGGGTTCTCTCCAATATTGTGCCCACTCTTAGCGATGAGGTATGAGAGACACTGAGAGTCCGCCCGCTCTTAGTGATGAGGTATGAGAGTCCACCCTCTCTTAGCAACGAGGGTTTTTACAGTAGCTGTTTTCTCATGATGCACTGTCAAAACTAATGAGATGGTACCAGTACTGAAATTGGAGCAGCACTTGCGGTAGTAATGCTGGGGAAGGCTGGTAAAACTCATTACGTACATTGAATCAGGTGGAGTGGTACATTCAAAAACCACAAGTAATTATCTTGGATTGTATATAATTATGACAAAAAACTAATTGAGTTTGGCTGCTCTTGGTACAATCTGAAGTCAGCGGTACATTTGTACAGGAGGGCAGCAATTAATTCAAAGGGGGCGTTGGCTTTGTAGCAAATGCCCCCGATCGAGTGTCACGAAACTTCAGGGGCACGTTACTTCATGACAGCTCCCTTCTACGTAAGTGCATGTTTGGGTTGTTTCTGGATTGAGCTTGCTGTGTGTAGCTCTTGTGGATGTAAACAAACATTCAAGTTAGGGGCTAAAGGTATGTTCCTCCTGCAGACTCAAGCTTACTGAATCTGAAGTCCCGGATTTCCATTATGACCATGTACATGCGATTAGTGAGTTCTTACCGAGGAGGGGCTCGTGCGAGTCCTGTGATACCAAGGATGAATGCTGATACGTTGTTGCTGTTGAGTGGGTGGGATGACGGTAGGATGAGGGGGCATCACTTATGTCCACTTCTGGAGACAAGCTATGTATATGGGAAGAAGGAAGAACGCATAACATATGAACTTGAAAGCGCATATGTCATCATTTCATAGAGGACGTGACTAAAACACGGAAGCACGGAATGGAACGGAAAACGGACCAGAAAACTGTCCGAGTTTTCCATGCCCTAGACATCATCCAGCGGACACTACAGTTTAGTATCGCAGGTCCGCAGTCCAGCAGACAATCACCTGTACCCAGGTCTGCAGTCATGGATGAACTGGTGGCCGGGGGGGGGGGGGGGGGGGGGGGGGGGGGCTCTAGACTCTATTATCCATGGTGGTATCACTGAATCTTAAGATGTTGCGAGCAAGTGCAATGATTGCCCTACTGTATGTGAGCCCTTTAGTAACATTGTTACATCCTAGTGAAGTTGAAGAGAGCACTACACTATCTGTTAACAATGGTGAGTATACCAGTTGTAGAGGGCACTCTCACTCTCTGTTAACAATGGTGTGTACCATGCAACAATTGAGTGCTACTGGAATGTAGTAGGGAACCTCTCATAAAAGGATACCCTCCATTGACTGGTAGGCTTCTGTCATAGTTTGATGATCATATTACATGGGTAGAAATCTCAAACATGGGGAAACTGTGTATACAATGACCAATTGGCTGCTCTATAACATTTTTGTGGTGCAAATGTTTAGAGGGTCAATTAGACCACTGCAGTTACAATTGCCCCCCCCCCCCCCCCCCCCCCCCCCCCCCCCCCCCCCCCCCCCCCGCCCATTAAATAGAAGTGCAATTTCGACAGTATGGTATCTCCTGAATTCGCCAGGTGTACGTATGTTAGGTACCTCACCATAGTAACAGAAGCATGCTACATTAACGCAATTATGAACTGGTGGCTGCAAAAGGTTTCCCAAAGTAATTTATTGAGACGTGGGGGTATGAGAACTCCTTAGCCACTTAACAAGGAGAATGATATCCACTTCACAGTTATACGACTCAAGATCTTCATAATTATAGCCTTGTATAATCTGGTCCTATAATATAATGCCCCTTGAGGTTAGTATTATACAGCTCAATGACTGGTACTATGTATAATGTAATGCCCCAGGGACTCTGACCGCAGCACACAACTGATCATTGTGGTCATACATCACCATGACAACCTACCCACGGGACATCATAACCACACTGTAGAACCACAAACAGTTGTGTGTACCTTGGAGCTAAAGTAACTACAGAAAGGTTTGGATAAAGGCAGAGTTGGTCAACCACCGTGAACGCTGGGTAGAAAAGGCAACAAAGGGTCCACATTATTAATAACATAAGTGATGGATTATTAACTATTAAATTGGCAAAGTTTATTTTGATAAATGTTTTGTATACACGCGTTGTTAGCACATTTCCATGTCTCTATCAACAGTAGAAGCAGTGCAGGGAAACCGTGGGAACTGCGTATGTACAGTTAGCCTTGTTCCCATGCACTCAACGTGGCTACTGTACTGGGGTTATCAGTTAGTGGAGTAACGTGATGATGTCATATTTTTTGATATTCTTGTCAAGCAGGATACTGGATCCTTCTTATGAGGTGAAGGTTAGCTGGTAACCATAGAACCGTCACGATACTTTCTCTATTCACACTTACTCATGAATCAGTTTTAAACTGATCCAGAGTCAAGTAGACCCTCTCCCACATACATGCTTGCTAATGATTACAAGTGGAAGTTGTTGTGATACGAAAAGCATTAGCGGAATGACCAACTTGAAATTCAAATGTCCACCTCACTGTATTATCATGCCCAATGCCACAGTCATATATATTGACTGGTCATTGACCCTTGACTTTGTGTTGTGGGTTTACCACAGGGTTTTCAAGAAAGCCCTGTGTGAAGAGGGTCTACTTGCATCTTGTGTACTATGTAATCCTGTTGCTTCCGAACCACACAAATTGAACACTTCAAAGAAATTCACGAGCATAAACAAAGAAAGTATTGTGATAGTTCTATGGTTACTTGGTAGAATTCAAAGCATACCTGTAATTGTAAGTTAGTAACAAATTACAACCAGCAGAGGTTGAAGATGAAATCGGGGACTTCCTCCACGTGTATGATCACAAGGCTTCACTATACCAGAAGCTAAACCACACTCTCCTTAATGATTCCTCTGGGAGTGCAAGGGTGCAGAGTTCACACACCAACATCTTCCATTCACAGGTCTTTGGAATTAAATTATAAGCATACTCTAAGTGCAGAGGAGGTTGGCCACTGCATACGTCACGAGTAATTATTATCTTTCTGCATGTGACAGTGGACGGTTATTAAAAGTTATTGCAAATAGCTGTACGAATAGAAGACCGTTTCTGGGGCTGCTGTAGAGTGCTCCAAGTTGGCAATCCTCGAACACGCTTTGCAAATGGACGAGACGACCCCTAACCTCCACTCTAGTCTCGTAGGGCCGACGTTTGCGGCGCGCGTGGGGACCGTCTGGACCGGGAGACTACTTCCACTCGTTTTTGCCATACCTCAGCTGAATCTTGAAGGGCTCGGCCTTTTATATTGACAACAGATGCCTACACTTCCCTGCAAGTCGATATTCCAGGTGATTGCGTCGGGGCTCGATGTTGAAACTGTCGAAACATTGTCTATGGAAGTACTGTACTTAACATTCATTACGTAATCTATATTATCGGATTACACGTGACTTTAATGAGACCTGATTAGCAAAGGTCAACCTTGGCCGTCCTCCTCTGCTCTAAGTGAACATGATGCAGGTAGCCATTTTGAGCAGCAAAAACCACAGACTTTTGTATCCCTACTTTTCCAAGTAAAATGTTTATTCCAAGTTTGAACATTTGTTCGAAATTATTACTCAATTATCTGAACAGCGTCATGCACAATAACATATAGCGGAAGTTTTACGAATCTTCAAAAGACCCAAATTTTATTCTGCAATAAGGTCACAACCCAAGACAACACTCCCTACTACAAGTGTATAATTTAAATGGCGGCTACTATAGAGAACTCAGCGTGCACTCTAGCATGGAAGTGACAGCAACAGGCTGCCATCGGCAGCATGTGTGTATTGCCATGGAGCAAAGCATATTTGGCGATCAGTTCCTGGTGTTCGCTCGAGATCTTGCTACCGAATTTAGCAGGAGCGCCAACTACTAAACGTTGGAGGACAGCCATGCAGCTGACTGCACTTCTGCAATATGTAGCAACAGCAAATTTTGCCACTCGTAAAACAGAAGAGTAAAACGTAATGGTGATCAAGTGTAGATTTACAGCAATAAGACAGATCGAACAGAGAAGGGTAGAAGACAAGAGGTGGACATTTATGCGGAGGGTGATTACACAAATGAAGAGCCAAAGGTGGTACTGACTCAAACGACGAGGACTATTGTCTTTCAGCTGGCCACCAGTGCTCACTTTGACTGTCATTGGCAGTATGTGGCATTACAAATGTGTGTGTTGACTGGGGTGATTGTAATTATGATTCAAGGTGTAATGATTCAAGATCCACTTACAGTTGCTGCACTTGTTGAATGTGAAAGTTGAACTCCTCAAACTGCGCCTTATCAAATGTCTGTGTGTGTGTGCGTGTGCATGTGTGTATGTGCATGTGCATGTGTGTGTGTGTGTGTGTGCACGCGCACGCATGTGCGTATGCATGTATGTGTGTGCATTTGCATGTGTGTGTGTGTGTGTGTGTGTGTGTGTGTGTGTGTGTGTGGGTGGGTGTGTGTGTGGGTGTGTGCATGTGTGTATGTGAGTGAAGAGAAACCAGTGTTATGACAAAGGGCACAGGCTAATGAAGAATCCAATTAAGAGAGTATGAATCCCCAGCAGATCTAAGAACACAAAGCATTCAAACGTGACCCAGCTCCACCCCAGACCCAAGTAAGGTCACCTCGAGGATCACTAGAACTCTCTCCTATATAAATACATACTGGACACATACGCAACCGGGCATTTATCTCAGGACATCCTCGTAACAATACGTCAGCAGCCGTTCATGCCAATCTTTATTCCCACATATCAGAATTAACATACCAAGATCAACCTTGACCCATTAAACATTGCTATAAAACCAGGCTGACAATATTCACCACTCACATTGAATTTAGTTACTTCCAGGAATTATCTATGATTTTCAGTAAACAGCTTCTGGGAAGTCCGCTAAAGTCACGGAACCCCGCCCCTTCTTTAGTGGCCACCCCATGGCCCATGCATGGTCAAGCATGAATATGCATATAGCACTCCATGGACACGTGCAGCGGCATGAATACATTTGGATTTGAATTTTCCCTCTGCACAGCAGCCTCATTCCCAGGCCAGATTTACACGACCATCGCAGCTCCAAAAGGGCCAAAACAAAGCTCCAAAGTCTTAGGTATGTACAAAGCCAGTGCTCTTCCGAAGAAGCCTTCCGCATCTTGGGAAAAACCTTTGTAAGTGGGCTTCCGATTTGTGGCGAAGCTGTGCCTTAACTCATGCGTTCCGATTCTCGGCATCAATTTCAAAGATACGCACCATATGTATGTAGACATGTATGTACTGGAACTCTAGACAGGAAGCTCAGGAATCACATCAGTGTTTACATGTAATTCCAATCAAGCACATTTCGGGTCATGTTCTATTTGTAGTAACCTCCAATCACCGTAGGACTGACTTTGGCGTTTGTGTTTGCTGGTTTGAAGTGCTATAACATCATGTGCAACACATGTATTGTGTTCTAATTATAGCATGCTCTTCAGAAGAAGCCTTCCGCATCTTGGGAAAAACCTTCGTAGGAGGCCTTCCGATTTGCGGTTGAGCTGGTTTGAAGTGCTATAACATCATGTTCAACACATGTATTGTGTTCTAATTATAGCATGCTCTTCAGAAGAAGCCTTCCGCTTCGTAGGAGGCCTTCCGATTGTACAAATGCAAAAAAAAATGACTTGTTTGTACCTCAGAAACAGTGGTTGTACGAAGAGATGTGAAATGCGCGGTTTTTGCTTTTAGGTACAACCACTCCTCAATTTCAATATGGTTTACTGTAGGCCGAAATTTAATGATGACAGCACAGACGGTATGACTCATCGAGCGTTGCTGCATGCAAACAGCGCACGGGGTAAGTGCTCTACTTGTTTGGAGGGCTTTCTGTCATATTGCACTTCCATTGTTGCACTCTTGGTAGGGAAACAATGTCTGCACATGCAGGCCAGTATTCGGTTGGTCCAGTGGCGACAATGTAGGTGCTGTTGAAAAATATTGTACATGAGGTTGAAGCTAGGTACGTGGTCTGGGGGCATCCCGGAATTTTTTTTAATATTACACCTTCTGAGATTGTTTCTAGTGCAATCTTTGGGTGAAGTTGCAAGATTCCAACAACTTGTGAGTGTGTAAAAGACAGTAAAATTTCATCTTGTTCTTCTGATGTACCACAGGACTGATCTCGGAATTCGAATTGCAAGTTGGTTTTGAGCAATTATTATCTGCCGATGAGTCTGAGGTACAAACAAGTCATTTTTTTTTGCATTTGTACATCACAATATGAGGCTGAAAGTGTTCCTATTTCTCTCATTTTTGCATCCAATGACTACTGACAGATACAGCAATCACTCTACCCCTTGCTGCACATGCACACACAGGGTAACCACCGAGTCACCCAGCAACAACAGATTTGCATTACTATAGCGTACAGTCCCCAATTACGGCCACGTTTTCACTAGTTTCTTCTATTATGTACGCATGCGTTCACTATACACACAGGTCTGCATACATATACTTGCAACCAACCTTTGTCCTTCTACAGGTAACAACATCGTTCCGTATCTAGGTCTGAGCGAACGAAGCTGAGGGGTCTAGTACTCGACGTTCACGGTGGCCATAATAGGGGACTGTCCCCTATTATGGCCACCCCATGCTAACCTGGGTTAATTCTTTAAAGCTTTAACCCTGCATTGACCCCCACCCCTACTTGACAGACGGTGAAGATTTCACGGTCCTAGGACATGCTGAGCCACCACAGGAGCTTATTATATTGTTGTACTGCATTATCATACTCAATACAGCAAGTATAGTAAAATAAACAAACGTGTTGACAATTAAACTTCCAGTTTTTTCTCCGGTTTCTATTGGCAACTACAGAACTTACAAAAATACTCTACAAACAGTCATGGATACCTAGAAATACTAAATGGAGCAACACCACCTGTCTCAACTCAGTAAGAGCCCGTCGCCCGAACATTGCGAGGTGAGAAAATTCAACTACCGATTCAGGGCGATATTTCTCCGAGAGCAATATTGCTGACGCCAACTTTTTTTGTGCCCTAGGTTACCTTAGTTATACTGCGCATGTGCAAGAATACGGGAATCTACCAGTAGTCAGGAATCGCGAATACACATAAGTGGCCATAATAGGGGACTGGCCATAATTGGGGACTGTACGCTATATGGCTACAAGAGCAATGCTGGGCATTTCTGTCTGTTGTGTATACAGAGCAGTAGTTAGTTAACACAGTTACAAAAATTACATATTGGGGACGTTCGAAATTTTCATTCCTCACGGACATTGAAATTTCACTTCCTCACAGACAATGGGTAGTAACATCTCACTTGGGAGCATCGTTAACTGATAGTAAACACAACGCCATTAATAACTTCTACTTTATTTGGGCAGGTGCTATTTTGGGGTGCAGTGTATATATTATAACATCCTGTTATTCCATCAATGTGCTATAGCGCTACCACATTGATCTATGTATGCACAGGAAACAAACCATGCGTTATATGATCAGTTTACCAGAAGCACTCATCGTTATACCACTTCAGAGAAGTAATACAATGACCTGTAATCTGATCTCTAAGACAGGTAATATGATGACACCCACAGTCATCCGGCAGTAAACCTTGCATACCATACCACACAGACCGTTCCTACCTCTAATCATTGAACGCTTGCAGTATGCAAAATATGGAGGGGGAAGGCCTGGAAGATCGGTGCCATCAGATAGACAGATGGTAGACACACGCTCAATGAACAATCTCAATGCCCTTTCTTCCAAAGCCTGGATGTCAGAACGTTTGCAAGGCAGACGATCAATACCGTTTGTCGTTCACAATGCTGGGGATGGATCGACGTGAAACAGGTATCATAACGGTTGGGCATCATCCCCGTGTGTCTACCCTCTTGTCTACCTGACATCATAACACACGACCAGCTCTCCCAGGCCTTCTCCCACCATATTTTGAATAATTCAAGCGAACAAAAACTGATGATGGGAATGAGGCTAGACACGCCCACTTCTCTATCATCCATGTGTACTGTGTGGTGATTGACTGGAACATTGTCTCCAAATTAAATTCCAGGTTCAAATGGTGTATATATATAGTAAGAGAGAACCATGAAGGAACCACCTACCATAGCAACCACGCACCATAGCAACCATGCACCATAGCAACCATGCACCATAGCAACCATGCACCATAGCAACCATTTGTGTGTATAGCTCTAGCTCTGTCAAGTGGAAACCACACTTCGGGCAGTGTATCAACACTGGTAGGGCAAACTCACCTTTCTGAATGATGCCTCAGGTCTAGCTCTTACCTCGTGGATACATAGTTCAGCAGGCTGTAATCGCATCTACCAGCTCATACTTATAGTTCGACTCATTTCCAGGCTGATTGTAGGCAGCTAGCTGTTGCGTGATGCCACATATGGCCAATAATGGTCAATATAGGGAGAAAATGTGGCTGGTTAATGGAAGTAGAGTAGAGCTGGGCAGTGAACCTGGTTGTAAAATGGAACTGCTAAAGTGGCAATAACTGCATTCCAATAACGTAAACTGCCTACCAATAACTTAAAGTTAACTGGTTAACCGGACTGGTTGGTTTATTGGAGGTAGGGTTTAAGTTATAAAATGAAAGTCCAAGAGTTCAAGTTCTTCTGTGTCGGACGTGAACACTTTGTAAAACATCAAAATAATAAAATCTCTTAATAAAGATTCGTCATATGAAATGAGATCTCCTTCTATCGGGTGATACAGACCTTCACAAGGGGCATAACAAACAAACAATAGCAAAGAACAGCTGTTTGCATACATGCCAAAAATCAGGGTGGTTCATTCACTGTTATTTTCGGCTATATCATAACTTTTCATAACATTGGCTTCACCTATTACGATCACAAAGTCGATGACGTCAGCTGAGTGACTTGTGGCCAAGTGATTAAAGTGTTTGACTGTGGACAAAAAAGTCCCTGGTTCAAATCCCACCTGCTGCTTCACTGGTGAAGTGCTTTCTTTACCCCTCCACCCCCTGGGAGACCAGCCATTGGCTGAAAGGGCCAGGAGGTAAAAATTAAACGCCTTACCTCACCTAGCTGCGTGCAATCTGGCCGGGTCTACAGAAGACGAAGGGTTACGGCCACAGCACTATCACACTGACATTCTGCGTGGGGTACGTGTAGCCTCATACCCAAGCCTTCTCACCCCCGGCATTTGTCGCTTGGAACGAGGCTAGGGTATGTGTTCTTTGAACATCTTTAGCAAGAGCGCAATTAAGTAGATCACGCATATAATCTTGTCGTTAGCACTGATGCTAATTGTAATTTGTAAAGAAGATTACTACTCACTAACTCTGCCAAGAGCCTTCAGATTTTTTACCTGGTACATACTAACTAAATGATGTCATAATTAATCTATAGGGAATATAATCTTGTCATTAGCAATTTGTAAGAAGTGCCTGATCTACTTATGTGCTCTTGCCTCTAGTAATACAAGTAGTGTCTTCAAGCAACCCACTGCTGGTATACTCTCCACATCAGCCCAGGAATTAAGAACAACAGCTACTTTTACCCTACCAGGAGTGTAATCTATACATTGTACATGACATCACAGAAAAAGGTGGTGATGTGAGGCTGTTATCATATTTCACTACTATGCTGTTTACATCCGGCCATCCAGGGTGGGAGGCAAGTGTTGATATCCAAGTGCCCTAAAGGCATAGCATGCTGACAGTATCAGGTACACCGTTTATGGCATGGCTGCTGTATGCTGTAACCGGATAGCTTGTTTATGTAGGCAGGTATGGGTGATTGCAACTGGAATGTGGCCTGATCACCACTCCTATTAGTAATCAGGAAATCGGCTGTTCTTTGGTAGAGCATGGACATGCAATCAGGGGGAGTAGGACAAGATCATGCGAAAAATCATTTTTTATGACGTAATGCAAAGTCATTCTACTGCTTTACTCTGAGGGAGAAGGCTGCTTTGTGCGTCCTGAAGAGTCTCCAAGGGAGAAGGCTGCTTTGTGCGTCCTGAAGAGTCTCCTCCATGAAAAGACTGCGAGCAAATTACGCATAGGCCACCATACACTACTATGTGCCTGTACTGAGCAGTTATGATTGTAACCTCACAGAGAATATAAGCAAATGTAGACTTGTATATCGCACTCAAGTGTAGCCTCGTTCCCAGGCCCCTCCACAGCTTTAGTCACATACTGTACAGTATGCGACAAAAAGCTGGGTAGCGGCCCGGGAACGAGACACCATATGCAACAAAAGGGGAGGGGCCTGAGACCGAGGCTACTGAAGTGTTTAGCATCAGCTAAGAAGAGATGCAATAAACCAACTGATCACTGGATGAGTGCTTGTTTATGAGGTACGGGTGATTGCAACTGGAATGTGGCCTGATACCACTCAGTTGTAAGGCATTGAAATCTAATACTGTGGCCCGGACAATCAGGCTGGTAGGACAAGATCATGTGAGCTATCATTTTGTATGTTGTAATGCAAGTCGTTCTACTGTTTTTTCTCCGTGGGAGAATGCTGCTACGTATGTGTTTTCATCGTAAAACTACAAATGAACTGTACATACGCCACATACGCCACCACACACTACTATACGTATATGCACCTGCACTGAGCAGTTATGTATATATGTGACCTCACTAAGAATATCAGCGAATGCAGACTTGTCTATGGCATTCAAGTCTAGCGTCGTTCCTAGGCCACTCCCGAGCTTTTTGTTGCACAACTGTACAGTACAGCTTTTTGTATGGTACAGTATGCGACAAAAAGCTGTACTGCAAAGTACGTATGTGACCAAAAGCTGGGAAGGGCCAGGGGGACGAGGCTACTGAAGTGTTTAGCATCAGCTTAGAAGTCAATAAACCGATTGCCATAACCAGCTAGTTTGTTTATGTCGGTACAGGTGATTGCAACTGCAATGTGGCATGATCACCATTCAGTAGTAAGTCAGTGAAATGTAATCAGGAAGTCAGCTGTTCTTTTGATAGCACATAATACTGTGGAGAATCTGGGGGAGTACAATGTACATAGGGACACTATCATTTTGTATGATGTAATGCAAAATTGTTCAACTGGGAGAAGGCTGCTTTGTGCTTTCAATGCATCCTGAAGGGTATCCTCCATGTAACGACCGCAAGAGAATTACATATAGGCCACTATACACTACTACGTGCCTGTACTGAGCGGTTACGTATGTGACCATGCAGACCCACTGAGAAAACCAGCGAATGCAGTCTTGTCTATTGCACTCAAGTGTTTAGCATCAGGGAAGAATTAAGTCAATAACTAAAACCCAGAAAATAGAGCAGTTACTGGTCTACCTGGTATTTCCGTATACTTCTTGCATATCACTGTGCACTACACCTAGGTATGGAATGTTACATGCACACGGACCTTGTCCCTGCTATTTCCGTATACTTCTTGTATATCATTGTGCACTACACCTATGTATGGAACGTTAACCATGCCACATGCACACGGACCTTGTCCCTGCTATTTCCGTATACTTCTTGTATATCACTGTGCACTACACCTAGGTATGGAATGTTAACCATGCCACATGCACACGGACCTTGTCCCTGCTATTTCCATATACTTCTTGTATATCATTGTGCACTACACCTAGGTATGGAATGTTAACCATGCCACATGCACACGGACCTTGTCCCTGCCATTTCCGTATACTTCTGTATATCACTGTGCACTACACCTAGGTATGGAATGTTAACCATGCCACATGCACATGGACCTTGTCCCTGTGATAGTTCTTGTGTGCAAACATGGTTAGATACATGATAGTGTGCTTTGCTGTCAATTGCAAGGCCAGCTGCTACGTGGGAGGGAAGGCATTGCACTAATGTGCAGCATTTTCCCTAGCCTTCGGCTCAGCAAAATAGTCTACCTACACACTCGTACTATACGTCGCCATATTGCCCACCTGGGGGATACATGTATGTATATATACACATGTAATAGTCATTCAAAATGGCGTCACAAATGAACTAGTCATAGTGAACATTCTTGAGGGAGTGGTTTCAGTG
The DNA here is from genome assembly GCA_963931865.1 of Axinella damicornis. Lineage (NCBI taxonomy): Eukaryota > Metazoa > Porifera > Demospongiae > Axinellida > Axinellidae > Axinella > Axinella damicornis. Next base: position 6,244,378 of record OZ007514.1, on the reverse strand, counting down.
CCTCATGACACTTCCAAGAAGTGAAAACCAAGTTCGAGCATGACAGCTGTTCTGTTCATGTGGCTACAATGGTATGCCACTTCCTGTCCAGTGGTGGGACAAGCACAGGGACACTTGACCAGAACGTCTGTGATGTGGGTCACCAAGAGGAGGTGGATTGTATTGTCATGAAATTATGGTCCAATCAGATACACGAGGGACTTGTGTCGGGTGCTAGGGTATGTATGCTATGCCACATTCACTCATGCAGGTGGAGTTCATGACGTCCTGAAAGTCCTTGAATGAAACTCACGAGTCATCGATCCTTCACTCAAGAGTCCTCGTTTCATTAACACTGCACACAAACTACTTACCATTTTTTATTTAGATATTTGCACACACACGCACACCCTAATGCAGATAGCGCATTGGGGAACACTAACACACGTACACACATGCTCCTGCACACACGCTCGCACTCTTTACATAGTTCGCACAACGCACTCTTAATACGCAATTGCGTAAGTACTAGTTATTGCATGAGTGCAAGGGCTATACGTCGAATATTGGCATCGAGCCTGAGGGCCGCAGGCCCGAGGGCGAGTGCCAATATTATGACGTATAGCCCGCGCACTCATGCAATAACTAGTTTGTTGCATGATACTGGCATTGTGGTCAGTGCCATATATTATATATTGGCATAGCGGTACCTTTGAACTTGTAGGGTATCATGCAACAAAAGTATATTTGATTTTGCGAGTACTGGTGAGAGCACCTCAAACACATGTCAAGGACTTTCAGGACGTACTTTATCAACCCCTTCCTGGATACGATTCAGTACTAAGTAGGGTTCATTTCCTGGTAGAACTCCACGTGGTTACTGGAAGGATGTCTATACAATGATTCGTCCCAACTCACTGAAAGTCAGTGAAAGGACTGCTAAATATATTATGTGTACATGAGTACGTAATTTTAAGTGCTGGTTCTAATCGTTCGAAGTCCATTTTCAGCTAGATTCAAATTTGAGTGGTGAAAGAGCTGTCTGTGAAGGCTCTTTTGCTCTTTTGCAATATACACAGTCACATAGAGAGTGGCTCTAATACGTGGTTGAATTGCCAATACAGTCGATATCCGATAGCCAATCCAAGTATCCATGCAACTGTACGTGCTTAGTCCCGACCATACACCTGGCAGGTTGCTGGCTAGTCCATTGTGTGAAATTGTTCAGTTTCTATAGTTACCTTGTGTGACCGCAAAAATGTTCCAGAGGAAAGGAAGCATACCCACATGAAGTAAGCCTTGACATTTGAGTCTCCACTGGTAGCCAAAACAGTGAAACTCCTAAATGTTAAGTGCAATGTCAGTCTCCTTCCCGGACCTTTCATCCAGCGAGAACGTATATCACTTCCAGGGAAAAGCGATATTAAAAGCGATCCGCACTGGGGTCGGTTGCGTCTGGGACCGAGACTATAGTGCAATGTTTATCTCAGGAACACACACGTGTATACACTGCATTTAGAGGTGACTTACTCCATCCTCGTATCTGGCGAGGGAGTAGAGTTTGATGCACCGCTCCACCAGAGCTTGTTGGTTGCCAATGGCAATGCCCTGCTGCTGCAGTAGGCCCAGGAATTCAGGGAGGGGCAGGGTCCTGGACGTCTGTACGCTCCCCCTCAATACAGCACGGTTGCCAGCAACTGAGTGACAGAGATTCAGAGAATCAACAATCACATCTCAGTTGCACTAAATTGTTCTCACATGGGGTACCAATTTAGTACCCTCATTCCGGTGTTCCCACCTCTGTCTTTGATCACTTGCAGCATGCAAATACGGAAGGGGAAGCCCGGCAGATCCGGTCGTGTGCAGTGACCTCAGGTAGACAAAGGGTAGGTAGTGCCAGATTGTCCGTTTGTGATGACCCATTCCAGGCGTAATGAACGACGAACAGTTTTGATCCCGCTTTGTGAAAGCTCTGGCTTCAAGCCCTTGGACAGACATTACAAGAAAGGTCTTCGAGATCATATATGTTGGGCACCACCCTTCGTGTGTCTACCATCTGTCTACCTGACATCACGACGTGTAACCAGATCTCCCAGGCCTTCCCCCTCTGCACTTGCATACTGCAAAGCAATCAATGCTGGAGGTGGGAATGGCCTGGGATCCTTCATCGGGCACCACCCTTCGCGTGTCTACCATCTGTCTACCTGACATCACGACATGTAACCAGATCTCAGCCTTCCCCCTCTGCATTTGCATACTGCAAAGCAATCAATGCTGGAGGTGGGAATGGCCTGGGATCCTTCATTGGGCACCACCCTTCGCGTGTCTACCATCTGCCTACCTGACATCATGACGTGTAACCAGATCTCAGCCTTCCCCCTCTGCATTTGCATACTGCAAAGCAATCAATGCTGGAGGTGGGAACGGCCTGGGATCCTTCATCGGGCACCACCCTTCGTGTGTCTACCATCTGTCTACCTGACATCACGACATGTAACCAGATCTCCCAGGCCTTCCCCCTCTGCACTTGCATACTGCAAATCAATCAATGCTGGAGGTGGGAACGGCCTGGGAACGAGGCTACCGATCTAGTACATTTCATCCACCAATTCACTGCCAGTCACCAGCTCAAACACATGAGAGGCTATGACACTCACTAACTCAGTGCCAAGAGCCTTCAGATTTTTATACCTGCATGGTACTACTAACTAAACAATGTCACTAACGCATAACATAATCTTGTCATCAGCACTGATGCTAATTGTAATTTGTAAAGAAGATTACATTCTTGGCAATTTTTATCACTCACTAACTCTGCCAAGAGCCTTCAGATTTTTACCTGGTACGTACAAACTAAATAATTACACTATATGGAATATAATCTTGTCATTAGCTATTTGTAAACAACGTTACAGTCTACTCAGAGCTCCAAATTTATGTACATGACCTCTCTCCCACCACACAATTAATTGCCCCAAGTTTTGTACCAGGAACTAATGCTAGCAGGTGATTTTCCTACTTCAATTAGCACATACCAATCAGTAGCCTCACTTGTAGTATGCAAAAACAGACCTCGAAGCACTGTTTTTGTAATGCCCATCCCAAGTACTGGAGGACAAAGTGTTTGCAAAGGCAGCCTTGTTGTTCAGGATGTCGGTGGCACAAAATGTGAATTGTTATGGTCCCACATGTGTCCTAGCTAGCTACAACTCTCTTTCTTCCTAAGTGAAGACACACATTCATCCATATAACCTTGGGACCTCATAGCCTCGTTCCCAGACTCTCAAGAACGAGAGCCTGGGAATGAGGCTAGGGACCTCAGGGGACATGAGGCCAGGGTTTACTGCAGGTCACAGGCTGGCTCACTCTGACAGATTGGTGGTGTAAGCTTTTCTGGGATGGCTCACTCTGAAAACTTCTGGGACCAGCTGGGAAGACCATATGAATACCAGTCGGATGCTCTTAGCACAAAGCCACTGGGCCCACGGCAGAGGAGAGGAAAGCAAGTCTGCATATAGCAGCACAGACTAGCTTGTTACACTGGTTACGAATTCCCTAAAGATGGGATTGCTGGCCAGGGTAGATTGACTGTACACTATCGGACGATCAAGTTTACAGTGAGGTAGTGCTGTGACTCAGGGCATACATGAAACTAAATATCACTTTGCTGAACCTTACAAGATCAGTGTCCACCTGAACAGAAACTGCATGTGGCATATTAGCAGGCACGCTTGCTTGAATGGGCTCAGCTCCTACTTTAGTTAGGATAGATACTTCACTTTGCTGACGTCGATGCGTGTGCACAAGACTAGAGGCATGACAAATTGTTTGCCGCAACTGTATTAAATTACACAACCATACAAACACTAATCTAATAGCTTCCATAATTGAAATTCATGCAGTATGAAAGCAGAAAAAATATATGCTATTTCCGCATGATGTCAATGGGCAAAAGTAGGCACGCTTGGAATAAAGAAACTCACTTTCACAAACCGAGAGTCCATGCTGAACTACGTACCTTGTGGCAGTGCAATATACATGTAGCCCCACTTGTAAACACAGTAGCAGTTTACATGTTCTAAGAGTGCCTACCCTCGCAGTTATCCCTCAGCCTCCAGAGTACCATTGGACAGCCTCAAGGGGCACGGTCTACGGTGACAGCTAGCCTCATTCCCAGGCCCACATACAGCTTTTCATCGCTTAAAGTACGGATAACCATACTGCAAGCGACGGAAGGCTGGGCGGGGCCTGGAACGAGGCGAGGCTACTTGACAGCAGATACATTTGTTATGTGATAAAACCTACCAGGTTCTCTCAGGGAGCCTGGGAAAGAGGTCATCCTATTTCTATCTAAATTGTAGCCTCGTTCCCAGGCCCCGCCCAGCTTTTCGTCGCTTGCAGTATGGAACTGACGGAAAGCAGGGTGGGACCTGGGAATGAAGCTACTTGACAGAAGATACATTTCTTATGTGATAAAACACACCAGGCTCACTCCGGGAGCCTGGGAACGAGGCTATCCTATTTGTATCCCCACTGTAGCCTCGTTCCCAGGCCCCACCCAGTTTTTCATCGCTTGCAGTACAGAAATGACGGGACCTGGAACGAGGCTACCCCCATTGTGCTCAGAGCATAGCATCCTACCCAAGTCAGCAGCTGCATCGAACACCTTCATTCTGTACCAGTGGCTGGGAACTTCACATGATTCTGGAGAGGGAGACAGGTAATACAGTATGCAGTGGGGTATACAGTGTGTAGCGGGATATACATAAAGTATAGAGGTATGCAGTACTTAGTGGGGTATACAGTAGATATACAGTACACAATGAAGCAATGAAGTATACAGGTATGCAATGAAGTATACAGGTATGCAATGAAGTATACAGGTATGCAATGAAGTATACAGGTATGCAATGAAGTATACAGGTATACATACATATAGACTGTACAGTATGCAGTGGGGTATACAGTAGATATACGGTACACAATGAAGCAATGAAGTATACAGGTATACATACATATAGACTGTACAGTATGCAGTGGGGTATACAGCAGGTAATGAGGTACAGTATGTATGTAGTCATTGAGGTATGCAGGATGCGAATCACATTGCTTACGCATGTTGTTTACCTTCAACATGTATACACAACAACAATCCTGACTTGACCATATAAGTCCAGTCTAAACACATCCAATGGATATCAGACAACACTCGCTTACGTTTACCAAACATCCCCCCCCTCCCTCACCCCCGTAGCCAGTGAGAGGAGTGAAGAGGGAGAGTTTCAATCGGTGGAGCTACATGCAAGCAATTATTCCGTGTATACGGGTCTGCTGGGAGTAGGAATTAAGTTTTTTCCTCCATACGCAAGCACGCAGTAACACCATGGCATTAATGCTACAGGATTACATGTAGGCTCTACAAGCGTAACATTAACTGCCATATAGTCCCACCAGAATCCTTTGTATACATCAAACCGTGTGGCCAGTGCGGTGCTCAGGCACAACTAAATGAGCTGTCCACGTACACATAGCTCTGACATAGTCTTGAGATCTACCCAGGTCGAAACATTGTGTGATTGCATCTCGGTCACAAACTTTGGCAGATTCGGACTACTCCTATCTACTTGCTGTGCTATTAAAGTACTGCTGGATAGCTGCAACGTAACGCCAATCTCTTCAGGTACTGCACTGTGTCAAGGTTCTTTGAACGTACATTATCCAACAGGTTAGTGGACGGTACTGAAGCTTGAGAATTTGTGGATGCTAAACACACCCTCTGTCGCTTCCGCTTCTGTGCAAGGTTGGATCGTTCAGAAATATCAATGAATCCTCTTCGTGATAATATGCATCCAATTTACCTTGCAAATAGATTGCTTGTACTGTAATAGCTGCTCTGTTTACCTACATTTTCTAAGAAAGACTTGCATTTTGCATCTAGCTCACTTCCTTGGACCAGAAACCGGCAACTAAATTGCTTAAACCTCTTATGCATGTTAGCTCACATGATGTATTGGCTATAAATAACAATAATCTAGTGTCCATGCAGGTCCATAAGAAAAGGAGTATCATATCAGACGTGGTACGTACGTACATGCACACACAACTTTGACAAACTATAGACTCCTTGACTAGAACTCTCCACCCAACAGTTAACTTGTCCAGCCATAGCATTGCTGACACAGCAGTGATACCAGGGTTAGTAAGGCCATACAAGCTTAACACTGGAGGGAACACCCACACACACGCTCACCCACCTGCAGTGCAACACACAAACAAACAAACAGGAAGTTACAGCCACAGGACAAGGAGCCACACATATGCGCAAGACGGCCAGGGCCGCCACGAAAACCACAACTCTAACCTCTTCCCCCTTCATCCTATGTGACCTTCCAGAGGAATATTCCCCCTCTCTATCAGGGGAAGCACTTCCTGTTTATGCTGCTTGGGAAGCCATCCGTTGCTGGGTAGATAAGTGCTTTAATTGGTGATTCAGTGATGCCACTTGTCTGTAGGTGTGTAGACAATTGGCTGCAGCAGTTTGTATACTTGTAGTGACCTTTGACCTCCTCAGACTGACAGAACCAGGAAAGTACTGGGAACCAGGACAATTGGCTGCAGCAGTTTATATTATATTTGTAGTGACCTTTGACCTCATGAGATTGACCAAACCAGGAAAAGTAATGGAGCCATCTACTGGGGTACCAGTTGCACTAATCTACAAAACAACCCGTCAGCCAGCCACCTGTCAGCCAGCCACCTGTCAGCCAGCCACCTGTCAGCCAGCCACCTGTCAGCCAGCCACCTGTCAGCCAGCCACCTGTCAGCCAGCCACCTGTCAGTATACATGGTCACTGCATGTAAAGCAGCCACTTGTCTATAATGGTCACTGCATGTTTAAAGCAATCACTCTATAACGGTCACTATTGCAGCTGGTCCCAGTTGTACTAATCCCGCACAAATTGACCTGCTTAAGGTTACGGGATACTCGTGCGCGCACCGTGTGAAATGTATTGGGAAATGTATACTTAAGCTCGCTAACCAAAAATCTCTGGAACGAACAGCGTGAGCAACTTGATTCTGGCGGTGGAGGTGCGCTGTCACAAGGTGCAGGGCATGAAGGAAGCTTTTACCGATACGCTGTATAGCCGTGCAAAAACGAGCTGTTCAGTTCACCAAAAAGCCATATTTACCGCTTTTCTCGAGCGAGACAGCAGATAAATTTGCCAGGGATTATGCTATCAAAAAAAGCTTCCGTCATGCCCTGCACCTTGTGACAGTGCACCTCCACCGCCAGAATCAAGTTGCTCACGCTCTTCGTACTAGAGATTTTTGGTTAGCGAGCTTAAGGATGCAATCAAATGTAAAAATGGCGGAAAAACGGCGAATCCGTGTCTGTGTCTTGGAGGGTCAAATCGTGGAACTTGCTGATGCTGGAGTTCCCTTTTCGATTTGCTATCGAATGCAGCAACTCAGGCTTGCCTTTGAGCAAGCGCAGTGGTCCACCAGACAGACATCCAGTAGATTTTCCGTTTCTTTCTTCTGGCCCAGTTCACAGGCCAAGAACGTGAGGGATGTTCACGCTAAGAAGAAGCGTAGAAGGCGTAAGAAGGCTTCAAAGTCAAGCGGAGTTGATGCGTCACCCCCTACGGCCACTTCATCTGCTCCTGCGAGTGCGTCCTCGCCTATCAGTGAGCAAGGTTTGGAGAGCGAACATGTTCTTATTAATGAACACTCGTGTAGCGACTTGAGTGGGGGCGGCACTGATGATGCTCACCTGCTTGTTGCTAGTGGCGTTGACGAACAGAGTGCGCCAGAGCTCGACCTGGCTGCCTGCAAGGAAGCCGTGTTTGAAGAAAAGGAAAGCACTCCCGGTGTGAGCTATCTCACTACATCAGGAGAGGCAGGGTGGACACCTGTTCGGCATCGAAGGCATCAGAGGAGGTCAAAATCTGACAGCAGTGATGAAGAAGATGCTGAACACAAACTTCAAGCCTCCATCAAGTCAGCCCGAGGTGTGGTCTTCCAGACCCGTGAGGGAATTCCTGGGCTGAAGGTCCGTAAAGGATGCACACTCTCCAGCATATCCTGGATTCCGATTGCTCCCACGCCTGTTGCCGCACGAACTCGATCTAGAATCCAATATCCGAATGTGACATAATATAAACATTGTACAACTAGGGCTCACTTTATATTAGCTAAATGCTATTGTGTGTCCTTTGCCTTCAAAGCAAGAATTTTCATAGAAAAAAAAAGAAAAAAAAGAAAAAAAAAGTATACATTTCCCTATACGTTTCGCACGGCGCGCACGCGAGTATCCCGTAACCTTAAAGCAGCCACCTGTCTATAGTGACCTGGTCGCACTATAGACAGGTTCCACTGTAGTAGGTCAGTAGTCGTTGGACTTTAATTCAGGTTTTCTTGGAACCGTAAAAGGATGAAGGATGACTATTGTATATACAGTGATCAGCTTATCCCGGACCACCATGTCTGATTGCATTGTCGTCCTCCTTGAAGTCTCCTTGCATCAGAGCTTAGGACACACAGTACGTCATTTCACTGACTTCACAAAATAATTTTGTTCAAACACACTAGCATCTCTACATGCTAAAGATGCCAGTGCTCACTAGAGACGCTATATTACAAAGTGTTGGTGTGTCAGAGTAAAAGGAGCTGCGCTTGACTCAGACAGACACAGTGAAGGAGCCGAGACCTCTGAAGAATAATCTATTTCAGAAGAGCTAACTGTTGTGACACATTGCACTAATGCGAAAAGAGGTGTGAATTCATCAGAGTTCAGCACAGAGAGCTGCCCGGCAACAGACTGCTCATGTATATGAATGAGGGGCGGTAGCTGAGCAAGCCAAGCGAGCGAAGCTGCTTGCATGCTTACATGTGCTTGCAGTTTAATTCCGGTCAACGGGGGGTACCCATAACATAACAGGACTTTGAGTCACAGGACTTTGAGTCACAGCACGATATGGCCATCAAGGATACAACCATACATGTTGGACCATGAGACATAGGATTGTATGACTATATACAGTCATACCTCCAGGGCAACCACACAGGCATCATATAGAATCTCACAGACACACACACCCTCCTCCGCACAAGATGTCATATGACAGGAAGTGCTTCCCCCAGCAGCACTAACAGTAAGAGGTGGAGGGGAATACTCAGAGTTGAGGTGGAAAAGGAAGAGGATGTGTAGAGGAGTGTGGTGCTACACACAATTGGAAGGAGAGAGGTCCAAGTTGTGGTTTTACCGAGAAAGTCAGAAGAGGAAGTAGGAGAGATTTATTTTATTTTAAAGTGATCAGGAGCGTTCTGAAGAACCCGAGGTGAGGAGAGGCAAGACACAGGGCATCAAATTTGCCCTACCAGTGGGAGGGCGTCTGCACCTCAATGTGTGAAAGATACTAGGTATATTCAAATTCCAGTCAGTTTGGTTTGCACAAGTGCATGTCAACATAACTCATCATCAACCCTTCATGGCTATGAATAATTATGTTGCTATAGCAACACCAAGCCACCCAAATTTGAGCAATGGGCCCTGACACCACTTTCTTAGGTGTAGAGTTCTGCTGTGTTCGGCAACTTTTGCCACACAATACAGAACTCAGTACTTGAAACAATGATACTTCCATATTTCACATTTGGGTATTAAAATTGCCATCAAAACATCGACATCACCATAGCAACATGAAGTAATTCATACACCATAAGCAGTCTACAGGGTTGCTGCAGTGATGGAGTCATAAGTGGTCTTCGGGATCACTGTGCAGCTTGTGTGATATTTGGGGCAGTTCACATAATGACCACCTAGCAAGCTGAAACCGAGTGACATCATTCAACCATAGTAACTCATGTTGTTATGTACTGCCTTTCACTATCACACACTAATTTCAAATTATTAGTTGACCAACAAATCTAGCCTTTCATGTAGCGGACAAATATGTAAACAAATCATCTGCAATTCCCTTTTGACAGAGTTGGGCTAATTTGATACTAGTTGGTATGCAGACAGTCAGTCCACCACTGATAACCTAGCAATAGTAAGGGTAATGTCCCCACTGGTATACCACACACCTGCTGTCTCCATGACATCACCACATTCTCTACAATCACCATGGAGGCAGTAGTATATATGGGGTGCTTTGCCAACACAAGGCACATGTATGTACATACTATACAATAATTATCCCTACAGCACTCACAAAGATTCTGACTACAATGTTGATTGTTTACTGACTCAAACATACAATAATTGTCAAGAGACTCATCATGGTAGCCTCGTTCCCAGGCCCGTGTGCCACTTTCGGGTGCACAAAAGAACACAAAGGGCCTGGTGTGTTTCCTCACGTGTGTGACGTCGAGGGTAGAAAGGTGGTAGAAAGGACTTCATCAAACATGGGCGAACTGGGGCTCAGAACAGCAAAGGTACGAGGTATCTTTCCACGCGTATCTAGCTAGCGGGGGGCGACTGTCATACACACCAAGCGTTGAAAGTGTACTTGGTTGAACAATACGCCTTTTTTGTTTTGAAAATTTTGTCTATTACGTAATGCTCCCGAGAGGAAACATACCAGGCTCTCCCCGCTTTTCCGTACTGCAAGCAATGAAAAGCACACTGCACTCATAAAGGTGCACAAAGCTTCTGACTACACTGTCATGATTGCTGTCATGCCCTGACACATAATTGTATCCTCGGCGGTGGAGCTGTGAGTGCTATTGTCTTCCTGTTGGCTGCCATTAATTGCTCACTTTGAGAAACTGACGCAAGTTCTTGGGGCAAGCCGCAAGTACGAGCTGGTGGACACAATTGGCCTCTACTGAAGCAGGGCTTATGATAACAGCCTGACACAGGACAAAATCCAGTCAATTTTGTCTAATGTCTGAACAAAATGACCAATTTCCTGACCAATTTCCGGTCGAATTGTTTCAACATTTAATATTTTGTCCGGACAACTTTCATTTGTTATCATAAGCCCTGCTGAAGTATATATCCACGAGCATTGACAAGGTAAGTGGAGCAAGTGCATGGGCGTTCCTTTGATGTACCGTGGAGGATAAATCGCATAACCTCCGCGTCGACGTAGCAGATCCTATACATCATTCTGAAAAGTGAGTTTGTCCTACCAGTTGCTCTACCAGGTTGTCACTTGATATAAATGGATTTCTCTCAATCGACAGTGTACTCTAGCCTTGTCCCCAGTCCCACGCCCAGCTTTTCGTCGCTTGCAGTATGATAAAGCGGGGAGGGCCTGGTTCATTTCCTCATGTGAGTGACGTCAAGGGTAGAAAGACGGTAGAAAGATCTAAAATGAACGCGGGCGTACTTGATCTCAGAACAGCATGAAGAGCGAAGGTACTAGGTAACATACCACACGTATCTAGCTAGTGGGGGGCAACTGTCATACTCACCGAGCGTTGAATGTGCAGATGGTTGAATAACGTAGCGTCCTCGTTCTGAAACTTTTGACATTTGTCGATCACGTCATGCTCACGTGAGGAAATGTACCAGGCCCTCCCCGCTTTACCGTACTGCAAGCAACGAAAAGCTGGGCGTGGGACTGGGAACGAGGCTATATGTACTCTACATAGGTATGCAAGGCCAACTGATGCAAATCCAGTTGCGTGTGCCAAGCTGACCACCAATTAGATCTTAGTGTCAAGCACAATCTTCGATACGATGATGAGATCGTATGAAAGCTATCACAACTGCTGAGAGAATAGGGTTTTGCCAGGGGGATATAAGTGGATTGACCATTACAACACTGGGCAGTATCACAGCAAATTAGCAACATTGAGGTCACTCAAACACTTACTACAAGTGGAACCAGCTTAAATGAATTTTGGTTAATCCAGACACTCAACCAGGAACTTCATACTGAAGGACATTTTGTGCTATTCAGGATGACAGGATACATTTCTAGGTCCCAAGGTCTTAGGGAGCCTTCAACCTGATAGGGATTCCAATGCATAACTCATAACTACAGGACTTCACAATATTGTGAGGCGAGTCTAGCCTCGTTCCCAGGCCATTCCCACCGCCACTCACTGCTAGGAGCAGGATACTGCGGAGTCTTCTTCCAGAAACTCAGAAAGTGGAATAGCTACACGCATAATTCTAAACGAAGCACATTTCCTATTGTTGTTCAAAATTCAAGCATACCTGTATTAATATTAGGCACAAGCATACTTATTAATATTAGGCACGTTTGTTTGTGTGGAGCTACACTTAATAATGCGCGACTACAGTTAAATTAACTGTATGACAATATTATCAAATGTAAGTCACTGGATGCCCAGTTTTGAGAATCAGGTTAAAAGCTCTTTGACTATTAATTAACTAACTAGTGGAATGCAGGACATTGGGGGGCGAGCCTGAGTGAAGTGCATGCGTGTGCCGCAGGACATGCATGGAGCAGTTGCATTCACATGACTGTGACAGGGCAATGAGCATAGGCCACAGAAATTATGGCACTAAACATACACTCGTGTACATCACAGCAACTGTGAGTCAGGTTAGCGTTTGTAGCTGAAGCAGTCTAGCACCAACATCACCGGCCATGGCGCCACGGTAGGTCCACGACTCCTGAGCCGCAGTCTCTGCCTTTGTCAGTGTCGCCACCGAGGAGGCAGAATGTTCATGGTGCTCTAGCCAATGTCCACGAGTGCATGGTCTCTCCGTCTTTGTTGTCGCTATCGTCCGTCGAACAGGTAGCTAGACGGTTCACGATTCCTTGCATCCGGCGTATCGAGTAGTCTGGCGCAGCCAGACCCTCGCACGGGAAGGAGGGTCTGGAATCAAACCTATATACATTTTTGTCGCGCTGCAACCATGAGTGAAGCCCCAATCAGATTGCAGAACCAGCTATCACTACGGCATTACTTCCTGTGGTTTGAACTGAAGCCTAAGTGTTTGCTGCGTGTATAAATGTATTCACGATCCTTAAAATGTATTCACGAATGCTAATTAGATTCCCAGCGACAAAACCGCATATAATTTTGATTCCAGACCCTCCTTCCCGTGCGAGGGTCAGGCTGCGCCAGACTACGTATCGAGGTGCGTAGAGCTCGTTGTTGAATTTGAATATTATTGTGGACGTGCAAGGGAAATTCGCTGATTTAAAATTTACGGTATTTGCAAGATCCAAGCAAGCAAGCAAGCATACACACGCACAGCGCAATGAAGTCACGCTAGTGTGGGGCTCGCTCACGCTCGCCCCAATTAACTCTTTAGGGTCCTATTTCTTTCTGTAGGTCATTTTCAGCCCATAGAACACTTAAACATACCCTCATTTCTGTTCCCTGGCGTTGTTGGGCTCAAAACTACTCACACAGGTAATTTCAGCTATACTAAGCTTATACGTGACTTAACCACACCCACCAATTAACGGACTTGCAATCAAGTCTCCCGAGAAATGGCAACCTGCCATAGCTGAAAAACGGGCCATGTATGCTGGAAATGGAGGCCCTACAAAGCCAGACGGCTACTTTCTGACCCCATTTATGCCAAAAACGATGGAAATGGCCCTCCCAGTGCCAAACAAGACCTTTCTACCACGGAGCCCAGACACGGCCATGCTGTTTGCACCCTCCGGGTGCACCCACCCACCTCCCCCTGTCCCTCCCTTTCTGCTGTCGCAGAACCTATCTCCCAAGGACTTTGCCGGAAGTCACATGATGAAGCTGCTGACAGCTTGGTAGACGTGATAACCACGGACCATCGCTTCAACGTCGAAAGTAGGCATCCCTTCCAGTTTGCTGTACAGCTGAACAGAACGTGAGTTCGAGTTCGAGTGCGTGTGAAATAGAACTTCAACACGTCACGCCCATAAACAATGTGGGCGTGGCGTATTTTGGGCAGTGCATTCGCGAAATTATTTCAACGAAATTTTCAAAAACAGCAATTCGCGAAAATTTAGACCCGCGAAATTTAAGCGCTATACGGTATTATGACGACATTTGCCGCTATGGGCCCTAAAGGGCTAAGGGTGAATGTCAAGGTTCAACACACATACATGTACACCAATGTACACTGTCAATATATTAAGATTTTAATGTGCGTGTGTGTGTGACAGAAGTGGGATGTTCGTGGTGGGGTGGGACTAGACTAGTGAAACGCGACATCTGTACTTCAATTTACTGAACCACAAATCCACAAAGAATGTTCGAGAAATTTGGGCATGGGTTGGAATCTTCCAGAACAGTTGAGGCTACAAGCGGATGCAATCGGGGAGCTGCAGTTGAAGCGGACGCAATCGGGGAGCAGCAGCTGAAGCAGATGCAATCGAGGAGCTGTTGAAATCGGGGAAGAGCAGCTGAAGCGGATGCAAGCAGCGAGCAGCAGCTGAAGCGGACGCAATCGGGTAGCAGCAGATGAAGCGAATGGAAACGGAGACCAGCAGTGGAGCGGATCGATGCATTCGGGGTGCAGCAGCTCTGCACAGAGAGCTGTCTGGCGCCGGATTACTCACATAGGCGAATGAGGAGGAAGTAGCTGAGCAAGCGAAGCGAGCGAAGCTACTTGCACAAGTTAACCCTTTCCCTGCTAATGACGCCTTAAGGTGTCATGAGACGTAGACTTTCAGCTTCATGATGTCACATCCGGCAATGTCCTTGGGAGATAGGTTCTGCGACAGCAGAAAGGGCGGGACAGGGGGAGGTGGGTGGGTGCACCCGGAGGGTGCAAACAGCATGGCCGTGTCTGGGCTCCGCGATAGAAAGGTCTTGGTCGGCACTGGGAGGGCCATTTCCGCCGTTTTTGGCATAAATGGACTTAGAAAGTAGCTGTCTTGCCTTGTAGGGCCTCCATTTCCAGCATACACCACCCGTTTTTCAGCTACGGCAGGTTGGCATTTCTCGGGAGGCTTGATTGCAAGCTCGTTAATTGGTGGGTGTGGTTAAGTCACGTATATGCTCAGTATAGCCGAAATTACCTGTGTGAGCAGTTTCGAGCCCAGCAATGCCCTCAGGGAACAGAAATTAGGGTATGTTTAAGTGTTCTATAGACTGAAAATGACCTAGAGAAAGAATTTGGCCCCTAAAGAGTTAAGTGTATTCCAAACTGTAAGTCTAGGGTCAGTGTGATATACAATATTTATGACCCACAGCACTCATGAATCTCTACTCCCAGGCAATTCACAACCACAAGGTACAATCCCTCAATACCATATCCCACCAGAGGCCAAGAAAACAAACCACCACTGGGATTGGAAGCACCAGTGGATTGCGCTGGGGGTTGTCATGTTCACCCCCTCATTGGCAAACACCACACAGACACATCTCTCCACTGTTTGCATGTAACCAAAACAAACAACCAGCAAATCACTACAACCGTTCCAGGGCGCTGCTCTGAAGCCTGGCTTGTCCCTTGGTTTGTCCCTTGTCAGTGATGCCTGTGTAATCTTACTCTCTGTCCCTGTTGCGTATACCATCTACAGACTATATGTACATATCCAACCCACTATTCACATGAAAGTTGTTGGCTGGGTCCAACCATCACAAAATTCTTCAGCAGCAAGTCTACCTGAGCTAAACCTTTCGAGTAAGGGTTTGGCTCTAAGAGGAGTCGCTTGAGGTAAGTATCAACTTCATTTTGGACAAAATCGATCTGCAGCTATTCTCTAATCACACTTCAAGCATGCAGGAATTCACACACATGCAGGAGTCAATTTCTGATAGGCAGCCTGAAAGCCTCCATTAATGTGAAGACGTAACAACTGTTAACAACTAAAGTTAATTCATGACCTTTGTACCCAACGATTATTGTTGTAGGGAGAATTTATGGGAGTCATATTGACACAGCAGTAGCACTGTGATGTCAGAGCCATGAATTGTATTACTAGAGATGAACCCTATGACCAACAATGACCAGAGGGTGAAGATAACAGCTGCTTTAAAAGGTCTGGGAAGGAGGCTTAGTGGCATGAGCATGTATGAGAAGCAAGGCCACTACTAGGACATACATGTATGCTCAGTAGTCAGGGATGCATGCTCCCCCCCCCCCCCCCCCCCCCCCCCCCCCCCAGTGATGTCACCTCCACCACATTCAAATGGTACCATCAATTGTCGTCCAGCTGTTATTGTGAGCCAGGAAGATGCTATCCTGGGACGATCGACTTACAGCCAAGGAAGACACACTGTGCTACCAAAGCTTCCAGTGATGTCACGGTGGCATGGTACCACAAGTGATATCCTCCCAGGTTTTCCATCCAAGACGTTGTTTCCAAAGCTGCAAGACAAAGTCAGGGACGGAAATCCTATATAGGAACAAGACTTGGGAACTAACTAGGCTAACTATTATGTAGAACCAAGCAAAAACACATGTGCAAAAACATACCAGCAGCATTCAACATAACGGAGGCTGGATGGGCGTAGAGAGAGGCAGCTGCTAGTTTATATCTGTGAATGATTCCTTGTGGAGTATGGTAACAGTAAATAAGGATGAGAATATAATTTTAAAATGCTCATGACCTTCAACCTTATGGCTATTGTAGTCTGGTCTATTTCCTGAATTCCATGCCATTGTTCTACATAGCCAGATGGTGATAACACAGCCATGAATAATCATCACGCTGTTTACCTTACCAGCATTTCACCTGCATTGTCTTTGTACTTATAAGGTAATTTATAATAATGAATCCTTAGTTTCCATGACGCAAGACTAACTACAAAACATAAACATCAACAAACATCAGTCGTGCTGCAAAGCACTGTTGCTAAGGCGATGGTGTGTACATACCATAGTCACACGTTATTAAGTGCAGATCACTTATAAGCGCTGATTCGCTGGTAGGCACAGTACCACTATTGTCTAGCTACGTACTCTCTACTAAGCGCTGAAGTCTTTCCCAGAAACTCTGCTATTTTCAGATCCTACAGGCAGGAAAAGTTATAACAGGTGCCATAATGATGTACATTCATTAACTAGGAAGAGTACACTTGATCTTAATAACGTGCGACTGTGGTCGATGTTTCCACACTAATCGTCATCAACACATTCACAAGGGGTGGAGCCACGCTCCTGGTACCAGTCACATGAACTCCATAATAATATAGGTGACCCTTCAATGGACTACCCTCACAGCCAGGAATATGTATTTGGTACAGCAAGCTCACTTCCGACAATGATTGAGGGATTTACCACGATGGTGGCTAACGAGGGCATCGAGAAGGAAGGCAGAACCTATTGAACCAGCTAGGTCCCCCTGGACCGACGGCTTTACATCCCCTCCGAAGTGGCATATGTATGTTGCCAGCTGTAGGTAAATAACAAACACAGCCGCAGGTGATATGCATACGAACACAGCTGAATACAGTTGCCGTGTAGCCGGCCAGCGATCCTTGTCAGGTCTTTTCTACTCAAGCTGCAGTTTTAAGTATGCTCTTGCTGACAAGAGCATGGTTGGTGCATGGTTGCAGAATTTGAGCAAGGTTGCAGAATTTGAGCATGGTTGCAGAGTTTGAGCATGGTTGCAGAGTTGGAGCATGGTTGCAGAGTTTGAGCATTAGAAATGTTTTATAGTAATTATTGGCGTGCCATATCCTGTAAGTGCACATTAATTGGAGTGAACTGTATGTACTAACTGGTGGACGCAGTATGGATGACATGAGGCAAAGCACGAGGCAGGGTAGTCAAGCCTAACCATGCTCAACTCTGCAATCATGCTCCGACCATGCTCTTGTCAGCAAGAGCGTAATTGAAAACTGCAGCTGCAGGTAGAAAAGACCTGACAAGGACTGCCGGCCGGCTACACAGCAACTGCATTTCAGCTGTGTTCGTATGCATATCACCTGCGGCTGTGTTTATGTTTCACCTATAGCTGGCAACATGAATATGCCACTTAGTCAACCGATCAGTTTCACAATGAGAGCAACTCTGGCTGAACATACTGGTCAGCGTGCAGCTGCCAGTTAGTACACATGGCATCAGAGTCCTGTATGGATTTCATACACATAACCTTCACACTGACATATGTACACACACACGGTCTTAATTAAGTGCACAAAGTACTCACATGCTGAAACACTCAATAATCTGTCCAGGTATGGCGGGCATTCCACTGTCTATCATATTTCCGACAGTGAGGCAAACAGTGGGGAATTCGGCAGCCAAGAGAGTGACCAACACATGCAGCGCTGGGCACGGAACAATCACCACTCACTAAAGAATTCTTTGTGCATATTTGGTGGTGATTCACACCTCGGGAAATGCGAAACTCTTGTTAGTAATTGGCCACATTCAGCCGTGTAATCCCATAACGATAACAAGACAGTCATGTGCACACACTCAAACGCAGACATACAACTTCAGGAGGCAAGGTTTCCTCCTCCTGGCAACGGTCAACATACCGGTAGGTATGTGCAAGCAGAACATTGTACGGATAGTTAGGGTCAGATATATACAGTTGTAGGTTGCCATGGCAATGAAGCACTGTTTAGTTATGCCAACATTTGAATCGGTGGGAGCAATCTCTGGCACCAAGAAATCAACACGTGTCGGGATACAATGTCAAATTTGCGTACGACGACTCTATCCCTCACTCTCGGTAGTGCACTAGCAAGCTGGCTTCCCAACTGTAACTGAGCTACATGTCCCCCTCTTCTCCCTCCCCCTCCCCCTCCATCTCCCTCTTCTCCCTCTCCCTCCCCCTCCATCTCCCTCTTCCCCCTCCCCCTCCCCCTCCCCCTCCCCCTCCATCTCCCCCTTCCCCTCCCCCTCCCTCTCCCAGTGTTCTTGCCAGAAATGTGTTTAAGAAGTGCACATAATAAGATTCATACCGGTCTGTAACTTGTGAAGTTCAAGTGGTTGCCAAAAGTAATCAACATGCAGAGGCTGGCAAAGAAAGGACACATTGTGCTTTTAGACCAGACCACATTAGAAGCCCAAAGGGCACAGTGCCCTTCGGTGGAGGCCTAGCAAGAACACTGCTCTCCCCCTCCCCCTCCTCTTCCCCTTCCCCCTCCCCCTCTCCCCCTCCCCCTCCCCTCTCCCTCCCCCTCCTCCTCCCCTCCCCCTCCCCCTCCCCCTCCCCCTCTCCCTCCTTTCCCCCTCCCCACTGATGAGAGGAGGGAGTGGCCAGGGAACAAGACAAATACTTGTTACGCAGGCAGGAAATGTGTCACGTTGGTACCCCATGTTGGAGCACCCAAATGACAATTGAGACCTGCACTACGTCTTGTCACCAGTGACAGTATTCGCCTAGTGGGTGCTGTACAGTACCTGCTGGGAGGGACTTTGTTATAGCACTGCCCTGGGGACATGAAAACACACCAGTGGAGTTCGTTGTCTTGAAGCATGAGGACCCGCGCTGGCAGGATGTGTCTAGTGTTGCTATGGCACTACCTAGCAATACGCGTGTGCCTGTGCTCCTTGGTAGCTTGACAACGGGATGTACCTTGTACGATACCCTTGGCTATTCACATGTACCTCTGACAACAACAGCAGCAGTTAGCATCTCAGCACTGGGCTCACCTTTGGCCCCTCCAAATACGTTGGGAGGCAGGTCAGGGTGGATCAACCTCGGGTCCGATGAGAGAGTCTTGATGGTAGCAAAGTCCTCCTTCAACCTCTGCTGGATCTTCTGCAGTACAGAGAAAGCAACTGAGGCTCAAACACATGGAGCACGAGGGGGGAGGTATAGGTAGCTGTATAAAATGATGGGACCCCTTGTCAAATGGTGGGACCCCATACCAAATGGTGGGACCCGTACCAAAATGGTGGGACCCATACCAAAATGGTGGGACCTGTACCAAATGGTGGGACATTTACCAAATGGGACCCGTGGTGAACAGCTGCACCAAACTGGATACTACAGAAATGGCGGTAGCTATAGCTGTAAAATCTTTCCATCTCAAGCAGCTTGTAAACTGGCACTTTATCAGCTGCAATAAGAGGGTCCCAGTCCAGTACCATGACATGAGGACCGAACGGCAGCAGAAACTCTTGTAAATCACACAGTGGGCTAGCAATAGATGTTCTGGGCACTACTATCAAACTCTACTCATATGGTGTCGTAGCGTTAGCGAAAACCCAGTGTTTCTCTTGCACACCATCTGCGCCCCACCGTCACTGAAGGGAGACGGTGGGGTTCTAGCAGTGTGCCACAACAAGTACTAATCATACCAGTATAGACAATAGGTAGAGGGGAAAGAGGGGCAAGGGGAAGACGGAACGGGCAGGAAAAGGGGGAGAGGGAGGGGGAGGGGGAAGGGGAGGGGAAGGAAGGGAGGGGGAGGGGAGGGGAGGGGAGGGGAGGGGAGGGGAGGGGAGGGGAGGGGAGGAAGGGGAGGGGAGGGGAGGGGAGGGGAGGGGAGGGAAGGAAGGGGAGGGGAGGGGAGGGGACGGGAGGGGAGGGGAGGGGAGGGGGGAGGGGGAGGGAGAGCGGGAGGAGGAGAGGAGAGGGGGGGAGGAGGGGGGGAGGGGGGAGGAGTAACAGGTGGTCCTTCATTCAGTCACAGCGCTACTCTGAAAGTATGGGCATCCTTTCCATTACTGCAGCCAGTAGAAGACTGGGAGGCAGGGACTGTACTAAAAGCAATAGGTAGTCCGAGAGCGGCGAGACTCTCCGTTCCACAGTAGTAACTGTTCATCAATCTGCTTAGACTACAGAGCTTCTTCATCATTACAGTCTTCCATGCTACCCTGCACTAGACACTTACAGTTAGTTATTATGTTTGACAGCTGCCTTATACACAGGGCAGTCTAGAACAGCCAGGCTGGAGGACGTAAAAGAAATGCTTTTGACGATGAAAGGAAGCTTAGGATGTACTACATCGACGCAGAGGTTATGCGATTTATCCTCCGCGGGAAAGTTTGGCCGAGGCGAAGCCGAGGCTAAACTTTCCCAAGGAGGATAAACTGCGTAACCTCCGAGTAGACGTAGTAGATCCGGCTTGTACCGCAGCCATAACCTGCAAGTCAAGTTAGTAGCTGGATCCGGCTGCTAGACAGCTACAACTCTCTGATTCTCAGCACAGCATGGTTCGATTACATCATCGTGGAGGATAACTGATTTATCCTCCGCGGTACATCAAAGGATCGCCCACACACTGTGGTAGAAGTCTAATTGCTGAACAAAATTAATGCTGGATGGGTAGGGATAGGGTAACTAGCATCAAAGAGTGTTTTAACCCCACATTCCTCATTCTCAAGGTCAGGCATCCAGCAGTAAACGGAACTACAGGGCTCAACTATGGGGCTTTCCACTCCTCCTGTCCTGTCCGCATCGGGGGAAACACTGAGGAAGAGGTGGTTCATTTAACTTTTCACGGGGCTAGTCAGTTGTGACCTCTGAGGCTCTTACATCACCTTGCACTTGAACGACTTGTCCCCCGGCATGTGTGACCGGAAATGAGACAGCTTCCTCCGCCTCCACTGCCAGCGCCATATCAGGTGCCCCACCACCAGCAGCTGCATGTTGGGAAGGAGGGAGGGAGACAAGCAGTGAGACGCAGAGAGGGTGTGCACGTGTGTGAGCAGTGCTCTAGACAAACAGCTTTAGAGCAGTGCAGCTCCACTCTCTTCACGTAGTATAAAGAGTGTGTTCAAACCATTCCAATACACATATCGATTGGCATGCAAGTTTTGCATTGACGGCTGCTCCTATGTAGGCTGCATTTAGTAGATACCGTATGACCATGCAGCGAACGTTAACACACTGGGAAGGCAACTACACTGCCTGCATTTCTGAAATCATAATAGAATGCACCGTCACTCGTACAACAGAAGGCTGGGAGTGCCATAAATATTTTGGTCCATAAACGACCAAACTTCCAGTAAAATTTGTATCCCGGGAGCATTATTCCTTTAGTCCATGCATGGAATAATGGTCCGACCATACTAGTGCTGGGCGATATTGAAATTTTGCACATCGATTATTGTGAATTTAATATATCGATATATTGGGTAGTGGGTTGGATTGGTATCCAGTAGCATACGGCTCACACAACTGTGCATTTTTCACATACATGTAACAATTGACCAAAACTGGAACAGCGCATGTGAAAGATATGCACTCAATAACTGCCATATGGATTCGATATCAGTTCAAAACGATATATCAATATTAAGTAAGTATTGATATTGATATTGGGTACTTATATAGATGGACGATATATTGCAAAATCGATATATTGTCCCAGCTCTAGACCATACACAGATGGTATGACAATAGATTATGTGAGGTTGCCGCCCGGTGAGTCCGTGCTTTATTCAAACTATGCCACAGCAGCTACAATCGCAACAAATCAGAGCCTCAAACGAGTGGACATGAGTAATAGTTATAATATAGTACAGTTATCAGGGACTTATGGCAGTAAACCAATCTAGCCTGAGGGCGATAGCCCAAGGACAAGGTTTTGTTTACGTCGCGATAAATCCCTGACAAATGTACTATAAGTGGTCTATACGTATATATCCCTAGAGGCTGTGTAGCAACGTTCATGATTGGTCCACACAGCAACGTACCTGATTCGTCCACAGCACTCCCTTGCATACAAAACTAAAGTACGTACGTAGCTACAACTTACATAGCTACCTATAGAAAGCCAGGCTTGTATCTGCACACAGTTTTACTGTTTATCAAGCGCAGAAGGGGTTAACGTTGAACCCCAACATACAAGGATGGTGATTGGCGGTCCGGGAACAAGTATTGTGCACAAGTTATCTAGTCTTGTGGGCTCAAACCCTCCACTCTGGCCCACGAGATTAAGTTTAGACCCAGAGCAAGCCCCCTCATTTTTGTGACCAGGATCTGGTGACCACTCACAGTGCGGGGGACAAGTTCACAGTGCCATGGGTGGTCCCATATACAGTACGTTGTCAATCACCAGACACCATATATATAAAATCGGACACCGCCGAACCATTCGCAACAAATGGTCCTAGAAAAGCTAATGCTTTCTACGCTCCAGGTGTGAGTTAATCCCATACGCTCCATATTTTTCTGGGTGATATCCAATAAAACGTAGCTTATAATCACACTGTGGATATGCATAGTTTCGACCTCTAATTTACTTCTGTTGTCTTGTACGACTTTATTTCAACTCCGCAGACAGTGTGGCAGTATTCATCAAGCCTGGTCATAGAACGATCCAGTCTGGTTGGACTGTAGTCTCGGCCCCAGACCCAAACCAACCCCAGTGCGGGCTGGGGTGGGTTTGGGACCGAGACTAGTTGGACTGATGTCCGACGATTGAAGTATACAGTCCAGTGGAGTCCGAAGGTAGAGGTCGCCCTCCGAGCGTTGATGGTCCAGATGCATTTGTGGCGTAACCTGCAAGCCGGTGAACTTGAAAATTCATTTAGCTTCGTATTCACTGCCTCATGAAAATAAACGCACAAAGTACGATTCGTTATCTTACTGCGTCCAAGAGATATCACATTGTCCGGTTGATGGTGTCCGAAAATTGATGACCTAAGCTACAGTGGAGGAGCCGATCAGTCTGCTATGACCAGACGACCACTAGAGTAAGTACAGGGGTGTCTGGATGGGGGTGGGGGTCCGGACACCCCACAAATTTCTTTGCACAGTTGCTTGTAGGAAGAAGTTCGCAGAGCGTCCGGACACCCTTGCCCTCACTCTACGCAGGTACAGAGCCCTTGCAATTATGTCACATTATCTGAGACGTTTCTGTATACTATCTGGAAGCCGCAATCTTGGAGGACCGGAATACATTGGCTTCATACGAGGTATCCATCGAAACGTGCTGGTAAGTGTTCATATAGCTTTAATAGCAATCTCGATTCAACACATACTAGAAGCATTGTTGGTGTATGACTGCGTTTGCCGAGATCGCGATAGAAGCTGCTATCTCCTCGAATGCAAAATAGTAGCCATGGTGGAGTACCTGTCCGTACTTGTCCGTATTCTCGAAATGATGTCATCGTGTGCAACGGGTCTATAGAATGGTATGCTTCTCAGCAACAGTGCGAAGGAATTAGTGGGGTGTCTGGATCCAGGACACCCCCGCACTTTCTCTACCCACAAAGGGTGCTACCCCCCCCCCCCCCCCCCCCCCCCCCCCCCCCCCCCTTGCTCTCAACACTGAGCAGAAACAATGACTGACTGCAACTCACCACCAAAATTCCATATGCAAAGGAGAGCACATATATATGGAAAGTCTTCTCCGAACTGGCCTCGCTCGGGACCACCCCAGACCCGATCCCATCACCAGAAGTAATGTCGTCCATGGTGAGACACGCAGTCGAACAGCAGGTAAACTGATCCACGAGGCAAAATCAACACAGCACGAAGTGCACTAAGAAGGTGCTCTTCCATTGGAAATGGCTCTAACTCGTTCCCAGACCACCCATGTGGTGCATGGAATCTGGAAACAAAATAGTCAATTCGAACTTTGAACTTTTCACGTCGATCGCGAGCTAGCTATAAATGCAGCTATAGTACAGGTGTGTCACTGTGGTAGGCAAACTTTCAGGCTTGTCTCTTCGCACGTACTGCAGTGAGACATTCATGAGACAGAATTTTATATACAGCTAGCTTTATACTAAATTGCACCGTTCAAATCACCCCAGCCCCACCCACTCACCCTCCCACCCCAGCCCCACCCACCCTACCCCTCCCACCCCAGCCCCACCCACCCCTACCCCTCCCACCCCAGCCCCACCCACCCCAGCCCCCCCCCCCCCCCCCCCCCCCCCCCCCCCTCCCATGCTCCCCACCCACCCATGCTCCCCCCCACCCATGCTCCCCCCCCTCCCATGCTCCCCACCCACCCATGCTCCCCCCCACCCATGCTCCCCCCCTCCCATGCTCCCACCCCACCCTGGCGGTTAGCTAGGGTTAGGTTAGGGTGAGGGCTCACCTCTCCTTTACCTAACCCGAGCTAAACCTAACCCGAATGACAAAGATACAACTTGATGCTCTTTATATACTCGCAGAGAGCCAGCCGGCAACGCGTGACCCAGCCAGCAACGCCCTCATTTGATTGGTTGGTATTCGCAGTAAAACGAAATTTTGGTGGGAACGCGTGCCTGGCAAATGTGCACGCGCGGACTATTGCCAACGAGGAGCGTGCTTGCGTCTCTGTCGTTTTCTGGTAAGTAGACTATAGTGCTCACCTCCTCTGGTAGGTCCTCTGCCGCTGGCACTCTCTCTCTGTTGTAGCTGACTTCCCAGGCTAGTCAGGTACCGAGACTAGTCCCAGGCCTTCTACATGTACGCCTCCAGCTTATGCAGTATCTCTGTTGCATACAGCACACAATCCATGCAATCGTGGAAGCGAGGAAGGCTTGGGAACGAGGCTGAGTTGAATTCTGTGTCAATCTGCTAAGCCGCGAATGATGGAATGGAGTCTGGGAACGAGGTTTTAGACACTTAGCACTACTAGCAGAATGGGCCACACAGACAAGCGTGATAGCCTACCGACTAGCCAAGGAGGAAGATTGGAGAGCAAGGAGTGCCTACAAGCTCAAATCCATGTGGATGAAGAGCTACATGTAGTATGGCATCCTCTCTGGGTAGGGACTATATTATCTATGATACAATTTAGTTTCTGTTGTGTGCTGCTGTATTGAATCCACACAGGGAATAGATCATGTACGTTTCATAATGTGCTGTCGCCAAGTACTCCCCCACTATCCCCAGAAGTAACTTGTATGTCCAACTTACTCCAGAATAAAACACCCCCAGGCAGTTTAACCCACCAGACGTTTTGTAAACATTTCCGATGGCCATGGTACACGGATTCCCAGCTGTAGACCGAGTTTGTGCTAGCTAAGCTTCTTGTCATCTATGGCAATA
Organism: Axinella damicornis; assembly: GCA_963931865.1. NCBI lineage: Eukaryota > Metazoa > Porifera > Demospongiae > Axinellida > Axinellidae > Axinella > Axinella damicornis. The sequence goes on along the minus strand of OZ007514.1, from coordinate 6,218,627 downwards.
TCATTTCATGTTCTAGAGTCACAGTTGTCATCGTTCAAAAGTCTTCTGTCTGTCCAGCATGTTTCAAGAGAATCCATGTGTCTGCACACGGCAGATTGTGAGTATGACTTCTCTTCTCTTGTGGTCAGGAGTTCAGCTCGTGTGTTGCCCCTGGGAGCTGGAGTCAGGTGCTGAGCAAGACAATGAGGTGAGCATCATGCCACAAATCAGGCTAGAATATTGTTATACAGAACTCCCTGCAACCACAAACACACTACCTCCCTCTTGTCTCCGGGCCCACCCTCCTTCCCCTTGTCCCCATGCCACACCCCCTGTCTCCTAGCTTGTTGCCGGTCCCCATCTTCCTTCCCCTTGTCTCCTTGTACCCAGGCCACCCCCTAGCCTCGTTCCCAAGCTCTCTCTCTGAAAGGAAAAAAGCTAGAACCTGTTAACGTTCGGGGGGGGGGGGGGGGGGGGGGGGTCAAGTCAAACCATGAACTTCTGCCACCTATGTTCTGGCGGTACCATTCAGATTGCAGAACGTGAACATGTGACTATTTTGTAGCCCTGTTTGCCTTAGCTGCCGTGCTAACATAGACTCTGAAATGAACGTTCAAGGACAGGCTACCTCTCAAATGTTGTTGAAAGGCAGATGACTGGTGTGCGAGAAGGCCACTGGTCAGAGCTCGCTGTTCACTGCGGTTTGTGTGTGGGACCAGCTTGCTCATCATTTGTCACCGCTTACGGGATCGACAGCTCACAAGGTGAGCTGTCCGATTCACTTGTAAAGATGTCTCGGATCTCATGGGGACACCTTGATAGATATTTTGAATAGTGTTCCACAGATTTGTAACTCACGCAACATTTACTACAAACTTTGTTTATCATATGAATGATGATGTGCCGTAAGTCTATGGCTTACCCCCCCCCCCCCCCCCCCCCCCCCCCTCCCCCCCATGTTACCAGGCTCTTTTACCTTTCAGAGAGAGAGCCTGCAGGCTAACGCCACCCCTCCTTCTTGTCTCCTTATTCCTAACCATCACCCTCTCCACTTTTTCCTCCCTTTGCGCTACATGTCACTAACTCTGGAGAACCTACTTTGCGTGTATTATTTACACACCTGTGAGCATGCACATCCTCTACCTTGTAATGCAAGCCCACAGAGAATGCAGATGTGAAGATTGTTGCAGTGGACTTGCAGCTAATTAATGGCCCCCATCCAATCGATTGGATATCCACGGCGATACCACAAGTGAGCATTTTATGTTTTTATGTTTGGTCCCCGTGCAGCAGGATGGCTCCCCTACGCTCACTTCATATACTATTCTCTCACATTCAGGAATCAACAGCTCGTGAATTCATGGGCAGGGTGGACAGGCAGACCTAGTGGTTTGTGATGGGGCGTCTGACGTCACTGGACTGCATGACCTCTCAGCTACTGCTGGCTGTAAGTGATCGCAACTACATTACATGTAGGGATGGCCTAGTCTCGTTCCCAGACGATGATTTTTTACACGCGGGGGAGTGGGGGGGAGGGGGGTGGAATACATCTGGTAACCCGCCTATTCCATTTTGGTTCTGGTGCCCCAGAATGCTGGCACATTGTTCTGTTTCAATTTAACTTGTAACGTAACGTAGGATTACATTCCCAAATCGACATAAGGCAAGAAAGCATTCCGTTGACGTAACACAACAATTTCGAATTCCGTGAACCTAAACGGAATAGGCAGGTTCCCAGACTTTACTTCCCCTCTCGGCAGAATGTATAGTCTGCATGGCCCACGAGACTAGGGATGGCCTGCCATGACTCACCTCAATGCTACACTCCTGGTAGGGGATAAATTGTGCCGCGTAATGTAATCTAAAATAATAATTAAACTTTGACTACCTTAGGAATGGCCTACAAAGATTCTGACTACACCATTGTGATCGCTGTTATGCAGTGACCCAAGTGTACAATCTTGGTGCTGAAACTCACCTTGGTGATGGAGATACGAGCGCTTTTGTCATGCCGTCGGCCGCCATTGCTCGAGCACTCCCTTCGACTTTCATTGCCAGTATACTAGTACAGCTCTCACGATGGGCCCACAAAGATTGTCGTGATCGCTCTCATTCACCAACGCCTACATGCCAAAACGCACCCACTGTAACTAGCAGAATGTATAACATTGTGGGGCGAGCCTGAGCGAGTGCATGCATATTCAGCATGCATTTCACTCATTCACCTCAGGCTTGTAGAATTGCAGCACAAGAACCTATGGACAGTACATGATGATCATGTATACATGCGGCACAAACAAATGAAAGCACTCTCACTGTCTTCTTTCGCTATGCAGTAGCTCCCATGACTGTAGCCATTGAAGAGCAGAGGTAGGTAAGTCTATGAGTCAGTGACTTCAACATAGTGAGCAACCATGCAGCCGCAAGTCGCAATCGGTGAACTTGTAGCTAGCTAGAGTCAGTCAGAAGTCGCAATTTCGCAGTCTTTGTTACTGTGCAGTACCGTAGCACGCATCGCTGTATCCATTGAAGAGGTAGACTCGTGAGTGGTCTCCGTCCCTGTTGTAGCCATCCAAGGAGTACACGGTTCCCAATTCGTGCCTCTCAGAGCTAACTCGTTGAGTGCTTCGTTGTTGAGGGAGCACGTGTGAATTATCGTGACGTAAGGAACTTTCGGCTATTTGCATGCAGAAGCGTTAATTTACGGTACGACATACGCATACATACATACAGACATACAGTCACAGTTTTCATTTTGCACATCTATGTGGGGCTCGCTCGGGCTCGCCCAGATTATATTATTATTATTATTATTATTTGTGACTTTACAGACTGTATGAGGTAAAAGTGCATGAGTGAATTGTAGTTGTGACGTGAATTTGGGGGTATAAATGACAGTCTGAGGGACTAACTCCACTGAAGGAGCAGCTCACGTAATAGTTAAGCATAATACATACAAACATCAAAACATTGAACAAGATAGTAGCAAGTTACTGTAAGAAACACCTTGAGCATGGACATACAATGTGAAATGAACAGTGGTTTGTAGGGTCAAAATTCGCATTAAAGTGCTCCCAGAAGTACTTGAGGAGACTATGTTTATTGCTTTCAACGGATACAGTGAGATCGATAAGACTGTTCGGTAGAGAGTTCCAGAGTCTTACAACTCTATTAAAGTAGAAATGTCTAGCCATTGAGGTTTTGCAGAAGTTGTGAGTGAGCTTGTTGGCAGCTGCTGCTCTGGTGTTGCCGGAGGAGAATGATACATACTCCCGTATGTTCATGTTGTCGTGCGGGTCATGGAAGCATTTCAAAAGAAAGCACAGGTCTTGCAACTCTAGCCAGTACATAAGAGGCAGGAGATGAAGTGATTGTAGTCTCCACTTGTAGTTTCCTCTATTGTAGTTGTTAAGTATGAACTTTGTAGCTTTCCTCTGGACTCTCTCGATGTTGGTGATGTCTTTTATGAGGTGGGGTCGCCACAGTTGACTGCAGTAGCTTAAATGTGAGCGTACAAGTAATATGTACAATCTCTTCTTGAGACTGACAGGAGAGGAAGCTGGCAGTGTCCGTCTTATCAAATTTAGAGATCTGTAGGCTTTCAGACATATATGGTTGAGGTGGTCTGTCCAGGACAGATCACTGTTAACAATGATTCCCAGATCTCTTTGTGTATTTGCTGCTGTAATGGTGGCACCATCCAGAGTGTAGGAATCAGAGCGTTGAGAAGGGTATTTTGCGCAAGAAAATTGCAAAATATTGCATTTGTCTGTGTTTAGATATAGCTTGGAATGTTGGCACCAACTTTCGACTTGATGAATGTCATCTTGAAATAGCTGTTGGTCTTGCTCGTTCTTGATAGTGTGTAAAAGCTTGGTGTCGTCAGCAAAAATGAAACAAGATGCAGATCTAATAGAAAGCGGCAAATCATTGACATAGATTAGAAAAAGTAGAGGGCCCAATATGCTGCCCTGGGGCACACCTGATAAGACAGGTAGGATAGAAGAGTTGCATCCATTGTAACGTATGAAATGAGATCGGTTGGATAAGTAGTTACTGAACAATTTCCATAGAGGGCCTGTTATCCCGATTTGCCAGAGTTTCTGGAGTAGTTCATAGTGAGGTACAGTATCGAATGCTTTGCGGAAGTCTAGGTAAAGTGCATTCATTGTGTGCCTGTTGTCCAAAGCATTGTGCATCAAGGCGAATGCTGCTAGTAGTTGTTGCAGGGCAGAACGATTTTTGAGAAACCCAAACTGGAACTCAGATAGTTTTGGTCTAATGAATTCGATGACTTTATTGTATATGATTCTTTCCAGAACTTTGGACAATACGCAGAGTAGAGATATAGGTCTGTAATTCTTGATTTCTGTTAGGCTTCCTTTTTTGGGGATTGGGGTTATCATATGTATTTTCCATTGAGAGGGTAGAAAACCGCTCTTCAAGCATTGAGTGAATAGGTGGAATATAGGTTCAAGCAAGGATATGCTGCAATTCTTGAGTACCAACGGATGAATGTTGTCGCTGCCCCTAGCTTTTGATGTGTTGAGCTTGCTCAGGGCTTCATAAATATCTGATCTGGTAATCACAATCTCGCTTAATTGTTGGCTAGGGGGACTCAGTTGTGTTATATCTGACAGGGATTGCTGATGATTTGGGCGGTTGAAGGTTGAATGAAAGAAGTCGTTAAAGACTTCTGCTATTTCCATTGGGTTATACAAGGTATCGTTCCCTTGAGTAAAGAAGTTTGGTTTGAACTTGCTTTGGCTGAGTGACTTGAGATGATGATATAGTTTCCGCGGTTGTGATTGGAAAGTGCATACTAGATTTTGTATATAGTCATCCTTGGCAGAGCGGATTTTGGTCTCAAGTTGATGTTCGGCATTTTGTAAGTTGCTAAGATTGGTATTGGAAGACTTAAGACGGTATCTACGACGGTAGGTGTGAATACGTTTGAGATCGTATCTTATACTTGAATTGAACCATTGTGGCTGCGTTTTGTTTCTTTTTCTGACTTTCGGTACAAACTGGCTGCAAGCAGATTCGATCATTTGTTTGAAGTGAGACCATGCGAAGTCAACATCTGTGGTTGTGTCCACAACATTGCAGTAGTACTCAGCAGCGTGATCCAAGAAATTGCCCATGCTCTCAAAATCTGCTCTGGGGTACAAGTAATGAAACACATGTAGGTCTGTCAAATGTGATCGGCTTGCAATTGCCATATAAATGTTGGCACTGACTAGATAATGATCTGTGGGTATGGATGGTTGGGATATGTTGATATTGTTGACCTTATGGGGGGAGTTGGTAAAGATAAGATCCAGAGTATTGCCTTGTCTGTGTGTAGAACTGGTGATTAGTTGGACGAAGTTCTTGGAGCACGCAAAGTCACAGAGCATTTGTGAAAAAGGTTGTGAAGCATTAAGTGTATGCCAGTTGACATCAGGTACATTAAAGTCTCCTAGAATAAAAGTATCTGTGGTAAGTGGAACTGAATTTAAATAGCGAGTTACTTCTCGATGGTACGAATCTGAGCAAGAAGGGGGGACGTAGATGCATATTATATGTGCTGTTGGTTTGATGTCAAGCTCAATGTGAATTAGTTCTACTGTAGTGTGGGTGTGTACAAGTTTAGCGTTGATATCCTCAGATATAGCGATCAGTACCCCTCCTCCTCTAGATTCCCTGTCACGCCTGTAGATCTTGTAATTCTGAGATATAATTTCATTATCCATGATTTGGTTATTGAGCCACGTTTCTGTGATGCAGATTACATTCAAGCTTTTGCTAAAGACGAGTGATTGGAGTAGATCAAATTTGTTAATCAGGCTACGAGAATTCAGGAGTGCCATTGATAGTCAATTATTGAGATTGGGGTTGGGAGGTGGGGGTGTTTGGTGCTCAGAGCAGTTGTCTTGACTGGTAGGTACATCTTGAGGGTCATCATCAGTAGAATCGATGGGGGCCTGGGGTATTTGGGTAAAACCGGTGTTAGTGGCAGAACCATACTTGTTTCCGTTGACAAACAGGGAGTCTCCTCTTATCCGGATGTCTGTTTTGTTTATTCCACTTTGTAGTAGTTTTCTCCTTTCTTGGAGTACAAACTTTTCACGTTGTCGTTCTTGGGGAGACATGACAGGTTTTATTGAGATTCCGGGCATTTCAGAAAGTTTGCGACGGTTAACTAGTATGGCAGTAGTGTCACATGAGCGTGCTAGCGTGATGACCAATGGTCTACATGTCTGCTTCTCAGGGTTGTACCTACCCAGTCTTGAGCAGTCCCGTATAGATTGCTCAGATATGTCTGCACATAGGTCCTGCACAATCTTGGTGGCTGCTTGCTGGTCATTTCTTGTCCTTACATACATAGGGGTGCCTTGTGCGCACTCTTTGATGCCGTAAATTACAACATTGAATTTGCGTTCAAATTTGGGCCTTCTTGCAGTTCTGCTGGGTTGCATTGGTTGCCTTGGCTGGGTGTCATTTCTTGTAATAGAGGCATAGGTAGGTAGCCTGGTTTGAGACGAAGGGCTAGAGAGTGAGGCTGCCTGTGGCGGATTGTCCGTTTTACCAATGGTGGACTTTAATTGGGAGAGTTCGGTCTGCAGCGCGACAACTACTGCTTCCAGGGAGGATATCTTCATTTCTTGGGCTGCAAGTTGACACTGGTAACATTTAAATGGACCGTCAGAGTGTTTGAGCGCTTCGAACGATTCCCTTGTGAGGCCGCAGCATGTCCTGTGCAACCATCCCTTGCAAAGACCCTCGCACATGATGGCATCTTGTCCAGCGTTCGTTTCGTCGGAATCTATGATGTTTTCTTGGCAAACCAGGCATGAGTGAGTCGTTTTGCCTGCGTTGGTACCTCTCCTGGAGGACCTTTGAGGGGGAGCTCCACTCTTAGTTCTCAACTTGGGTGGCAACCCTGCGCTGTCGCAACCAGGGTTGCAATGGCTACCAGGAGTGCGGTTGCCCCTCGGAACATAATTTGTCCCAAAAAGTTTGTAATAGCCTGTCCTACTCTACGACTTGAAAACACAAGGAAACTATAGAAATGCCATTATCCATCCTCAGTCATTGGACTGCACTGGAGAAACTAGCTGTAGATACAGGACTGGACGGGCACCGTCATCGTCAAAGTTGCTCCGTGATTGCGCCGTCCACACGCTGTTCGAGTCCGTCGTGGGACCACTTGAGTATTACATTATTTCCTGCATAGACCACACCTACAGGCACTCCTCTACGCAGGAGAGTCACAAAAGCCGAATACGAAACTTCAAATGGTCCCACCACGGACGTACTCGACGGGTGTGCGGACGGTGTGGATATGGAGAAGCTCTGATGGTTACGGTGCCCGTCTAGTCCGTATCTTCAGGTTGTTTCTCTTGTGCTGAGTATGGGTAATGTCATTTCCTTGTTTCTTTGCTTTGTCAAGAGGTGGAGTAGGACAGGCCGTCACTAAATCCCTTTCAATAAAATCTCTTTTTTTATACCTATGCCATTGCACGTTCTTACCATCCCTATATTGTCGCAAGTTAAGCTTGATATTGAAATAACCGAAGGAACTGTGGATGGTGACCTCTTTGTGCACTCTGTTGAACATACGTTGCTCCCTATCTTACAACCCTTTAATGGAAAGAATCCAAGGTCAATTGTGGTTCTGGATAATGCGAGTGTGCATCACATGAGCAGAGTTGCTGAACTAATCCACAGTGTCGGGCTATCTACCAGCCTACAGTCCAGATTTTCAGCCATTAGAAGAAGAAATATTTCTTGAAGGAGAATGAAGTGATTTATGATTCAACCGATACACCTAGCCAACTTCTGACCATGGCATTCACTACTGTTTCCCCAGCAGACTGTTTGGGTTACATGCATTCTGGTACAATGTATTATACATGCTCAACATTAGTCCAATCGCTCTAGCTGTGTCATGATTGAACCTCTGCGTTTCTCAAACTGTTCCGCAGTGGCCGTGCCTCGTTCAAACATACCATGTACCAGCTCTAATTGATGCAAAAGTTTACCCTGTAAATCAATTTTGCGACCAGGTGAAATGCCTACATTAGATGAAGTTGAGCTGGTAGAAGTATTGGTAACAGGTGTTTCTTTTCTCACATCCGCTTCTGGGGACTTGATTGCTGTGGCGATTGTCATCGCCATATCACCCACAGACCTCTGCATGCTTTGTGTCTCTCTGCCCGAGTCACTCCTAGAATACTTCGGTTTTCCAACCTGACCACCCCAGATGAGTCCGTGTGGGGGACTATCCCAGCTCTTGTGACGTTCGTTCACAAGGGTCTCAGCCCAAAACGTGTATTGTACCATGTTATACTCGTCTCCATGCTTCTCTTTAAGTTCGTTAGCTACTTGAAGAACTTTGGTCTTCCTTTCCTCTAGGGCAGATACCTTAGTCTTCTTGGATTTTCTTTTCGCTGGGGCTTCTTCTCCATCTTCATCATCAATTACATGTACAATGGAAGATGACCGCTTCCTGGCATCAATTCCCTCACACCATAAACTGTAACCTTTCTTTATAATCTTCTGCAACTCTGCAGAAACATCATCAGGCTCACTAAAGCAGATTTTCTTTGTACCAATCACATACCCAACATCAAACTCAAGATTGAAAGAAACCACCTTCTTACCAAGCTGCTTCAAAATCTCTTCCTTAACAACTAACACTCTCCAATCGTATAATGTAACTCTTGAACTCGCGCTTATTACTGGACTTGAATACCTTTATGACTAAGCGATGATGAACAGGAGCATCCTGCAGTATTGCAGTCTGATGTGTGCTGCCAGTACGTCCGACGACAGCGGATGCGTTGCTGCCAGGAATCACAATGGCTGATACTGCCGCGCTGCTTCCTCCAGCAATAGCAGACTGGTTGTTAGTAGTAGTATTAACAGCAACAGCTGATACCTGTAACTTCCCTGGCCTGGGGCAAGGAGGTCGTCGTCCGTGGCAGCAAGGTTACTGGCCTCAACTGGCCGACACCTCGCAGCTGAGCTAGAAACGAGTTCAGGTCTGTCATGACGATCAACACAAACAGCCAAACACTGGTCCTAACCATCGCTTTTGACAAGAATTGACACGTGGAGGCGGTTAAATGGGGCCAGGCAATTGGCCAGTTTCGCCGAATCTGATTGGTCAATTTGAAAGTGCACGTTTCAACATTGCCGTTATTTGGACAACCAGCCTGAAATTTACGGTTACCATACTCCTTCTGCTTCTTTGTATTCCTCCTTGATGGTTCGAGCTTGCAATGATCTACAGTTTATAAAAAAGAACTTGTGAGCCCGCATGGACCTGTACTCCATAAGTCAAACAGAGCGTCGAGCAATGGCGGCCAACGCGAGACTCATATCAAGGTGAGTTTCAGCACCAACTTTTTACGTTCAGGTCAGTGCATGATAGCGATCACGGCGGTGTAGTCAGAATCTCCGTAGGCCAATCCTAAGTGCTCAAATTTTAATGTGCGTGTGTCTGCGTGCATGACGGAAGTGGGATGTTCGTGGGGTGGGACTAGACTAGTGACGTGCGACCTTCGTACTTCAATTTACTGATGCAGAACCTCAAACTCTGAGAAGAATGTTCAAGAACATTGGGCATGGGCTGGATAGCAGCAGTCGAAGCGGACGCAATCGGGGAGCAGCAGATGAAATGGACGCAATCAGGGAGCATGCAGCAGCTGAAGCGGATGCAATCAGGGAGCAGCAGCTGAAGCTGACACTATCGGAGAGCAGCAGCTCTGCACAGAGACCTGTCTGGCGCCGGATTACTCACGTACGTGAATGAGGTAGCTGAGCAAGCGAAGTGAGTGAAGCTACTTGTTAATATTAATTATAATGTTTACGTGGCACAATTTACCCCTACCAGAAGTTTAACTAGAGGTGAAGAATGACATGCCATTATAGTTTGCTGGCCATATTTTCTAGTCACTTATGCAATGACATCCAGGGTAGAGAGGACACAGCCTCGTCCCCAGGTACCGTCCAGCTTTTCATCACTTGCCGTACTACAAGCGACGGAAAGCTGGTCGGGGCCTGGGACGAGGCTAGAGAGGGCGTGTATGTAACTATAGAGATCAATGGCCCAGGGACCTTAGGGAACGAATGTACCCAATCAGAACGTGGTGAGTTCTGGGTAGTAAAACATGCTAGTGAATCGAATGTACTAGCCTCATTCCCAGCCCCCCTTCCGAGCACCTGGGAACGAGGCTACAAATATACCTGCAGAATGCATGCGGGTTAATTGCGTGGTATCTTATATCTAAGGAATTCCTCTCACTGTCCTGAACTTCACATTAGGCAGATTGCCCATGTGCAACTAAGATTCTAGATGTTAGAGTCACAGCAGGTTGAATGTTCCCTTCTGTGTCCTTGCCGATTCCCATCGCACCCCTGATTATACCCTCTTTGCTCTCGATACTTCACAGGTGCTGAACATCACAACCCATGTCCTGTGGGAAGGTGGGAACTTTGTGGCCAAGATCTTCCATGGAAGAATGTGCAGCTGCTCTACTCTCAGCTGAAGATCTTCTTTGAGAGGGTCACCTGCTACATGTATTAACCACGCAACAGCCGAAACTCCAGCATACGTAGGTATGGCAAGCGTTTAGTGCTATATAAGTAGCCTCGTTCCCAGGCCGTCTGCCAGTCGCGCGCGCATCGCATACGTGACCTTTGAACCCTTGTCAGATAGCTGACAGAAGGCCTGGTACCACTCCTACGTCATTTACAAGCAAAGTGGACACGGTTATGAAGCAACTCGACTACAAGTATGCTTTCAAGTTTATATTGATACCACGAAGACAGCAACTTGATGCCAACTCAGCGCTAACGGGAATACAGCATGCACTAACGTTTGACTACTCAGGCGTAAGTCTTACCAAGCGCTTGGTAAGCTACTGTAGAGGTAAGCTATTGTAGTTACCACAACCGTACAACAAGGAGTTCCATACCTGACGCCTCCAGTGGTCCACCACGGTAGCGTAAAAGCCAACAATAACTCGCTAGGAAACCTGCCGTTAGCCCGTGAACTTCTGGCACGGAGCCATTTTACATGAAACCGTGTCCACCTACGTCATAACCGTGTCCATATTGCAGTGCTTAAGCGCTTGTAAATGACGTAGGAGTGGTACCAGGCCTTCTGCCAGCTATCTGACAAGGGTTCAAAGGTCACGTATGCGATGCGCGCGCGACTGGCAGACAGCCTGGGAACGAGGCTACTATATAAGTACATGCAAGTCTAACCTCATTCCATGCAAGGTCATAGGATAAATGCTTCTCCTACCGACTGGGAACGAGGTTAGTGCAAGTATCATAATATTATATATACACTGGGGACATCTTTGCGGGTATGGTGAAAGCAACTTTTAGATGCAAGTTAGTCTACCAAATTTCTCTCGCTCCTAAAGTTGGGGGTGGGGCGTAGGGAAGAGAGAGAGAAGCTCTATGCCCTGCCCAACTTCTGGAGCAAGAGAAATCGATCTAGTTCGATTGGCTAACGTGCAAGTCTAGCCTCATTCCCAGGCTGTAGGAGAAATGTTTCTCCTCCCGACTGGGAGCGAGGTTAGTGCAAGTCTGGATGTCACTGGGGGCATTTTTGCAGGTTTATGGCGAAAGCACCTAAAGGGCTTAAGAATTTCACATTGGTCATGGTCGACACACCCTGCTTATTTATTTTCATGACACTTACAAAAGGGAATGGGGGGAGGGAGGGAGGGAGGGAAGGGACAAAGGTGGGATGTTACTAAAGGGGGGTCTGGGGGTCCTCCCCCAGAAAAAAAATTGGAATTTAGATCCTCTGAGATTGATTCCGATGCAATTTGAGGGGCAAAAATCACATTTTATTACTAACCATAAACAGACCTACATATGCACGTTACAAGAACTGTAATCTGAATGGCTTGTGCCATTGCCTATTTCATTTCACAGTACTGTATAATAGGGAATGTGAAAATGCCAAGGGGGGGCAAAGAGATTCCAAGGGGGGGCGAATGCCCCCCCCCGCCCCCCCCTAAATGAAACCCTGCCCTTGCACTTCACCAAGTTCTAACCATGCATTGTTTGATGCTAAAACGACAGCTGCCTTGTTGCCGTACTGAGAGCCGTAACTTGTAACTTGTGATCTCTGAGCTGTTCACCATCACGAAACTACTACACTCTGCCTGTTGTACTGCCTTATACCCAGCCTCATTCCCAGCCTCATTCCCGGGCTCGCCCCGGCCTGCGGCCTGGAAGGTTTGGGCTGTGCAGACTGTAGCTATTGACCTGAGAAATATCTGACTCCTAAAATCTAGTCGACCACTACTATAGTCACTATAGTGAGACTGCACATTGTACTGTACTGCACATGTACGACTGTACGTGTGTATATATGTCTAGTGGCTAACTTGTCTCGAACCTTCTTCTCCATGCAGAGGCATTTGTTGTGCTGCATGGCTACATTCCTACAATGGCCAGTCGATCCCCTCCTGGATCACAATTATGGTGAGTCATAAGGAATACTACCGCGTGAAGCTACATGTTGGCTTCAACCAACATCAGACCACTGGTTATACTCCCCCTTTCAGCACTTAATATGTCCACATTTGCAGTCTGCATTCAATTCTTGGTTGGGATAGAAGTATCATCTTACCCCACGCTACATATTGAATTAAGGTGCCTTGAACAGTCTGACTGTGATCAACAGAGTGATTGTCCCCTTTTGGCTAGTGGAGACCGATCTGAGAGGGTTCGACTCCAACATGACCTACCCATTGCAGGTATATGGGGAGACTGGGGACGGAGACTTGACCATGCATGAAATACCTTGCTTAGCATGACCACAGCCATTACTTGTGCGGTATAATGGGCGGTCAACCAAGCCTGGCTTATCGGTTTGCAGAGCTTGGAAGATGTAGTGAGTGATGTAGAGTGGATGTTTGGTGGATGCAGGATGGAGGAGTGGCATACAACAGGACTCACATGACCCATGCACGGAGTGGTACGTCACCAGTCTTCCCATCTCCTCTCCCGGCTCTCTGTACAGTATGCTGCTATAGCTGGGTAGGAGGAGCCAGGAACGAGGTCAGGGCGTGTCTTTCCTTACTGCTGATGCCACTCCCTCCCTTGCATCAACCTATAATGACCACATGATGAGATCACTGTACTAAGTACGTGCAATATGCATAGTACATATTATGTGTATACCGTAGGCATTCTAATTATGCGTCCTTTCTAATTCTGCGTCAAAATTCAATGTCTCAAACCGATAATTTCCAATAATGCATCACACTCGAACTCCGGGGCTGGGGACTAATTTGCGTAACGCGATTATAACGGCAGCGTGGCAGCTAGCTCGAAGCGCACACAGTACAGGTGAACGGCGAAGAGGGCTCATCACATCACTGCCTGTGAACGTTGATGTATAAAGACACAGTTGCTATATGGCTGGGACATCAGTGAAGGTACGAGAAAGCAACTCACTTATGTATTCTGTGCCCCAGGATATGGACGCCCTGTGTAGGAGAAAAGGCAGCGAGAGTTCAACAACCGGGAACAAACACAACCGCTATGCAATAGCCTTGTCTACACTCGTCTGACTTCAGTACCTAGCAAGGTGTTTTCTAATCATGCGTCGAAGTTTGGCTGACCGAATTTCTATTGTTGCGTTGCATTTCAAAAATAAATATTTTTTGAGCGACGCATAATTAGAGCGCACAGATAAAGCCCTAGTGTGTGTTTGTATGCATGTTTCCGTTGTCATAATTAATTGTAAGGCTCCCAAAGAATAGTTCCTCCCCCTAACACACACACACACACACACACACACACACACACACACACACACACACACACACACACACACACACACACACACACACGTACACACATGTACACACACATGCACACACACACACACACACACACACACACACACTTCAAGAATCAACAGCTCATGAAATCATCGACGACTGTTTTGAGGGTGGCGAGGCAGACCTAGCAGTTGGTGATGAGGCACCTGACATCACTGGACAGCACGACCTGAATGAATACGTCCAGGCTCATCTGCTGCTGACTGTGAGTGATCACTTACTAGATTACACATCCTGGGATGGCCCTATTCCACGTGTTGCAAGCTCCGCTTCTCTTTTAATTATTCCTCGATGATTCCTGGCGAGTAAGCTTGCTTACTAGAGATTACACATATCGTAAGGATGGCCCTATTCCAAATGTTGCAAGCTCCTATTTTTGCTTCTCATTTTTAATGATTCCCGGCGAGTGAGCTTGCAGCAATCTTGGAATGACATTGGATTGAGGATGTGTACTTGCATTTTATGACCTGCAGTTTGTGGGTATAAATTTTTGCGAAAGGGCGTTAGAATTTCTCATTGGTAATGCCAATGATACATACCCTAAGACTGAAAGCTTGTTTGTGACATCAAGAATAACCGTTTCCAAGAGGGAGAGTTATTGAAGTTGAAGCAATAGCATGCCTGCAAGGATCTATGGACTTCTGAAGAACTATCCTGCCAAGGGATGAGTAATCATTTTGTAACTTCCAACAGATACCCACTTCACCATGACTGTGTATTCTAACCATTGACGCTGAAACGAGAGACAGCTGCCTTGTTGCCATGTGAGAGGCATAACTTGCACTTAAAATTGTGATCTCTGAACTCAGTGAACAGGTGATGCTCATTAAATATGGCATGTCCAAAATTACATTGTCGAATTCCCAGCCTCCCCCCAGCCTCATTCCCAGCCTTGATCATTCCCAGCACCCGTTGCAGTACATAAATTTGGGGCTATGCAGACTGTTGCTATTGGCCTGGGAAATAGCTCCTAAAATCTAGTCGACCACTAGCTATATACTGTGGTCACTATAGTGAGACTGCACATTACACTACATGTATTTATACATGTATGTGCATGTATGCCTAGTGGCTAACTCATCTCGATCCTTCTTCGGCAGAGGGTGTGTGCCATAACCTCCTCCCTACAATATGGTCAGTCCCCTTCCGGATCACAATTATGGTGAGTCGTAAGGAATACTATCCACTATCACAGGTGTACTTATAGTTGGGGGGGGGGGGGGGGGGGGGGGGGGGGGGGGGGGGGGTGGCCCCCTTCACCAGAATGGTGGGTGCGTCCACTGACTGAATTACACTCCAATTAGAGTTTACCAGGGGAAACTCGCGCCGTGAATAGTAGCTAGTTCAACGTCTCTCTGCAGTATCGAACCTTGTACATCTGTAACTTGCAGTGCAAAGCACGAAGGTGCCACGAAAATTTTTACGCGCCTCCATGCATGACCACAGTCGTTACTTTTCTTATGATGAGTGTCAACCAAGCCTGGTTGGCTTCTTCATTGGTTTGCATTAAGTGGAGGATGTAGTGAATGACGTAGAGTGAATGTTGGATGGATTGATGGAGGATGGGGGAGTGATAAAGCAGGACTCACATGACCCATCCAGCACCGATCTTCCCAGCTCTCTCGCGAAGAGCCAGGAATGAGGAACAGTTGATTTTTATGCCTTGCACGTCAGGGTGTGTTTTCCTTACCGCTGATGCCACTCCCTCCCTTGCATGACCACATGATGAGTTCACTGTACTAAGCACAATATGTATGGTACACATATACACACACAAACCATCCTTCATCTATGTTTGTATCCGTGGTCATAGGGCACTGATATGACAGACTGTATGTGCCACTGGCTCCCATCCAGTCTCCTATCAACCCTCCTCCGTATGAGACAGCTTGTAAGCTCAAGAAGACCAACCTTCTAGATACATCCAGCCGCATTGCAGATTCACTAACTACAGTTGCAGACAAGAGGACATACATCTACCCTGAACAAAATGCCAACCTTTAACTGCAACATCAGGGGGTGACTGATCAAAGTCTGCAACCACATGAAGATTTGCAGAATTTTCTTGGAGCAATAAGAAACGAATGGTGACTACTTTACAGTCAACAAGTTAATCAAACATTGCTGAATTCAAGGATGTACCTATGTGTGCTGTAACTTAGGAGACAATAACAATGAAGTGCCAGTTCACTGGATCTGAATGTGAATGTATTGTGCTAGATATACATACACATTGGTACTCACAGGTAGTCTGTAAGCTAGGTTTTGTTATCTTGTCGATCTGTGTGAGCTTGGTGAGTACAGAGCTGCTTAGCCTCGTTCCCAGGCCCGAGACGGCCTAGTCTGGGAACGAGGCTAAGATCTGCTGTTCTGCATGTTCGCGCGCATTCCCCGCGCCCACGCGCCAGATTTTAATTTCCTGGAGCGTGACTGGGGGAAGGGCTGCTCTGGGTCACATTCTGCAACACTCCGGGTCACACTCCGAATCGTTCTGCAGAAGCCAAATCTCGCTGCTGCGCTCCTTGTGGCAAGACAAAGAACACCATCAGGTATAAGAAACCCTTGGGCGAATATTACCGTAATGTTTATTTTGAGGGCCTCGAAGTCTGACGCCAACTGGCTCTGCTGCTACCTCCAGACTTTGCATTTCGGGTCTGTACCGCCTGATGTGTGAACGAGGAGTGTGGTGTGTAGGGCTGGGCGGTGGAAGATGGAGAGGGGGGTTGTGATTCGTTGGAAACAGAGTTTGCCCGCTGCTGACTGTGGAGGTACAGTCCCAGTCTGACCAGGGGTTGCTCATGCCCATCGTTCACTTCTCTGACTCCTTCACTCTTTATTAGGTAGGGGGAGCATATAGGGGAAGGGTGGAGCATTAGTTCTTTTTTTTTGTTTTTAGAAGGGTGGGAGAGCATATAGGGGACGGGTCGGGGAGCATATAGCTAGGGGGTGGGTCGGGGAGCATATAGGGGATGGGTCGGGGAGCATATAGCTAGGGGGTGGGTCGGGGAGCATATAGGGGATGGGTCGGGGAGCATATAGCTAGGGGGTTGGTCGGGGAGCATATAGGGGATGGGTCGAGGAGCATATAAGGTACGGGTCAGGGAGCATATAGGGGACGGGTCGGGGAGCATATAGGGGACGGGTCGGGAAACATATAGGGGATGGGTCGGGGAGCATATAGGGGACAGGTCGGGGAGCATATAGGGGACGGGTCGGGGAGCATAATATTATAGCTAGGGGGTGGGTCGGGGAGCATATAGGGGATGGGTCGGGGAGCATATAGGGGACGGGTCGGGGAGCGTATAGGGGACGGGTCGGGGAGCATATAGGGGACGGGTCGGGGAGCATATAGGGGATGGGTCGGGGAGCATACATGTATAGGGGACAGGTCGGAGAGCATACATGTATAGGGGACGGGTCGGGGAGCATGTAGGGGACAGGTTGGGGAGCATATAGGGGACGGGTCGGGGAGCATATAGGGGACGGGTCGGGGAGTGTATAGGGGACAGGTCGGGGAGCATATACATGTAGGCAACGGGCATATAGGGGATGGGTGCGAGAGCTTGTTGCATGATACCCTACAAGTTCAAAGGTACCGCTATGCCAATATATGGCACTGACCACAATGCCAGCATGATATATTGGCACCTCATCATGCAACAAACTAGTTATTGCATGAGTGCGCGGGCTATACGTCACAATATTGGCACTCGCCCTCGGGCCTGCGGCCCTCGGGCTCGATGCCAATATTCGACGTATAGCCCTTGCACTCATGCAATAACTAGTACATATAGGGGATGGGTGAGGGAGCATATAGGGGACGTGTAGGGTAGCGTATAGGGGATGGATTGGGGAGCACATTTAGGGTGTGTTTTATCATGGGTTTCATCACTTACATTCTTCGCCTTTGTTTTGCTGTCATTTGTTTTTGTTGAGGGAGGGGGGAGCGTACGGATCATCACCTCGTTTCATTTCCATGGTTCCTTAATCCTTATCATTCACTTTTCACATCACATTTTCTACTCGTGTTGGTTTGTTGTTTTAAGGAGAGAGGATGGTATACCATATTATGTTGTGAGTATGTCTGCTCCATACCAACATGCATATGTAAAGTCGATCAACTGACTCTATACACCTCTTTGCTCTCGATACTTCACAGGTGCTGAACATCACAAGCCTAGCTTGTGCTGAAGGAAGATGGGAACTTTGTGGCCAAGATCTTCCATGGCAAGAATGTGCAGCTGCTGTACTCTCATCTGAAGATCTTCTTTGGGAGGCTCACCGGCTGTAAACCACACAGCAGCAGAACTCCAGCATAGGTACATGTCCAGAACAATGTAGATGCAGGTTTGGAATGTACCACATGGGGAAATGTTTGCAAAACTTTGCATGTGTATAATTCTTTAGAATTTCACGTTGGTCATCCTGAAAGTACCCTCTACAGACTGCATGAAAGTTGTTAGCACGATCAAGGATAACAGCTTCCAAGAGAAAGACTTTCACAAAAGCCAGAGGCTAACACACCTTAGCCTCGTTCCCAGGCCCATGCGGCCTGGAACGAGGCTAAACACACCTAAAAGGATCTATGGACTGCTGAAGAACTATCCTACCAGGGATGAGAATTAACTCATGTAATATCCAACTGATACCCACTTCACCAACTTGTAACTCTCATTTCTTTGGCTCAGAAATGACAGACAGCAGCCTTGCTGCTATGTAGAGAGGCATAACTTGCAACTTGCGATCTCTGAACTGGTGATGATCATATCCAAAATTATAAAGCCAATCGATATTTACTGACAGTAGTCTCCCGTTAATACGCCGCCACCCCCCCCCCCCCCCCCCCCCCCCCCCCCATTTTGTACACTACATCCAGCCAAAGTGGGGAGTGGGCGTATTTTCGAATAAACAATTAGTCTCAACTGTACGCACCCTCAAAATGTTTTGCTATGTACACAAACTATTATGACACCGTCAATGTTCAAGGTTCATGTTCACAGTTACAAAAGTACAAATGCAGTACTGTTCGTCGTCATCATGCATGATACTAGTACTGCACCCTGTGAAATTGTCTGTCATACTGTCTCATTCATGACCTCCCCCCCCCCCCCCCCCCCCCCCCCCCCCTTGTTCCCAGCCCCAAGACTGCACATTGTACTGTACTAGGCGTAGTGGCTAACTCGTCTCAATCCTTCTTCTCCAGAGGTGTGTGCCGGAACTACAACTCTCCGCCTGGTTACACTAGCTCCTACAATGTCCTGGATCACGATTATGGTGAGTCGTAACCATATTGTTAAAATATCACACGCTCCACTTGTTCTCACTGTAGTTAAAGTGTGTAGAACACTTCAGCCAATACCAGACCACTCATTATACTGCCCTCTAATATGAAAAGTACAACCTGGAGTCCACACAACGTGGGCAGGAACGTACCTGCCTTGCTCTTTGGTGTGGTCTGTTCAGAATTCAGTTCTAAAATTGCATCTGATTGGCTAATAGATTTTAATGGGTAAGGAACTTGTATTATGTTCTTCAGCAAAACAGTGACATACTGTGTGTAGGGATAGCGAGACATGCAATATCTGAACCCTATAACAATGCTCCATGTTTTCAACAAGACTTGCCAAAAAACTACTAACCAGAAGGTCACACAAGTGTCCAAACGTTTAATCGCAAAGTTTTCTGCCTAGAATGACTTCTTATCCCATGCACATCATCACTCAGCAAAG
This sequence comes from Axinella damicornis, assembly GCA_963931865.1. Taxonomy (NCBI): domain Eukaryota; kingdom Metazoa; phylum Porifera; class Demospongiae; order Axinellida; family Axinellidae; genus Axinella; species Axinella damicornis. The sequence continues at coordinate 6,199,054 of OZ007514.1, read as the reverse complement.
CGAGCTACTGTTGACAGCGGTGGTGGGCAATGCTCGCTTACGCAAATACTGCTTGACCAGAAGCAGGCAGACAATGCATAGTTGTTGGCAAGCAGCTGCCCTTGTCTTCTCAAAGAAAATGGTCTAGTAATTGTACCTTTGTCAATGTCTTTGGGAGCTTGTCTGTGCACAGCTGTCTTACCCGCACAGAACGTTTGACATAAACTACATGAGTGCTTGCCTTGTTTCTTGTAACTTACACACCTCACCTAATCATTTCTTTGTTGGTAAGAACATATACCTCATAGCCGAGCGGATTAGTGCAAGGCTCTGAATGGGGGATCTATTTCTCACTATATTGTACATATGTACATGCGTATGTACGTACGTACTGGAACATATCACTCACAGGAATGTTGTGGGTTTCCTGCCGGCCAATTGAGTTTTATTTGCCGTGAGGACTTGACGGTGCGGGAAGTACAACCTTTACACTCAGGCAAGTGGATGAGTGTGTGATGCCTCGCTTGCAGAGCTGGTGCAGCTGCATATATCAAACAGCCTGTGCAGTCGACAGCTGTTTATGGTTTATACCGCAATTCCACGATATAATAATTATAGTCTCAAGTAGCCAGAGGTTATGGTACAAGCAAAGCGGGGCCTTCAGGGCTCGCACAGCTTGACCAGCTACATGTGTAGTGAACAGTGAGTGTAATCGACATGATCTCAGCTCCACACTCTCAAATTCACATCACTAGCTAGATCAATCGATCACATAGATGCTGACCCCTCGGGTCACTATACAAATTTGTGCTTGGAATTAGCTGTGGAGGAGCCCTCAGCCTAGCCTAGTAAATGGCTGGCTTTTGTGCCAGTCTTGCACATCAGGCTGCAAGTCTTTGCCGATACTGCTGATGCGACTCCCTCCCTTGGTCTTGCATAGTAATGTCCACGTGAGGACATTACTCTACTAAGCACAACATATATAGCATGCACACACAATATGCATAAACCTAACTGTGTGTAATCCCTATGTTTGTATGCATGTCTCCGTGGTCATAGGGCACTGATGACACACTGTATGAGCCTCTGACTGCCATCCAGTCTCCTATCAACCCTCCATATATGAGACAGCTTGGAAGCTCAAGAAGATGCATTGGAGATTCACAAACTACAGGTGCAGAGAGTAAAAGAGAATTAAGAGGTCAGATGCTACCCCAAAAGAAATACCAAGTACTCATCTGCAACATCAGTGGTGACCAGAGACTGATCAGAGTCTGCAACCACATGAAGATTTGCACAGTTCAGTATCCGAAGCAGAAGCAATAAGAATGGAATTGTGATTAGTCTACAGTCAACAAGAGTTGAACGGCAGAAATTGTTGAATTCAGCTTTCCAAGGCTATACCTCTGTGTACTTACGTGACTTGGAAGACAATAATATGTTGAGCATATCCTGTGAAGTGTACGTCCTTTCTATATTTTCCACATCACCACCTCTTCATTTTCCATGGTTCCTTTTCTTTTCTCAACACATTATTTTTTCTACTTGTGTTTGTTTTTAAGGAGAGAGGGTGCGTGATCATTGGGAGGGGTGAAGCATAATTGAGAGGAGGTATATAGGAAGGGCGTGGAGTATAGAGGAGATTGAGCACTTCATCGAATTCTTCCTCATTAATTTTTTTTACTTTTTTTGTTTTGCCATGGTACAATTCATGTTTCCATTTCATTCTTATTCTGCACATTATTTCGCAACATTTTAAAAAATTGCTTTTGTAGCAGTGTTCGTGATTGCATATGCACCATTTGTGAAGTATAATGCCAATTTCAAAACGATTGCATAAAGTATTCATAACATGCTGTGGTAATAGGTCTGAGTATAATGTATTATCTGTGCAGACGTAGTTCGACAGGAGGGGTAATGAGAGGAGTATTCTGGGACGTCCTCACACCCAGCGCTGCAGAAGAAAGAATGGAACGACTTTATACACAAGGAGTGATGCACAGGACTAGTGAACTGCTGATATACATATTACCCAACAGGAGAGAGTATGAAACTACTGACCATTCTCCTCTCCCTCCCAGTCATGAGCCTCGATCATCCCAGTAACAATAGTGCATGATGATTTACTGCACACATGTACTCAGATTCACTGGTGTTGAAGCTTGTCGTACCTGCAGCTACTTCCAAGAAATTAAACCTGACTGCCTCCCCACAAATGGCCAAAGAATTATCTATAGAATGTCCTGAGGGTATGGCTGACTGCCTCCCCCCTTGGAACAATATAAGAGGCCCAACAACTGTAGACTCGTTCCCAAGCCTACCTACGTATATACTTGTTCATTGGTTAAATTGTTTGCATTGACAATGATACGCAGAAGCTGAAGAGCAGCATAAAATGGAAAGTCCTGTTTGCTGCATGCATGCTGCCACTGTTGTGGAGGCTGTCCTGGGGACATGCAACTACACACTGCAAGGGAATACTACCCATTTCCTTAGCAACACCTTAGCAACGGGATAGTGTCAGTGTTCTGGGCTGAAGTTGACATAAGAACATGTACACTTGTACCTTATCACCAACACCAGCTGCTTACAGAGGAGGGGTGTGGAAGTTGGGGAACATACTTGACCCTTTTAGCTACCACACCATGACTACACTGTGATTTTGGCGCAAATGAAGTTCAAATGCCCTCCCAGCCTGCTTGCCTGCCCGTCATGCCTGCCTGGCCTTGTGCCGTCTTGTCCTTTAAACTCATTTTTAGAACATCATTTAATTAAGAGTCTTTTCCTGCTGAACACACTGCAGCTTGATATTTCAATCACGTAAAGACAATGGAAATGCTTATGTACTATGTACCATGCCATTTATCAAGGGTTAGGAATGAGGTATGTGGCTGTGCTTTGTGCTATTGTGATCAGCATGGTTGTAACATTCGAATGATGTCCAGAGGACCCTGTAGCTATTGCAGTGTGATTGAAACAGTTTCCTTAGCAATAGCTTATGTATGTAAACTGGACCATTGCTCTAAGCTGACATAAGAACATGCATCCTATACTGAGAACAGAGGAGGGTACTTGACCTTTGTCTAATCAGGTTTATTAGGTATCTCAAGAGCAGTGCTTGGGACAAGAGCGCATAAGTAGGTCGCTACTTATGCGCTCTTGCTTGGGAGGATAGTTCTTTCAAGAGCCACCCCATGTGCCCCACCCTCTCCAAGAAGTTGAAAGTGTAAAGTCATGAACAAAGATACAAAATCATACAAGGATACGAATATGGAGACCTTGAAGGAAAGGTCATGTCCATGTGACCCACTGACCTCCACACAGTCTGTGGTTCTGAGATATACTGTAGGCAACAGCAAATGCTAATGAATTTTGATGGGAATTAATGTCAAGTGAGAGCACATTGATCAGAGTGGTAGCCTCATTCCCAGGCTGCTTTCTCTCCTTCCACACGGCCTGGGAACGAGGCTATGATCGGCGGGTTCCACCATTGAACACACCCACTCAAGTCAGGTACGCAGGTGTGCCCACGAGTGACCACGCCTCCAGTAACCCCTGTGTTGTGAGAGCTAGTCTGAAACTCTTGTTCCTAATTCTGGAGCTCTTGGTCTATCTCTGGACCTTGATGGGAATTCTCTGAGGAACTTCTTGACTGGAGACAAACACCTGCTCAAACACATGGATACCACCAATTGCTGCCTTGTTCCCAGGGTATAAACCGAGAAAAGAGACAGTTTCTCCTCTCCTATTACAGCCTGGGAACGAGGCCACCTCAGTTGACCCAAATGTGGACACGGAGCAAGAATTCACTCCAGAGGACCTTGGCCCACCTGTTGCCCAAAAAGCTGGAAGGAAGGCTGAGAATGAGGCTATCACCCACTGACTTGCTCAGGGATTGGAATCCATCTAACATGGTATATTAAGTAACTGACTGACCTTTGTGTATTTGAGCACAACCTCTCTTGGATCTTGCAGCAATCTTTCTAAATGGCACCGATTCCACCACCAGCACCTGGGAGTGTGTGCGTGTGTGTGTGTGTGTGTGTGTGTGAGAAAGAGTGAGAGAGAGAGTATGTACATATACATCAGTAACTAAAATTTGTTTGTGTGTATGCATGAGTACATGTGCAGTGGTTATCTTTATTTGTAGGGACTAATTTTAGAGAACTGGGCATGCAGCGGATATTAATTTTAGCGTCTTAACTTCCAGAACGTCTGATAGCAACCATTGTTGTATTCTTGGAACAATGTCTCAGGTCTTGCACTCACCTCATAGCTACACACTCTGATTCGTCCTGTACAGCTACTTCCTTCTCAGATCATTTCGTAGGCCGCTAGCTTATGACTCGCTCCAATTAATGCATGTCTGTGACATCACATGCTACTAATGCAATCGTTTGTGTGTTCAAGATAAAGCAGAATTCGCTAAAATTCACTAAAATTAGTACCCGCATTAATATCGACCTTAAAGCTGTGCGTGTGCATGGCCATATAAGGGAAAGAATCGTGAGGTGAAAGAAGAACAGTGTAAGCAGAAACACAAACTACTGTGAAGTTCACTACACAGTATAATGAACCACATGCATGTGCTCCAGGTGGTACTTACGCATGATGATGGGGACGTTGATGGGCATCTCCTTGGAGACCTCCCTCCTCCTCCTCCTATTCTGCTTCACCACACTCAGCTTAGCACCCCTGTGCACAAGATGAGCACATGATGAGCACGTGACGAGCACATGATCAGCACAAGATGAGCACATGATGAGCACATGATGAGCACGTGATGAGCACATGATCAGCACGTGATGAGTACATTTTTCCAGTTGCCCCAAGAGAGCACTCAATAGTTAGGCCCACTCTAACACTGACCTGTCACACATAACAATGAATACTACTCATGCAGTCTGCATCCACATTGGAAAAGATTGTTAACCAGAGATTACTAGAGATTACTAGAGATTACTAGAGAATACTAGAGATTACTAGAGAATACAAGAGATTACTACAAATAATGTACAGCTACAGATTACTAGAGATTGCGGGAGGTTACCAGAGAGATTACTAGGGACAACTTCCCAAAATGAAACTGGGGCATGTATAGTACTCCCAGAAAATAACCTTGCAAGAAGAAAAGGGACAGTTCTAACTTAAGTGATTGACTCATCCCCTGTGCTTTATTGACCCACATACTTGACCTTTGAACCAAAGCAGGAAAGAGGTCATATTGGGGCGTCATAGGCGCCAGGTGCATGGAAGGCAAAGTGCCCACACTGAGGACAAACGTTTACTGAATGAGGCTGAGGGGAGGCTGGGAATGAGGCTGGGAATGAGGCTGAGGGGAGGCTGGGAATGAGGCAGTGGGGACTGGGCTTACGTACATGGGCTGTACATGTATCCCATCATTCTTAATGCTGAATAATACGCAGCATCGAGCCAGCCTTGTTCCCAGGCCCGAGATGTCTCAGGCATGGGAATGAGGCTAGCATCGACCCCAGCATAATAGGGTGAATGTTGAACGGATCATGGTGCAGTTCTGCTGATTAAGGGTGGATCGAGGCACACAATCAATGTGTATAGTAACTTCACGCTTCATGCTGGACAGCGCTGTCACAGCTCTACCTCAGGCTTGGACGACGAGTCAGGGGAGCACAGAGACTAGCTGAAGAGTCTAGCCGCCTGAGAGCAACAAAGAAGCATGAAAGTCCTGAAGTGGCTACTATTCAGCAAGTGCAGGAACATGGCTACGAGCAACGCTAGCTTCCCAACGCACATCAGTGTCGGCTTGTCATCACAGCTCTGCCAGACTGTCTCTCTCTCTTGCTGAAGCCTGCATGGCTTCCCTTCGCTCATCTACCTCAGCATGTCAACTCTCCGAAGCCTAGCACCCCACAGTCAGCAGTCTGCTCAATTGTTTCCATGTGCAGCAACATCATAATATATGGATTGATGAGCGGTACAGTACAAATTGAATCAAATTTCGGAATGGTGATGAGCGAAATGTGGGCTCGCTCACATTCGCCCCATGCAATCAGATTTTCAATCTTAAGTTACTGACAGGGTGAGTCCAATGACGAAACAGTGAGTCTTCATGCAATTTCTAGTTTTGGAATTGTAAGTGGGTGGAGCTCTATACAAATATTCCTCTGCCTATGGCAGTGGTTGTACTGACACACACAGGGCAGTATAAGGTTGCACACTTGAAAATAACTTCAGGGACATTTGGTGTAAAACTATAGTAATCCCTCGCCGCCCCACAGCAAAACATGTGGTGACACCACAAGCAGCTAACTGCCACCACACGCACCAAGATCTCATCGATCCACAAGGCATCAGAGTGGCACTCCCTTCTTTGCTTCTTTGCTTCAGGAAGTCCTGTTACCCCAGAAATGAGTGTATTATACGGTCACCTCTGCCTTCAATTTAATATGGGAGGTCATAATCAACTCTTTATACTTATCACAAGCAGCTTTAGGGAAGGAGCTCGGTTCTGTTGTTGCAAGGCTGAGAGAGTGACAGGCACAGATTCAAGTGGGACTTGTGAGTTCTAACTGCTGTAGAGATGTTATGATTGCAGACAATGCTCAGTATGTACGACTTTGGGGATCATGTTATCATGCCCAGGAGGAATGTATCCGATCTAAAGTCACCAGCACGAGGGCACAAAGTGCCCGAGGGCGAGTGGCTGTAAACCACATAATTATGTCCCTCCTGGACATGATCGAACTGCACATTGTTTACTGTGGCTTCTGTCATACTGCAGCATGGTTGCTATGGAGTCTCCTTGGTAACCGCTGTGTCATACTTGGCAACCGTTTAGTCTTACTTCTGTTCAGTGCATGCTGGCTGAATATAGTAGTTGATCCCAGTCGCTCGTGTGATACTCGTAGGTGCTTTGGCTCTATTACCCATGATGGATGGCATCATAGTGAGTGATTTTGAAAAGCAGACGATTCCAATGCTGGAAATGCCAAGAAGGGACAGTTCTCTTACTTCTTAGTAGTGTTGTTTAAACGTAGAAGGAAATCGAAGAGAGAAGCCCGGTGCTCCTGTAAATACAAATTCAATGGAACTGAGGGTGAGCCTGTAAGAAGCCAACTCTGTTAGCTTCTGGCTTCCGTGGTTGGGTCTGGCTACGCAGACTGTGACGCAAAGTGATAGTAACCAAATGCTCCGTACCATCTGCCACCCATCGGATAGACCCATAGTGCTTACAAGAATCACGGGAACATATGCCCTGGTCCTAGTGTATGTATCAAACATCAAAAGGGAAATACATGCCCTTGGTTGCTGTAGCGTGTTTACAGTGACTACCGGTACTGCCCATGCAACTTGAGGTACGTCACACATACCATAACTAGCTGAGGGACAGCAAAGGAGTCAAATTCTTCTTGCTTCAGACTCTGAGCCGTCTCCTCACCACTGTCACTCTTACCACAAGGGGGTGACACTCCCATTGACGCCGTAGTCAGAGCTGCGACCGGGGTCAAGAAATCTTGACCGTCATTTTTGCTGCTTGACCGCTTGACCGCATCGCAAAAAGACTCTTGACTGTTTGACTGCGCTGTATTTCAGCCGTTGACCGCTTGACCGCCGATAGTATACGGACGAATGCGTAGCGACTGCAGCCTTTCCTTAGTATACGGGGTCAAGATTCGCTGATAAGCCCGGTCGCAGCTCTGACTACAGCGTGTATTGGAGTGTCATCCCCTTGTACCATCTTTCAGGTTCACAACAGCATAGATGCCTGAAGATGTCAGAAAGAACACAATGGTATCAAAATAGAAACACATCTTCACTAGAGGTTTTCATAGAACACATACCCCGCGCTGATCATGAACGTCTACAGCCAGGATGCATGCAGTGCAGCTACAATCGACGTTGACATCTCTGCCGGGCGGCTATCGCGTATACTGTGTTCGTGTATGGCCATATCCAAGGTGTGGGAGTGACCGCTTACCGTATATACAACATAATTATTATATTGTGAAGCTAGCTAGCTGGAGAGGTGGAGCAAAATATTACGAATAATAGGAAATAGCTGGAAAAAAACAGCCGAAACAATAGCCACGACACCCGTGAAGTACATAGATCGTGAGTAAACACTGTTTCCTAGCGGTCATCTCGAAGCATAAGTTTCCAAATGCACTGCATGTCCTGTTCTTGATGGGACTCTTGAGGTCACGAAGAGGTGGACCCCGGTTATGAACAGTTATGAAAAGTAGGAAATAGCCGAAATACAGCCAAACGGAGCGCCTTGACTTCAGCCAGGTACACATAGAGCAGGTTTTTTGCTATTCGCTATTGTTTGACTCCATTTCGACGGTTTATGAGGAGGGTCTATGTGGCGAGATTTCAATTTTCTTCGCCTGACAGACAGACGACAGACGACAGACGACTGATGGACAAAACCGATTGCTTAACCCCGCTTCGCGCATGCGCGCGCGGGGTAAATATCTCAAGGGGGTAACCATAGGGACTATATTATCTATGGGGTAACACATCACAGAATAATTTGGGGATACGGGTCTTGGCTGATGCTATAGAATCTATCCATCAGTCATGAGCACTGCCACCTTAAGATGCAAGTTGCATTTACCCTCACCACAGCCAGATAAGTTATCCATATGACACCAGCATTGGCAGCTATCAATGGAGCACGATCTTCTATCCCCGTTCCCGTACTCCGATTCCAGGCTGAGCTCACAGCATGGGAACGAGGCTGCAAAGTTTGGGTGTGTCGCCTCCCCCTCACCTACCAGTTTGCGGAAACAGACCCTTCGCACGGGAGGACGCACTCCCCTGCTCGTCCATGTAGTCCCTGACCCCGAACGCGCACAATGGCCGAGAAAACGACCACAGGTTAGTAGGAGAGTTGTCTATTTTGTCATAGTCTCGCGGGCCAGCCTCTCGCCACACCCACTTCGGGGAGGGTGTGGCGAGAGGCTGGCCTGGCCTGCGAGACTAATTTTGTCATGTCTTGATCCATGAATTAATTTTGCAGTCCCGCCCAAGGAGTAGTCTCGCCCGCGGGGCCAGCCTTGAGGAAGTATATTAGATCCATGGAGGAGGTGGGCTCTACCCAAAGAGCAAAATGGTCCTCATGGTTGCCTGCACATGTACGGTCTTGACAGAACATGACAGAACTAGCACCTGTGGAATTAAGCTCCAGTATTTCTATGATCCACTCACAATTGAAGAAGACCTATAGTGGTCCATCTAGAACTCTCCAGGCAGTATCCACTGAGTGAGTTTGGTTTGAAACAAATAAGGACTGGCTGTTTTTGCAAATCGATTTCACCTTTCACTATATGGGCCAGTATGGCAGTGTGTATGATTACCTCATTCACCTACCACTAATTGCTGCCTTGTGCATACTACCAATTAGAGTAAGCATTCGATCATTGGACACTTTATTATCAAGGCATTACTACAAGATTATCGCCAACCAGCACAGTGCATTGAGACTGCCATCCATGAGCTTTAATTGCAAACTGCATTTTCGTAGACCTATGTAGTAGTTTTGGTGTTATGCGGCTTCCAATATTTTGGGCTCCAAAACCTCGGCCTCCAACTTCGGACATGCTACACAAAAGGTAGGATGATCACAGCAATCGGTTGCTATGCCTCCTTGATTGGTAATTTACTCTACTAGTTTCCAACCTCCTCTGATATCACACTAGCTGCAAAGTTTCTAGTTACACTGCGAGTTACAGGTTCTCACACCACCTTGAACAGCTCAATATATCCCATTGTCACCACTGATTATGTACATTGTAATTGTACTTACTACCTATCATCTATTGAGGTATACATCATCACTTAACTCTTTAGGGCCTAAATTTATTTCTCTAGGTCATTTTCAGTCTATAGAACACTTAAACATACCCTAATTTCTGTTCCCTGGCGTTGCTGGGCTCGAAACTGCTCACACAGGTAATTTCAGCTACACTAAGCATATACGTGACTTAACCACACCCACCAACTAACGAACTTGCAATCAAGCCTCCCGAGAAGTGGCCAACCTGCCGTAGCTAAAAAACTGACCATGAACACTGGAAATGGAGGGCCTACAAGGCAAGACAGCTACTTTCTAAGTCCATTTATACTTAAAACCCGAGAAATGGCCTACCCGGCTCCAACCAAGGGCCGTTCAAAGCTGAGCCCAAACGCGGCCATGCTGTTTGCACCCTTCGGGTGCACCCACCCACCTCCCCCTGCCCCGCCCTTTCTGCTGGCGCAGAGCCTATCTCTCAAGGACATTGCCGGATGTGACATCATGAAGCTGAAAGTCTCACGTTGCAGATATGCAACGTTAGGTCTTAAAGGGCTAATGGGAAAGCAGCTCACCTAAAAATGGAGCTATTTAATGATATTCATGGGGACCCCAGGGCTATTTGTATCAGACTGTGTCAAGTACAAGCTTTCAACCAAGGTTAGCCACAGTTGGGGCTTCACAGGGTACCAACGGCACAGGCACACTCTCCAACACACAGAATAATAGTGAATAGGCTGTTAATGATATTCATGATCCACAAAATAAGACAGATTACGTCCCTTGTCGCAGTCACAGTCAGGGTATGGTTGGACAGAGGTTCAGTGCTCAGTTCAGCTATAGCTTGCTTATCTCTGAACTTTCTTCCCACATTTCGGTTCTTTCTCTCGTCTCATTAACTCTTTAGGGCCTAAATTTATTTCTCTAGGTCATTTTCAGTCTATAGAACACTTAAACATACCCTAATTTCTGTTCCCTGGCGTTGCTGGGCTCGAAACTGCTCACACAGGTAATTTCAGCTACACTAAGCATATACGTGACTTAACCACACCCACCAACTAACGAACTTGCAATCAAGCCTCCCGAGAAGTGGCCAACCTGCCGTAGCTAAAAAACTGACCATGAACACTGGAAATGGAGGGCCTACAAGGCAAGACAGCTACTTTCTAAGTCCATTTATACTTAAAACCCGAGAAATGGCCTACCCGGCTCCAACCAAGGGCCGTTCAAAGCTGAGCCCAAACGCGGCCATGCTGTTTGCACCCTTCGGGTGCACCCACCCACCTCCCCCTGCCCCGCCCTTTCTGCTGGCGCAGAGCCTATCTCTCAAGGACATTGCCGGATGTGACATCATGAAGCTGAAAGTCTCACGTTGCAGATATGCAACGTTAGGTCTTAAAGGGCTAATGGGAAAGCAGCTCACCTAAAAATGGAGCTATTTAATGATATTCATGGGGACCCCAGGGCTATTTGTATCAGACTGTGTCAAGTACAAGCTTTCAACCAAGGTTAGCCACAGTTGGGGCTTCACAGGGTACCAACGGCACAGGCACACTCTCCAACACACAGAATAATAGTGAATAGGCTGTTAATGATATTCATGATCCACAAAATAAGACAGATTACGTCCCTTGTCGCAGTCACAGTCAGGGTATGGTTGGACAGAGGTTCAGTGCTCAGTTCAGCTATAGCTTGCTTATCTCTGAACTTTCTTCCCACATTTCGGTTCTTTCTCTCGTCTCATTAATGGGAAAGCAGCTCACCTAAAAATGGAGCTATTTAATGATATTCATGGGGACCCCAGGGCTATTTGTATCAGACTGTGTCAAGTACAAGCTTTCAACCAAGGTTAGCCACAGTTGGGGCTTCACAGGGTACCAACGGCACAGGCACACTCTCCAACACACAGAATAATAGTGAATAGGCTGTTAATGATATTCATGATCCACAAAATAAGACAGATTACGTCCCTTGTCGCAGTCACAGTCAGGGTATGGTTGGACAGAGGTTCAGTGCTCAGTTCAGCTATAGCTTGCTTATCTCTGAACTTTCTTCCCACATTTCGGTTCTTTCTCTCGTCTCATTAACTCTTTAGGGCCTAAATTTATTTCTCTAGGTCATTTTCAGTCTATAGAACACTTAAACATACCCTAATTTCTGTTCCCTGGCGTTGCTGGGCTCGAAACTGCTCACACAGGTAATTTCAGCTACACTAAGCATATACGTGACTTAACCACACCCACCAACTAACGAACTTGCAATCAAGCCTCCCGAGAAGTGGCCAACCTGCCGTAGCTAAAAAACTGACCATGAACACTGGAAATGGAGGGCCTACAAGGCAAGACAGCTACTTTCTAAGTCCATTTATACTTAAAACCCGAGAAATGGCCTACCCGGCTCCAACCAAGGGCCGTTCAAAGCTGAGCCCAAACGCGGCCATGCTGTTTGCACCCTTCGGGTGCACCCACCCACCTCCCCCTGCCCCGCCCTTTCTGCTGGCGCAGAGCCTATCTCTCAAGGACATTGCCGGATGTGACATCATGAAGCTGAAAGTCTCACGTTGCAGATATGCAACGTTAGGTCTTAAAGGGCTAATGGGAAAGCAGCTCACCTAAAAATGGAGCTATTTAATGATATTCATGGGGACCCCAGGGCTATTTGTATCAGACTGTGTCAAGTACAAGCTTTCAACCAAGGTTAGCCACAGTTGGGGCTTCACAGGGTACCAACGGCACAGGCACACTCTCCAACACACAGAATAATAGTGAATAGGCTGTTAATGATATTCATGATCCACAAAATAAGACAGATTACGTCCCTTGTCGCAGTCACAGTCAGGGTATGGTTGGACAGAGGTTCAGTGCTCAGTTCAGCTATAGCTTGCTTATCTCTGAACTTTCTTCCCACATTTCGGTTCTTTCTCTCGTCTCATTAATGGGAAAGCAGCTCACCTAAAAATGGAGCTATTTAATGATATTCATGGGGACCCCAGGGCTATTTGTATCAGACTGTGTCAAGTACAAGCTTTCAACCAAGGTTAGCCACAGTTGGGGCTTCACAGGGTACCAACGGCACAGGCACACTCTCCAACACACAGAATAATAGTGAATAGGCTGTTAATGATATTCATGATCCACAAAATAAGACAGATTACGTCCCTTGTCGCAGTCACAGTCAGGGTATGGTTGGACAGAGGTTCAGTGCTCAGTTCAGCTATAGCTTGCTTATCTCTGAACTTTCTTCCCACATTTCGGTTCTTTCTCTCGTCTCATTAACTCTTTAGGGCCTAAATTTATTTCTCTAGGTCATTTTCAGTCTATAGAACACTTAAACATACCCTAATTTCTGTTCCCTGGCGTTGCTGGGCTCGAAACTGCTCACACAGGTAATTTCAGCTACACTAAGCATATACGTGACTTAACCACACCCACCAACTAACGAACTTGCAATCAAGCCTCCCGAGAAGTGGCCAACCTGCCGTAGCTAAAAAACTGACCATGAACACTGGAAATGGAGGGCCTACAAGGCAAGACAGCTACTTTCTAAGTCCATTTATACTTAAAACCCGAGAAATGGCCTACCCGGCTCCAACCAAGGGCCGTTCAAAGCTGAGCCCAAACGCGGCCATGCTGTTTGCACCCTTCGGGTGCACCCACCCACCTCCCCCTGCCCCGCCCTTTCTGCTGGCGCAGAGCCTATCTCTCAAGGACATTGCCGGATGTGACATCATGAAGCTGAAAGTCTCACGTTGCAGATATGCAACGTTAGGTCTTAAAGGGCTAATGGGAAAGCAGCTCACCTAAAAATGGAGCTATTTAATGATATTCATGGGGACCCCAGGGCTATTTGTATCAGACTGTGTCAAGTACAAGCTTTCAACCAAGGTTAGCCACAGTTGGGGCTTCACAGGGTACCAACGGCACAGGCACACTCTCCAACACACAGAATAATAGTGAATAGGCTGTTAATGATATTCATGATCCACAAAATAAGACAGATTACGTCCCTTGTCGCAGTCACAGTCAGGGTATGGTTGGACAGAGGTTCAGTGCTCAGTTCAGCTATAGCTTGCTTATCTCTGAACTTTCTTCCCACATTTCGGTTCTTTCTCTCGTCTCATTAACTCTTTAGGGCCTAAATTTATTTCTCTAGGTCATTTTCAGTCTATAGAACACTTAAACATACCCTAATTTCTGTTCCCTGGCGTTGCTGGGCTCGAAACTGCTCACACAGGTAATTTCAGCTACACTAAGCATATACGTGACTTAACCACACCCACCAACTAACGAACTTGCAATCAAGCCTCCCGAGAAGTGGCCAACCTGCCGTAGCTAAAAAACTGACCATGAACACTGGAAATGGAGGGCCTACAAGGCAAGACAGCTACTTTCTAAGTCCATTTATACTTAAAACCCGAGAAATGGCCTACCCGGCTCCAACCAAGGGCCGTTCAAAGCTGAGCCCAAACGCGGCCATGCTGTTTGCACCCTTCGGGTGCACCCACCCACCTCCCCCTGCCCCGCCCTTTCTGCTGGCGCAGAGCCTATCTCTCAAGGACATTGCCGGATGTGACATCATGAAGCTGAAAGTCTCACGTTGCAGATATGCAACGTTAGGTCTTAAAGGGCTAATGGGAAAGCAGCTCACCTAAAAATGGAGCTATTTAATGATATTCATGGGGACCCCAGGGCTATTTGTATCAGACTGTGTCAAGTACAAGCTTTCAACCAAGGTTAGCCACAGTTGGGGCTTCACAGGGTACCAACGGCACAGGCACACTCTCCAACACACAGAATAATAGTGAATAGGCTGTTAATGATATTCATGATCCACAAAATAAGACAGATTACGTCCCTTGTCGCAGTCACAGTCAGGGTATGGTTGGACAGAGGTTCAGTGCTCAGTTCAGCTATAGCTTGCTTATCTCTGAACTTTCTTCCCACATTTCGGTTCTTTCTCTCGTCTCATTAACTCTTTAGGGCCTAAATTTATTTCTCTAGGTCATTTTCAGTCTATAGAACACTTAAACATACCCTAATTTCTGTTCCCTGGCGTTGCTGGGCTCGAAACTGCTCACACAGGTAATTTCAGCTACACTAAGCATATACGTGACTTAACCACACCCACCAACTAACGAACTTGCAATCAAGCCTCCCGAGAAGTGGCCAACCTGCCGTAGCTAAAAAACTGACCATGAACACTGGAAATGGAGGGCCTACAAGGCAAGACAGCTACTTTCTAAGTCCATTTATACTTAAAACCCGAGAAATGGCCTACCCGGCTCCAACCAAGGGCCGTTCAAAGCTGAGCCCAAACGCGGCCATGCTGTTTGCACCCTTCGGGTGCACCCACCCACCTCCCCCTGCCCCGCCCTTTCTGCTGGCGCAGAGCCTATCTCTCAAGGACATTGCCGGATGTGACATCATGAAGCTGAAAGTCTCACGTTGCAGATATGCAACGTTAGGTCTTAAAGGGCTAATGGGAAAGCAGCTCACCTAAAAATGGAGCTATTTAATGATATTCATGGGGACCCCAGGGCTATTTGTATCAGACTGTGTCAAGTACAAGCTTTCAACCAAGGTTAGCCACAGTTGGGGCTTCACAGGGTACCAACGGCACAGGCACACTCTCCAACACACAGAATAATAGTGAATAGGCTGTTAATGATATTCATGATCCACAAAATAAGACAGATTACGTCCCTTGTCGCAGTCACAGTCAGGGTATGGTTGGACAGAGGTTCAGTGCTCAGTTCAGCTATAGCTTGCTTATCTCTGAACTTTCTTCCCACATTTCGGTTCTTTCTCTCGTCTCATTAATGGGAAAGCAGCTCACCTAAAAATGGAGCTATTTAATGATATTCATGGGGACCCCAGGGCTATTTGTATCAGACTGTGTCAAGTACAAGCTTTCAACCAAGGTTAGCCACAGTTGGGGCTTCACAGGGTACCAACGGCACAGGCACACTCTCCAACACACAGAATAATAGTGAATAGGCTGTTAATGATATTCATGATCCACAAAATAAGACAGATTACGTCCCTTGTCGCAGTCACAGTCAGGGTATGGTTGGACAGAGGTTCAGTGCTCAGTTCAGCTATAGCTTGCTTATCTCTGAACTTTCTTCCCACATTTCGGTTCTTTCTCTCGTCTCATTAACTCTTTAGGGCCTAAATTTATTTCTCTAGGTCATTTTCAGTCTATAGAACACTTAAACATACCCTAATTTCTGTTCCCTGGCGTTGCTGGGCTCGAAACTGCTCACACAGGTAATTTCAGCTACACTAAGCATATACGTGACTTAACCACACCCACCAACTAACGAACTTGCAATCAAGCCTCCCGAGAAGTGGCCAACCTGCCGTAGCTAAAAAACTGACCATGAACACTGGAAATGGAGGGCCTACAAGGCAAGACAGCTACTTTCTAAGTCCATTTATACTTAAAACCCGAGAAATGGCCTACCCGGCTCCAACCAAGGGCCGTTCAAAGCTGAGCCCAAACGCGGCCATGCTGTTTGCACCCTTCGGGTGCACCCACCCACCTCCCCCTGCCCCGCCCTTTCTGCTGGCGCAGAGCCTATCTCTCAAGGACATTGCCGGATGTGACATCATGAAGCTGAAAGTCTCACGTTGCAGATATGCAACGTTAGGTCTTAAAGGGCTAATGGGAAAGCAGCTCACCTAAAAATGGAGCTATTTAATGATATTCATGGGGACCCCAGGGCTATTTGTATCAGACTGTGTCAAGTACAAGCTTTCAACCAAGGTTAGCCACAGTTGGGGCTTCACAGGGTACCAACGGCACAGGCACACTCTCCAACACACAGAATAATAGTGAATAGGCTGTTAATGATATTCATGATCCACAAAATAAGACAGATTACGTCCCTTGTCGCAGTCACAGTCAGGGTATGGTTGGACAGAGGTTCAGTGCTCAGTTCAGCTATAGCTTGCTTATCTCTGAACTTTCTTCCCACATTTCGGTTCTTTCTCTCGTCTCATTAACTCTTTAGGGCCTAAATTTATTTCTCTAGGTCATTTTCAGTCTATAGAACACTTAAACATACCCTAATTTCTGTTCCCTGGCGTTGCTGGGCTCGAAACTGCTCACACAGGTAATTTCAGCTACACTAAGCATATACGTGACTTAACCACACCCACCAACTAACGAACTTGCAATCAAGCCTCCCGGTCCCGAGAAGTGGCCAACCTGCCGTAGCTAAAAAACTGACCATGAACACTGGAAATGGAGGGCCTACAAGGCAAGACAGCTACTTTCTAAGTCCATTTATACTTAAAACCCGAGAAATGGCCTACCCGGCTCCAACCAAGGGCCGTTCAAAGCTGAGCCCAAACGCGGCCATGCTGTTTGCACCCTTCGGGTGCACCCACCCACCTCCCCCTGCCCCGCCCTTTCTGCTGGCGCAGAGCCTATCTCTCAAGGACATTGCCGGATGTGACATCATGAAGCTGAAAGTCTCACGTTGCAGATATGCAACGTTAGGTCTTAAAGGGCTAATGGGAAAGCAGCTCACCTAAAAATGGAGCTATTTAATGATATTCATGGGGACCCCAGGGCTATTTGTATCAGACTGTGTCAAGTACAAGCTTTCAACCAAGGTTAGCCACAGTTGGGGCTTCACAGGGTACCAACGGCACAGGCACACTCTCCAACACACAGAATAATAGTGAATAGGCTGTTAATGATATTCATGATCCACAAAATAAGACAGATTACGTCCCTTGTCGCAGTCACAGTCAGGGTATGGTTGGACAGAGGTTCAGTGCTCAGTTCAGCTATAGCTTGCTTATCTCTGAACTTTCTTCCCACATTTCGGTTCTTTCTCTCGTCTCATTAACTCTTTAGGGCCTAAATTTATTTCTCTAGGTCATTTTCAGTCTATAGAACACTTAAACATACCCTAATTTCTGTTCCCTGGCGTTGCTGGGCTCGAAACTGCTCACACAGGTAATTTCAGCTACACTAAGCATATACGTGACTTAACCACACCCACCAACTAACGAACTTGCAATCAAGCCTCCCGAGAAGTGGCCAACCTGCCGTAGCTAAAAAACTGACCATGAACACTGGAAATGGAGGGCCTACAAGGCAAGACAGCTACTTTCTAAGTCCATTTATACTTAAAACCCGAGAAATGGCCTACCCGGCTCCAACCAAGGGCCGTTCAAAGCTGAGCCCAAACGCGGCCATGCTGTTTGCACCCTTCGGGTGCACCCACCCACCTCCCCCTGCCCCGCCCTTTCTGCTGGCGCAGAGCCTATCTCTCAAGGACATTGCCGGATGTGACATCATGAAGCTGAAAGTCTCACGTTGCAGATATGCAACGTTAGGTCTTAAAGGGCTAATGGGAAAGCAGCTCACCTAAAAATGGAGCTATTTAATGATATTCATGGGGACCCCAGGGCTATTTGTATCAGACTGTGTCAAGTACAAGCTTTCAACCAAGGTTAGCCACAGTTGGGGCTTCACAGGGTACCAACGGCACAGGCACACTCTCCAACACACAGAATAATAGTGAATAGGCTGTTAATGATATTCATGATCCACAAAATAAGACAGATTACGTCCCTTGTCGCAGTCACAGTCAGGGTATGGTTGGACAGAGGTTCAGTGCTCAGTTCAGCTATAGCTTGCTTATCTCTGAACTTTCTTCCCACATTTCGGTTCTTTCTCTCGTCTCATTAACTCTTTAGGGCCTAAATTTATTTCTCTAGGTCATTTTCAGTCTATAGAACACTTAAACATACCCTAATTTCTGTTCCCTGGCGTTGCTGGGCTCGAAACTGCTCACACAGGTAATTTCAGCTACACTAAGCATATACGTGACTTAACCACACCCACCAACTAACGAACTTGCAATCAAGCCTCCCGAGAAGTGGCCAACCTGCCGTAGCTAAAAAACTGACCATGAACACTGGAAATGGAGGGCCTACAAGGCAAGACAGCTACTTTCTAAGTCCATTTATACTTAAAACCCGAGAAATGGCCTACCCGGCTCCAACCAAGGGCCGTTCAAAGCTGAGCCCAAACGCGGCCATGCTGTTTGCACCCTTCGGGTGCACCCACCCACCTCCCCCTGCCCCGCCCTTTCTGCTGGCGCAGAGCCTATCTCTCAAGGACATTGCCGGATGTGACATCATGAAGCTGAAAGTCTCACGTTGCAGATATGCAACGTTAGGTCTTAAAGGGCTAATGGGAAAGCAGCTCACCTAAAAATGGAGCTATTTAATGATATTCATGGGGACCCCAGGGCTATTTGTATCAGACTGTGTCAAGTACAAGCTTTCAACCAAGGTTAGCCACAGTTGGGGCTTCACAGGGTACCAACGGCACAGGCACACTCTCCAACACACAGAATAATAGTGAATAGGCTGTTAATGATATTCATGATCCACAAAATAAGACAGATTACGTCCCTTGTCGCAGTCACAGTCAGGGTATGGTTGGACAGAGGTTCAGTGCTCAGTTCAGCTATAGCTTGCTTATCTCTGAACTTTCTTCCCACATTTCGGTTCTTTCTCTCGTCTCATTAACTCTTTAGGGCCTAAATTTATTTCTCTAGGTCATTTTCAGTCTATAGAACACTTAAACATACCCTAATTTCTGTTCCCTGGCGTTGCTGGGCTCGAAACTGCTCACACAGGTAATTTCAGCTACACTAAGCATATACGTGACTTAACCACACCCACCAACTAACGAACTTGCAATCAAGCCTCCCGAGAAGTGGCCAACCTGCCGTAGCTAAAAAACTGACCATGAACACTGGAAATGGAGGGCCTACAAGGCAAGACAGCTACTTTCTAAGTCCATTTATACTTAAAACCCGAGAAATGGCCTACCCGGCTCCAACCAAGGGCCGTTCAAAGCTGAGCCCAAACGCGGCCATGCTGTTTGCACCCTTCGGGTGCACCCACCCACCTCCCCCTGCCCCGCCCTTTCTGCTGGCGCAGAGCCTATCTCTCAAGGACATTGCCGGATGTGACATCATGAAGCTGAAAGTCTCACGTTGCAGATATGCAACGTTAGGTCTTAAAGGGCTAATGGGAAAGCAGCTCACCTAAAAATGGAGCTATTTAATGATATTCATGGGGACCCCAGGGCTATTTGTATCAGACTGTGTCAAGTACAAGCTTTCAACCAAGGTTAGCCACAGTTGGGGCTTCACAGGGTACCAACGGCACAGGCACACTCTCCAACACACAGAATAATAGTGAATAGGCTGTTAATGATATTCATGATCCACAAAATAAGACAGATTACGTCCCTTGTCGCAGTCACAGTCAGGGTATGGTTGGACAGAGGTTCAGTGCTCAGTTCAGCTATAGCTTGCTTATCTCTGAACTTTCTTCCCACATTTCGGTTCTTTCTCTCGTCTCATTAATGGGAAAGCAGCTCACCTAAAAATGGAGCTATTTAATGATATTCATGGGGACCCCAGGGCTATTTGTATCAGACTGTGTCAAGTACAAGCTTTCAACCAAGGTTAGCCACAGTTGGGGCTTCACAGGGTACCAACGGCACAGGCACACTCTCCAACACACAGAATAATAGTGAATAGGCTGTTAATGATATTCATGATCCACAAAATAAGACAGATTACGTCCCTTGTCGCAGTCACAGTCAGGGTATGGTTGGACAGAGGTTCAGTGCTCAGTTCAGCTATAGCTTGCTTATCTCTGAACTTTCTTCCCACATTTCGGTTCTTTCTCTCGTCTCATTAACTCTTTAGGGCCTAAATTTATTTCTCTAGGTCATTTTCAGTCTATAGAACACTTAAACATACCCTAATTTCTGTTCCCTGGCGTTGCTGGGCTCGAAACTGCTCACACAGGTAATTTCAGCTACACTAAGCATATACGTGACTTAACCACACCCACCAACTAACGAACTTGCAATCAAGCCTCCCGAGAAGTGGCCAACCTGCCGTAGCTAAAAAACTGACCATGAACACTGGAAATGGAGGGCCTACAAGGCAAGACAGCTACTTTCTAAGTCCATTTATACTTAAAACCCGAGAAATGGCCTACCCGGCTCCAACCAAGGGCCGTTCAAAGCTGAGCCCAAACGCGGCCATGCTGTTTGCACCCTTCGGGTGCACCCACCCACCTCCCCCTGCCCCGCCCTTTCTGCTGGCGCAGAGCCTATCTCTCAAGGACATTGCCGGATGTGACATCATGAAGCTGAAAGTCTCACGTTGCAGATATGCAACGTTAGGTCTTAAAGGGCTAATGGGAAAGCAGCTCACCTAAAAATGGAGCTATTTAATGATATTCATGGGGACCCCAGGGCTATTTGTATCAGACTGTGTCAAGTACAAGCTTTCAACCAAGGTTAGCCACAGTTGGGGCTTCACAGGGTACCAACGGCACAGGCACACTCTCCAACACACAGAATAATAGTGAATAGGCTGTTAATGATATTCATGATCCACAAAATAAGACAGATTACGTCCCTTGTCGCAGTCACAGTCAGGGTATGGTTGGACAGAGGTTCAGTGCTCAGTTCAGCTATAGCTTGCTTATCTCTGAACTTTCTTCCCACATTTCGGTTCTTTCTCTCGTCTCATTAACTCTTTAGGGCCTAAATTTATTTCTCTAGGTCATTTTCAGTCTATAGAACACTTAAACATACCCTAATTTCTGTTCCCTGGCGTTGCTGGGCTCGAAACTGCTCACACAGGTAATTTCAGCTACACTAAGCATATACGTGACTTAACCACACCCACCAACTAACGAACTTGCAATCAAGCCTCCCGGTCCCGAGAAGTGGCCAACCTGCCGTAGCTAAAAAACTGACCATGAACACTGGAAATGGAGGGCCTACAAGGCAAGACAGCTACTTTCTAAGTCCATTTATACTTAAAACCCGAGAAATGGCCTACCCGGCTCCAACCAAGGGCCGTTCAAAGCTGAGCCCAAACGCGGCCATGCTGTTTGCACCCTTCGGGTGCACCCACCCACCTCCCCCTGCCCCGCCCTTTCTGCTGGCGCAGAGCCTATCTCTCAAGGACATTGCCGGATGTGACATCATGAAGCTGAAAGTCTCACGTTGCAGATATGCAACGTTAGGTCTTAAAGGGCTAATGGGAAAGCAGCTCACCTAAAAATGGAGCTATTTAATGATATTCATGGGGACCCCAGGGCTATTTGTATCAGACTGTGTCAAGTACAAGCTTTCAACCAAGGTTAGCCACAGTTGGGGCTTCACAGGGTACCAACGGCACAGGCACACTCTCCAACACACAGAATAATAGTGAATAGGCTGTTAATGATATTCATGATCCACAAAATAAGACAGATTACGTCCCTTGTCGCAGTCACAGTCAGGGTATGGTTGGACAGAGGTTCAGTGCTCAGTTCAGCTATAGCTTGCTTATCTCTGAACTTTCTTCCCACATTTCGGTTCTTTCTCTCGTCTCATTAACTCTTTAGGGCCTAAATTTATTTCTCTAGGTCATTTTCAGTCTATAGAACACTTAAACATACCCTAATTTCTGTTCCCTGGCGTTGCTGGGCTCGAAACTGCTCACACAGGTAATTTCAGCTACACTAAGCATATACGTGACTTAACCACACCCACCAACTAACGAACTTGCAATCAAGCCTCCCGGTCCCGAGAAGTGGCCAACCTGCCGTAGCTAAAAAACTGACCATGAACACTGGAAATGGAGGGCCTACAAGGCAAGACAGCTACTTTCTAAGTCCATTTATACTTAAAACCCGAGAAATGGCCTACCCGGCTCCAACCAAGGGCCGTTCAAAGCTGAGCCCAAACGCGGCCATGCTGTTTGCACCCTTCGGGTGCACCCACCCACCTCCCCCTGCCCCGCCCTTTCTGCTGGCGCAGAGCCTATCTCTCAAGGACATTGCCGGATGTGACATCATGAAGCTGAAAGTCTCACGTTGCAGATATGCAACGTTAGGTCTTAAAGGGCTAATGGGAAAGCAGCTCACCTAAAAATGGAGCTATTTAATGATATTCATGGGGACCCCAGGGCTATTTGTATCAGACTGTGTCAAGTACAAGCTTTCAACCAAGGTTAGCCACAGTTGGGGCTTCACAGGGTACCAACGGCACAGGCACACTCTCCAACACACAGAATAATAGTGAATAGGCTGTTAATGATATTCATGATCCACAAAATAAGACAGATTACGTCCCTTGTCGCAGTCACAGTCAGGGTATGGTTGGACAGAGGTTCAGTGCTCAGTTCAGCTATAGCTTGCTTATCTCTGAACTTTCTTCCCACATTTCGGTTCTTTCTCTCGTCTCATTAACTCTTTAGGGCCTAAATTTATTTCTCTAGGTCATTTTCAGTCTATAGAACACTTAAACATACCCTAATTTCTGTTCCCTGGCGTTGCTGGGCTCGAAACTGCTCACACAGGTAATTTCAGCTACACTAAGCATATACGTGACTTAACCACACCCACCAACTAACGAACTTGCAATCAAGCCTCCCGAGAAGTGGCCAACCTGCCGTAGCTAAAAAACTGACCATGAACACTGGAAATGGAGGGCCTACAAGGCAAGACAGCTACTTTCTAAGTCCATTTATACTTAAAACCCGAGAAATGGCCTACCCGGCTCCAACCAAGGGCCGTTCAAAGCTGAGCCCAAACGCGGCCATGCTGTTTGCACCCTTCGGGTGCACCCACCCACCTCCCCCTGCCCCGCCCTTTCTGCTGGCGCAGAGCCTATCTCTCAAGGACATTGCCGGATGTGACATCATGAAGCTGAAAGTCTCACGTTGCAGATATGCAACGTTAGGTCTTAAAGGGCTAATGGGAAAGCAGCTCACCTAAAAATGGAGCTATTTAATGATATTCATGGGGACCCCAGGGCTATTTGTATCAGACTGTGTCAAGTACAAGCTTTCAACCAAGGTTAGCCACAGTTGGGGCTTCACAGGGTACCAACGGCACAGGCACACTCTCCAACACACAGAATAATAGTGAATAGGCTGTTAATGATATTCATGATCCACAAAATAAGACAGATTACGTCCCTTGTCGCAGTCACAGTCAGGGTATGGTTGGACAGAGGTTCAGTGCTCAGTTCAGCTATAGCTTGCTTATCTCTGAACTTTCTTCCCACATTTCGGTTCTTTCTCTCGTCTCATTAACTCTTTAGGGCCTAAATTTATTTCTCTAGGTCATTTTCAGTCTATAGAACACTTAAACATACCCTAATTTCTGTTCCCTGGCGTTGCTGGGCTCGAAACTGCTCACACAGGTAATTTCAGCTACACTAAGCATATACGTGACTTAACCACACCCACCAACTAACGAACTTGCAATCAAGCCTCCCGGTCCCGAGAAGTGGCCAACCTGCCGTAGCTAAAAAACTGACCATGAACACTGGAAATGGAGGGCCTACAAGGCAAGACAGCTACTTTCTAAGTCCATTTATACTTAAAACCCGAGAAATGGCCTACCCGGCTCCAACCAAGGGCCGTTCAAAGCTGAGCCCAAACGCGGCCATGCTGTTTGCACCCTTCGGGTGCACCCACCCACCTCCCCCTGCCCCGCCCTTTCTGCTGGCGCAGAGCCTATCTCTCAAGGACATTGCCGGATGTGACATCATGAAGCTGAAAGTCTCACGTTGCAGATATGCAACGTTAGGTCTTAAAGGGCTAATGGGAAAGCAGCTCACCTAAAAATGGAGCTATTTAATGATATTCATGGGGACCCCAGGGCTATTTGTATCAGACTGTGTCAAGTACAAGCTTTCAACCAAGGTTAGCCACAGTTGGGGCTTCACAGGGTACCAACGGCACAGGCACACTCTCCAACACACAGAATAATAGTGAATAGGCTGTTAATGATATTCATGATCCACAAAATAAGACAGATTACGTCCCTTGTCGCAGTCACAGTCAGGGTATGGTTGGACAGAGGTTCAGTGCTCAGTTCAGCTATAGCTTGCTTATCTCTGAACTTTCTTCCCACATTTCGGTTCTTTCTCTCGTCTCATTAACTCTTTAGGGCCTAAATTTATTTCTCTAGGTCATTTTCAGTCTATAGAACACTTAAACATACCCTAATTTCTGTTCCCTGGCGTTGCTGGGCTCGAAACTGCTCACACAGGTAATTTCAGCTACACTAAGCATATACGTGACTTAACCACACCCACCAACTAACGAACTTGCAATCAAGCCTCCCGGTCCCGAGAAGTGGCCAACCTGCCGTAGCTAAAAAACTGACCATGAACACTGGAAATGGAGGGCCTACAAGGCAAGACAGCTACTTTCTAAGTCCATTTATACTTAAAACCCGAGAAATGGCCTACCCGGCTCCAACCAAGGGCCGTTCAAAGCTGAGCCCAAACGCGGCCATGCTGTTTGCACCCTTCGGGTGCACCCACCCACCTCCCCCTGCCCCGCCCTTTCTGCTGGCGCAGAGCCTATCTCTCAAGGACATTGCCGGATGTGACATCATGAAGCTGAAAGTCTCACGTTGCAGATATGCAACGTTAGGTCTTAAAGGGCTAATGGGAAAGCAGCTCACCTAAAAATGGAGCTATTTAATGATATTCATGGGGACCCCAGGGCTATTTGTATCAGACTGTGTCAAGTACAAGCTTTCAACCAAGGTTAGCCACAGTTGGGGCTTCACAGGGTACCAACGGCACAGGCACACTCTCCAACACACAGAATAATAGTGAATAGGCTGTTAATGATATTCATGATCCACAAAATAAGACAGATTACGTCCCTTGTCGCAGTCACAGTCAGGGTATGGTTGGACAGAGGTTCAGTGCTCAGTTCAGCTATAGCTTGCTTATCTCTGAACTTTCTTCCCACATTTCGGTTCTTTCTCTCGTCTCATTAACTCTTTAGGGCCTAAATTTATTTCTCTAGGTCATTTTCAGTCTATAGAACACTTAAACATACCCTAATTTCTGTTCCCTGGCGTTGCTGGGCTCGAAACTGCTCACACAGGTAATTTCAGCTACACTAAGCATATACGTGACTTAACCACACCCACCAACTAACGAACTTGCAATCAAGCCTCCCGGTCCCGAGAAGTGGCCAACCTGCCGTAGCTAAAAAACTGACCATGAACACTGGAAATGGAGGGCCTACAAGGCAAGACAGCTACTTTCTAAGTCCATTTATACTTAAAACCCGAGAAATGGCCTACCCGGCTCCAACCAAGGGCCGTTCAAAGCTGAGCCCAAACGCGGCCATGCTGTTTGCACCCTTCGGGTGCACCCACCCACCTCCCCCTGCCCCGCCCTTTCTGCTGGCGCAGAGCCTATCTCTCAAGGACATTGCCGGATGTGACATCATGAAGCTGAAAGTCTCACGTTGCAGATATGCAACGTTAGGTCTTAAAGGGCTAATGGGAAAGCAGCTCACCTAAAAATGGAGCTATTTAATGATATTCATGGGGACCCCAGGGCTATTTGTATCAGACTGTGTCAAGTACAAGCTTTCAACCAAGGTTAGCCACAGTTGGGGCTTCACAGGGTACCAACGGCACAGGCACACTCTCCAACACACAGAATAATAGTGAATAGGCTGTTAATGATATTCATGATCCACAAAATAAGACAGATTACGTCCCTTGTCGCAGTCACAGTCAGGGTATGGTTGGACAGAGGTTCAGTGCTCAGTTCAGCTATAGCTTGCTTATCTCTGAACTTTCTTCCCACATTTCGGTTCTTTCTCTCGTCTCATTAACTCTTTAGGGCCTAAATTTATTTCTCTAGGTCATTTTCAGTCTATAGAACACTTAAACATACCCTAATTTCTGTTCCCTGGCGTTGCTGGGCTCGAAACTGCTCACACAGGTAATTTCAGCTACACTAAGCATATACGTGACTTAACCACACCCACCAACTAACGAACTTGCAATCAAGCCTCCCGGTCCCGAGAAGTGGCCAACCTGCCGTAGCTAAAAAACTGACCATGAACACTGGAAATGGAGGGCCTACAAGGCAAGACAGCTACTTTCTAAGTCCATTTATACTTAAAACCCGAGAAATGGCCTACCCGGCTCCAACCAAGGGCCGTTCAAAGCTGAGCCCAAACGCGGCCATGCTGTTTGCACCCTTCGGGTGCACCCACCCACCTCCCCCTGCCCCGCCCTTTCTGCTGGCGCAGAGCCTATCTCTCAAGGACATTGCCGGATGTGACATCATGAAGCTGAAAGTCTCACGTTGCAGATATGCAACGTTAGGTCTTAAAGGGCTAATGGGAAAGCAGCTCACCTAAAAATGGAGCTATTTAATGATATTCATGGGGACCCCAGGGCTATTTGTATCAGACTGTGTCAAGTACAAGCTTTCAACCAAGGTTAGCCACAGTTGGGGCTTCACAGGGTACCAACGGCACAGGCACACTCTCCAACACACAGAATAATAGTGAATAGGCTGTTAATGATATTCATGATCCACAAAATAAGACAGATTACGTCCCTTGTCGCAGTCACAGTCAGGGTATGGTTGGACAGAGGTTCAGTGCTCAGTTCAGCTATAGCTTGCTTATCTCTGAACTTTCTTCCCACATTTCGGTTCTTTCTCTCGTCTCATTAACTCTTTAGGGCCTAAATTTATTTCTCTAGGTCATTTTCAGTCTATAGAACACTTAAACATACCCTAATTTCTGTTCCCTGGCGTTGCTGGGCTCGAAACTGCTCACACAGGTAATTTCAGCTACACTAAGCATATACGTGACTTAACCACACCCACCAACTAACGAACTTGCAATCAAGCCTCCCGGTCCCGAGAAGTGGCCAACCTGCCGTAGCTAAAAAACTGACCATGAACACTGGAAATGGAGGGCCTACAAGGCAAGACAGCTACTTTCTAAGTCCATTTATACTTAAAACCCGAGAAATGGCCTACCCGGCTCCAACCAAGGGCCGTTCAAAGCTGAGCCCAAACGCGGCCATGCTGTTTGCACCCTTCGGGTGCACCCACCCACCTCCCCCTGCCCCGCCCTTTCTGCTGGCGCAGAGCCTATCTCTCAAGGACATTGCCGGATGTGACATCATGAAGCTGAAAGTCTCACGTTGCAGATATGCAACGTTAGGTCTTAAAGGGCTAACAACTCACATCACGTCCAATCAGGCGCATGCAATAAATGAGATATTGGCACACCTGATCCTTTGAGGTATCATGGAATAATTGGGCGAGCCTGAGCAAGCCACATGTAGTTGTGTTCACAGGATGTCCGTTTGTCTGTGAGGTACGGTAGCTGTTTAGCGCATGACCGTATATACAGGTGGAAAATCATAATGTGGCGCTGCGTGCCAGCGTATTGGACGACCAGCATGATTTGCATGACGGTGGTGGAGCCAGCTACGTTTGCACCGGTAACGCTACAAGGTGAACTACGTACTACGAACTTGAGACTGTGTGAACGAATGGGCTCAACGTAGTCTAGCTATGTACTGCAAACTTGAAACTGCAGACCGCCATGAACGAGAATGCAGTCTAGCTACAAACTTGTCCATATACCAAAGCAAGGGCTCCTACTACCTGTGATGACACTGACTTCTGCTCTGTGCACGTGATGGCAAATTGCATTCACTGCTAAAAAAAGACATAATTAAAAACATTTGAAAATGTAGCAGGATGTAGGGATACCAGAACGGCAAAAAGTAAGGAAACAAGGTGGGGATGATCGCATAAAACAGTGAAGTATACAATCCCCCTACATATCTTTTTTCATTATACACGTGTATGGAAAAAGATCTCTGTAAGGGGATTGAATACTTCACTGTTTTGTGCGATCATCCCCACCTTGTTTCCTTACTTTTTTGCCGTTCTGGTATCCCTACATCCTGTTACATTTTCAAATGTTTTTTATTACTTGTAGTAATATGCAGCATCACTGAGAATATCAGCGAATGCAGACTTATCTACTGGACTCAACTACCAGGTAGGAAGTTGACAGAGTTATTTGAACCCTGAAAAATGTCGGTACAGTATACTTTGGAACAGAAATGACGGGAAATCATACTCAATCCATATAATAACCATCTCTTTACCTCATGACACATTCATCACTTCTGTTTACAACTTCACCAGCAGTTGTTCAGCGTTCCTTCTCAGGACAGTCCTGTGTATACTTTGCCCACCACTGTGCTGAATATGGGGGTGTGTCGTACTAATCTGCGCATGCGTAGTTGGTGAATCTGCCAGAGACTAAGTCGAAAGTACGTCCCCAAAAAAAATCGTGCCAGTTGTTGTTTATACAGTGCTGAATGGGTGGGAGGATACTAGATGCCTAAGTAGTCTGAGTACGCATCTAGCGCCCACCCCCTGTTCAGCGGCGTTCTAATGTCCCCAAACCCTGGGCGCTTAATACGTACTCTACGGTAATAGTAGCCTTAAAGAATATGACATTGTGTTTGTAGGCATAGTATGCCTGCCCTTGACCATTGTTATGCCACCTTAATATCAGAGAATAAGAATGCAGTGTAGTTCTCTACTTAGGGATGGCCAGGAAATATTGAACTTAATTACCCATAGTGATGAGTAATGGGTACAAAACCCCGTATGAGCATACACATACTACCTTGCAAATTCTTGGAAATGTATATACCTTAGATCACATGGGAGAAACAAATCGATGAAACAGTCAGATTTCGTGTGATCTCTTAAGTTAACCCTTTAAGCCCCATTGACGTCTATAGACGTCATTTAGACCCTATACACTTGTAGGGCTTCTCATCAGTCCAAAAAGAGACCAAAAAGGCTTCAGAGGGCCTAGGGACAACTTTGAGGGACGAACCCAAATTTGGTCAGATTTCGGCACACACCCCCCACTAAATGTAGAAGCGGGGGGTATTGAAAAAGGGGGGGGTAGCAGCCCCCCCCCCCCCCCCCCCTTCGCATGTCGTGGGCATTTTTTGATTTTAATGAGATTCATTGACCCGAGGATTCTTGATATTCATAGACCCCACCCAGGGCCTCAAGAAATTGGTGGTGTAAGGTGTGCCATCGGTCAGATCTGGCCCAAGTTTAGGGAAATGCTGGGTGAAAATCCGGCTGACATCCACTTTTGACCTCCAATTGCTGGGCTTGTGGGCTGCCATGAATATCATTAACGGTATCGCCAGGGGGGTCTCTCCACGTGTGCGGGCCCCACCAAGTTTGGCCGCTGAGGAGCGAATGCAGTGGGAGAGGAGTACCTACGAAAGTGGTGTGCGTTGAATGCATGAAAATGTGTTGTCTTGGTGGCAAGAATTCGGTGGTTGAAGGGTGAAAATCTTTCAAAGCTCTTCACTAGCATAGCTTATCAACTAACGACAGCAGTTCTTGAGCTACTATACTCATGAACAACGTCCGTCTGTCATAGACTGGAACTGTGAGGCTGGAGTTTTCTGTTCATGATATATGGAGAACGTGGAGCAAATGCAACCATGTGACCTAGCTAATGGCTATCATTGATCTCTCTGATTGATGCAAGGTGAATGCCCCATCCCCTCCTCTCCTACAGTGATAATCACAACAGCAACATCTATAATGCATCGCATAACCGTATTAGTATGAAGCACCAAAGCCTGGTGCCCAGAGGTCAAGGTTCCTGGTTCAGCTTCATTGTCACTGGGCCATCATGGGACACCACTTTTCTTTCTTCACGTGGTGATTCAAAAGAAAATCTGACTACAGGGCAAATGTCAAGCGGACGTTGCACCTACCATTACTGATTTTACAGTCACCTAAAGCTATGCAGTTCAGTTAAGGTTACGGGATACTCGTGCGTGCGCCGTCCCAAATGTATAGGGAAATGCATACTTAAGCTCGCTAACCAAAAATCTCGAGTACGAAGAGCGTGAGCAACTTGATTCTGGCGTTGGAGGTGCGTTGTCACAAGGTGCAGGGCATGACGGAAGCTTTTTTTGATAGCATAATCCTTGGCAAACTTATCTGCTGTCTCGCTCGAGAAAAGCGGTAAATACGGCTTTTTGGTGAACTGAACTGCTCGTTTTTTCACGGCTATACGGCGTATCCGTAAAAGCTTCCGTCATGCCCTGCATCTTGTGACAGCGCACCTCCACCGCCAGAATCAAGTTGCTCGCGCTCTTCGTACTAGAGATTTTTGGTTAGCGAGCTTAAGTATGCATTTCCCTATACATTTCGGACAGCGCGCGCACGAGTATCCCGTAACCTTAAGCACTCTAAAAGCCAATAAGCACAAAAAATTGTAAGGGATGGGATGGGACTTAGGATGGTCAATGGCATTTCCCC
The DNA here is from genome assembly GCA_963931865.1 of Axinella damicornis. Taxonomy (NCBI): domain Eukaryota; kingdom Metazoa; phylum Porifera; class Demospongiae; order Axinellida; family Axinellidae; genus Axinella; species Axinella damicornis. The sequence continues at coordinate 6,168,072 of OZ007514.1, read as the reverse complement.
TTGTTTCTTTGCATCTCCAGAGGTGGAGTATAGTAGCTACTGCAGGGCATCACTACATTCTTAATCCTTTCTTGTCTAACTAGTCCTGAGTGGATTCATAAACACTGTGATCCTGCTGACTTATATTAGCATTAACAGATGGACTGGAATGACTGTCCTCCCTTCTTCTTGTGTCTCTACCTCAGACCCCACCCTCACTGTGGAGAAGGTGATGGAGGTGATGAGGGACGTGGGAGAGTGGGAGGTGGTGGTGCGTTATCTTGATGTCCCCACGCCCAAGATAGCTGAAATCCAGCTGCAGTCATCCACTGAAACGGAGAAGAGACGTGCAGTGGTACAGTATTGGATCCAGTATGTTCCTCATGCCTCGTGGGAGCGACTTGCCACTGCACTTTACATGAGGGGAGAGAAGAGAGCAGCAGCGATGGCCAAACAGTACTTACCCAAAAGTATGTGCATTTCTTCACCACCTCGAAGAGTTCTGTGGGTGTTTGCATTCTAATGGATGCACACCAGTACTCACTGGTAGCATAGCTATTTGGAGATGGCCAAGGAAGTGTAGCTGTAGTGATGTATTAGTGGGACAATGACCATAGAAGCTACAATTTAAACCCCAAACTAAACGTGCACATGGAATGATACTGGCTAGCAGTTCACAAAAAATACTCACTGATCATGACAGACCTTAGAGTAGCGGGAGTCGAGAAACAAGTTGCTGAGGAAAACGTTGTGGTCATTCCAGTCCACCAAATTGCCATTATCCATTCTCTGTCCCATCCCATCCCTACATTTTGTGAATGGGGTGAGACTGAGGTGGGTAGCTAATGGCACTTTCTGCTCGTTTCTTCACTTTATCGAAAGGTGGAGTGTGACAGGCCATCACTAAATCCTTGTAGTGCTATTGACCTAATGGCAGTTGAACATCTTATTGCCGTGCACCTTAGTGATTTGCATGACGGTGGTGGAGCCAGCTACATTTGCACCGGTAATGCTACGAGATGAACTACGTACTATGAACCTGAACGAATGGGCTCAACATAGTCTAGCTACGTACTACAAACTTGAAACTGCAGACTGAGCGGAGGATGAGCTACGAACTTGAAACTGCACTACCTTGAAACTGCACGCTGTTCATCAACCAGAGGCTCAAGGTAGTATGCTGCAGTGCATGCAGCGCCCTTGCTCTGGACATTCAGGCCCCACCCCCAGCTTCCCTCAAGTTTGTATGCTGTGCTGCGCAGCCAGCCTATGAACATACACTGTGCTTCAGGCGAGCCCCGCAATGCCCTGCATTCTCTTAGTGTTTTATTCCTGTAGTACTGGCATGTAGCCTCGTTCCCAGGCTCCTCCCCCTGCGCGCGCCGACGAAAAACACCGGGGCAGAGAGCCTGGTACGCTTTCGCACGTGATACGCGGCACGTTGACGTCACTGCTATAATTCACTTATCTGTTACGTCACAACTGGAGCGTGCCAACTTCTGTGGCAGCGATAGATGGACATAGGGAAGATTTACCGATGGCGACGACTGCGGAGAACATTACCTGGCAATACAGACACCCGTGGATAGCGGTACAGTTCAGTATAAGCTACAAAATGCAACTAACTCGTTCCAGACTGTCCGGTGACGAGAATCTGTCCCCGAGGATTGATGAGCGCCATTTACTGCACAGCGTGGTGTTTGTTTACGCTTCTACAGGCTAAGACTTGTAACTCTCGGTTCCATGCTTCAAAATTACGTACAATATTATACAGCAGCTGCTGCACGTGAGTGATGTGAACACTTACACTGCTGATGTTTGGTGACCTCGCGACACACGCGTCAGTGCCGTGGAATCATGTGCGAAAGCGTACCATGTACCAGGCTCTCCCCCTAGCCCTCCGCAATTTTCTTCACCGCACGCACAAGGGGGAGCCTGGAACGAACGAGGCTAACTGGCATGTATGTAATGCACATTGTCAAGCAAGTACCTTTAGCCACCAGAGCTAATACAGTAGTAGCAACTGTTGTATTCTCAAGTGGCAACTGCACTGCTGGTAGGCTAGTCAGTAAGCTTCTCAAAGTGATGCATCAGCTCGTTACTATCAAGTTGTGAATAGGCTAGATGACATCCACCAGTTCGTGCTAACAGCTAGTCTTTTTCCCAGGCTGCTTGATAGGCAGCTAGCTAATTTAAAGGCTCCTCCGAATTTACACACAAGTCATGTATGACTGTGATGCCAGCAGTGTGGTTTGCAGATTCAAGATCTAACATTACACTCCTGGTAGGGGAAAAATTGTGCCGCGTAATTACACTCCTGGTAGGGGAAAAATTGTGCCGCGTAATATAATATATTACACTCCTGGTAGGGGAAAAATTGTGCCGCGTAAATAATATAATTAATCGAGGGGCAACCGCACTCCTGGTAGCCGCGCTTAAACGGTAGCACACGCTAAGTGTGTCAGTTCCTTCCAATTATCACACATGATGTGAGTAGGCCTACCATGATAGCTGTATATAGGGAAGATCAGAAATTATTTAGAGTGCTCTCAAGCGCATTGCAACCCTGGTTGCGACTCGCCGTACCGTAGCGTAAGCTAAGTATCGCAATTTGTTCCAATTAACGCACATGCCACGTGGCAACCACGCTCAGTCGATCGCGAGCAATGGCGACCAAAAAGAAGCCAAGACATTATTACAGCACTCACAACTTAGCCAGCACGGTGAGTTTTGGCATGCTAGCGTCAGTGAACGACAGCGATCACGGCAGTGTGGTCAGAATCTTCGTGTGCCTTTTCTAAGAACGGTACTTCCACCGGAAGTCGAAGAGAGCGCTCGAGCAATGGCGGCCACGGCGAGACAAAAGCGCTCATATCTCCACCACCAAGGTGAGTTTCAGCTCCAACTTTTTACGTTTAGGTCAGTGCATGATAGCGATCACGGTGGTGTAGTCAGAATCTCTGTAGGCCAATCCTAAGTACTCGAACATTATATTAATTAATTATCGAGGAGCAACCGCACTCCTGGTAGCCTCGGTTAAACGGTAGCACAAGCTAAGTGTGACAGTTCGTTCCAATTGTCACACATGATGTGAGTACCATGATAGCTATATATAGGGAAGATCAGATAGAGTGCGAATTGCAACCCCGGTTACGACTCGCGTAGCGCAAGCTAAGTATCGCAATTCGTTCCAATTAACTCAGTTATCCAATCCTACAGGAAGAAAGCCAAACCTTTATTTGCCTGCTTTGTGGATTTCAAGAAGGCTTTTGATTCAATAAGTCATGGTGCCCTATGGACCAAGCTAGCATCGCTGGGAGTTAGCAATATGATACTCACCCTGCTTCAAAGTATGTATGCGAATGCCATATCAGTAGTTCAGCTGGGAACTGAGATCTCCTCTCACTTCCCATGTAGAAAAGGTGTCCGTCAAGGGTGTAACCTCAGTCCCCTACTGTTCAATTTGTTTATTGCTGATTTGGAACAGCACCTAGAAGCAGATGAGGCCGGAGGTGTTGATCTCATGCATTCTAAGTTACGACTCCTACTCTTTGCAGATGACCTGGTTCTTCTCTCTGAATCTCCTGAGGCACTCCAGTCTTCCATAAACAGCCTGTCCAAGTACTGCCTAAAATGGAGCCTCCAAGTAAATTTAACGAAAACCAAGGTTGTCTGCTTCTCACGGCAAAGAACAACAATGTCCCACATGTTCCATTTGAGTGGATCACCCATTACCATTGCATCAGAATACAAATACCTGGGTGTCCTCTTGTCAGCAAATGGGTCTCTGAAGCCAGCCATTTCGATCTTGGCATCCCAGGCTAATAAGGCCACCTTCTCCTTGATAAAGACTTCAATGCACCTCGGTCATCCTAAACCAACAACACTACTTTACCTATTTGATACACTAGTACGCCCCATTACAGAATATGGATGTGAAGTCTGGGCCTCTGACAAAGCAGAGGAAATGGAAAAAGTTCATAAACGGTTCTGTAAGTTTGCTCTTGGGCTGCCAACGTCTGCTTGCAATGCAGCAGTATATGGAGATCTTGGTAGGTGTCCCCTGGAGAACAGAAGAAAGATTGCTATGGTAAAGTATTGGCTACGTATTTCAACACACTGGGACATCCCTCCATTATTGCAGGAAGCGTATCAACTAAATATTTCTGAGCAGCCCAGTCAGTGGGCACAGACAGTCAAGACAGTGCTCGACAAAGCAGGTTTTTCCCATATCTGGAACAACCCAGACAGTATTCCACATGACCTATTCATTGAAAAGCTTACGCAAAGACTTTGGGACCAATATCAACAACAATGGTTAAGTGATCTGGCCACATCCAGAAAATTGAGAACATACCGTTTGTTCAAAACAAGGCTTGAATTTGAACCATACCTCAACCTCCCAAGACATATTCGTATACAACTGGCTAGACTGCGATCTAGTTCCCACTCATTAAGGATTGAAACTGGCCGATACTCCCTCCCTAAACCTACTCCACTGGAGGAACGCCTCTGTCCAAGTTGTATCGAAATTGAGGATGAAACTCATTTTCTGATCACCTGCCGGTTGTGGCGAGGCCATTACAGAGACCAACTATTTAACTGCTGCAGATCCCTGAACAGTTCCTTTCCCCACATGAGCTCTATTGACAAGCTAATATTTATCTTGCACTCTAAGGATGTTCATATCATTTGGCTCACAGGTGTGTTTGTGTACCAGACTTTCATGAGAAAACGTAAACTTTCACTTTAGCAAGTGTGTATTTGTATATGTATTTATCTGTACTCTTGACATATGGGTCCCCCGGCCTTCCATTGTCATTAAAATTTATATATATTATATTAACGCACATGCCACGTGGCAACCACGCTCAGTCGATCGCGAGCAATGGCTACCAAAAGTAAGACAAGACATTATTACAGCGCTCACAACTTAGCCAGCACGGTGAGTTTGGCATGTAAGCGTCAGTGAACGACAGCGATCACGGCCGTGTAGTCAGAATCTTCGTGTGCCTCTCCTAAGAACGGTACTGCCACCGGAAGTCGATGGAGCGCTCGAGCAATGGCGGCCAACGGCGAGACAAAAGCGCTCATATCTCCACCACCAAGGTGAGTTTCAGCACCAACTTTCATCATTCAGGTCAGTGCTCGATAGCGATCACGGCAGTGTAGTCAGAATCTCTGTAGACCAATCCTAAGTACTCAAACATTATTTATATTATTTATATTATATTATATTGGATTAATTATTTACGCGGCACTTTATTTCCTATACCAGGAGTGTAATTATTTACGCGGCACAATTTTCTCTATACCAGGAGTGTAATAATATAATATAATGTTCGAGTACTTAGGCTTGGCCTACAGAAATTGTGACTACACCGCCGTGATCGCTATCATGCCCTGACCTGAATGTAAAAAGTTGGTGTTGAAACTCACCTTGGTGGTGCAGATATGAACGCTTTTGTCTCGCCGTGGCTGCCATTGCTCGAGCGCTCTCTTCGACTTCTGGTGGCAGTACCGTTCATAGGAAAGGCACACGAAGATTCTGACCACACGGCCGTGATCGCTGTCGTTCACTGACGCTTGCATGCCAAAACTCACCGTGCTGGCTAAGTTGTGAGTGCTGTAATAATGGCTTGTCTTCCTTTTGGTCGCCATTGCTCGCGATCTTCTGAGCCACGTGGCATGTGCGTTAATTAGAACGAATTGCAATAATTAGCTTCGCTACGGCGAGGCGCTAGGCAACCGCGGGGTTGCAACGGCTACCAGGAGTGCGGTTGCCCCTCGATATAATCCAATATAACATAATATAATATAATGTTTGGGTACTTAGGATTGGCCTACAGAGATTCTGACTACACCGCCGTGATCGCTATCATGTACTGACCTGAACGTAAAAAGTTGGTGCTGAAACTCACCTTGGTGGTGGAGATATGAGCGCTTTTGTCTCGCCGTTGGCCGCCATTGCTCGAGCGCTCCATCGACTTCCGGTGGCAGTACCGTTCTTGGGAAAGGCACACGAAGGTTCTGACTACACGGCCGTGATCGCTGTCGTTCACTGACGCTTACATGACATAACTCACCGTGCTGGCTAAGTTGTGAGTGCTGTGATAATGTCTTGTCTTCCTTTTGGTCGCCATGCTCGCGATCGACTGAGCGTGGTTGCCACGTGGCATGTGCGTTAATTGGAACGAATTGCAATACTTAGCTCACTACGGCGAGTCACAACCGAGGTTGCAACGCGGCTACCAGGAGTGCGGTTGCCCCTCGATAAATTACACTCCTGGTATAGGAAAAATTGTGCCGCGTAATATATTACACTCCTGGTATAGGAAATAAAGTGCCGCGTAATGTAATATAATATAATATAATAAACGTTTGACTACTTCGGAATGGCCTACAAAGATTCTGACTACACCGTCGTGATCGCTATGATGCAGTGACACAAAATCAAAATAATTGTGCTGAAACTCACCTTGGTAGTGGAGATATGAACGCTTTTGTCTCGCCGTTGGCCGCCATTGCTCGAGCGCTCTCTTCGACTTCCGGTGGCAGTACCGTTCTTTGGAAAGGCACACGAAGATTCTGACCACACGGCCGTGATCGCTGTCGTTCACTGGCGCTTACATGCCAAAACTCACAGTGCTGGCTAAGTTGTGAGTGCTGTAATAATGTCTTGTCGTCCTTTTGGTCGCCATTGCTCGCGATCGACTGAGCGTGGTTGCCACGTAGCCTGTGCGTTAATTGGAACGAATTGCAATATTTAGCTTCGCTACGGCGAGTCGCAACGGGGTTGCAACGCGGCTACCAGGAGTGCGGTTGCCCCTCGATATAATATAATATATATAATGTTTGAGTACTTAGGCTTGGCTTACAGAAATTCTGCCTACACCGCCGTGATCGCTATCATGCCCTGACCTGAATGTAAAAAGTTGGTGCTGAAACTCACCTTGGTGGTGGAGATATGAGCTCTTTTGTCTCGCCGTGGTCGCCATTGCTCCAGCGCTCTCTTCGACTTCCGGTGGCAGTACCGTTCATAGGAAAGGCACACGAAGATTCTGACCACACGGCCGTGATCGCTGTCGTTCACTGACGCTTACATGCCCAAACTCACCGTGCTGGCTAAGTTGTGAGTGCTGTAGTAATGTCTTGTCTTCCTTTTGGTCGCCATTGCTCGCGATCGTGGTTGCCACGTGGCATGTGCGTTAATTGGAACGAATTACAATATTTAGCTTGCGCTACGGCGAGTCGCAACCGGTTGCATCGCGGCTACAAGGAGTGCGGTTGCCCCTCGTTACACTCCTGGTAAGGGAAAAATTGTGCCGCGTAAATAATCTAACCTAATCTAAATAATGTAAATAAATAATGTTTGACTACTTAGCAATGGCCTGCAAAGATTCTGACAACACCGTCGTGATCGCTATTATGCACTGTCCTCACCGTACAATTTCGGTGCTGAAACTCAACTTGGTGGTGGAGATGCAAGCGCTTTTGTAGTGCCGTCGGCCGCCATCGCTCGATCGCTCTCTTCGAAGTTCGTCGCCAGTACAGCTCTTACGAAGGCCCCACAAAGATTCTGGCCACACAGGTGTGATCGCTGTCGTTCATGTCGAAACTCACCGTGCTGGCTAAGCTGTAATAATGTCTTGTCTTCCTTTTGGTCGCCATTGCTCGCGATCGACTGAGCGTGGTTGCCACGTGACCTGTGCGTTAATTGGAACGAATTGCAATACTACTTAGCTTCGCTGGCGAGTCGCAACCGGGGTTGCAACGCGGCTGCCAGGAGTGCGGTTGCCCCTCGTAAATAATTAATATAATATAATGTTTGAGTACTTAGGCCTAGCCTGCAGAGATTCTGACTACACCGCCGTGATCGCTACCTTCCATTGACCTGAATGATAAAAGTTGGTGCTGAAACTCACCTTGGTGGTGGAGATATGAGCGCTTTTGTCTCGCCGTTGGCCGCCATTGCTCGAGCGCTCCATCGATTTCCGGTAGCAGTACCGTTCTTAGGAAAGTCACACGAAGATTCTGACCACACGGCCGTGATCGCTGTCGTTCACTGACGCTTACATGCCAAACTCACCGTGCTGGCTCAGTAGTGAGTGCTGTAATAATGTCTTGTCTTCCTTTTGGCCGCCATTCCTCGCGATCGACTGAGCGTGGTTGCCACGTGGCATGTGCGTTAATTGGAACTTATCGCAATACCGGTACTTAGCTTGCGCTACGGCAGGTTGCAACGCGGCTCTATACAGAGCTATATGTAGCTATCATCATGGTGTGTGATAATTGGAACGAACTGTCGCACTTAGCTTGTGCTACCGTTTAACCGCGGCTACCAGGAGTGTGGTTGCCTCTCGATTTTTCCAAAATAATTCCGCTAAATTAGTATTAACGGTATCCTTAAGGAATATGACTTGAAATTGTAGGCATTTTATGCCTACCCTTGACCATTACTATGCCACTTTAATATCAGAGAATGAGGACACAGTAGAGTTCTCTATTTAGGGGTGGCCAGGAAATTTCGAATTTACCCATAGTGCGAGTAATGGGTACAAAACCCCACACTGAGCATACAGATAGAATGATACTACCTTGCAAATTCTTGCAAATGTAGTACATGGGAGAAACAAATCAATGAAACAGTCTGATTTTATGTGATCTCTTAAAATCTTCTTCACTAGCATAGCTTATCAACTACAGCCGTTCTTGAGCTACTATACTCACAGAACAACATCCGTTACTGGAACTGTGAGTGAGGCTGGAGTTTTCTGTTCATGATATTTGGAGAACGTGGAGTAAATGCAACCATGTGACCTAGCTAATAGCTATCATCGATCTCTCTGATGATGCAAGGTGAATGCCCCACCCCCTCCTCCCCTACAGTGATATATCACAACAGCAACATCTGTAATGCATCGCATAACCGTATCGGTATGAAGCATCAAAGTCTGCTGCCCAGAGGTTTCTTGTTCGGGCTCATTGTCACTGTACCATCATGAGAGACACTGCTTTCCTTTCTTTTCGTGGTGATTCAAAAGAAAATCTGACTAGCTACAGGGCAAATGTCAAGTGGACGTTCCACCTACCATTACTGATTTTTACAATGTCACCTACAGCTATATTATGCAGTTCAAGCACTCTAAAAGCCAATAAGCAAGAAAGAATGGTATGGTTACCAGGTACTTACGATGGGCAATGTCATTTCCCCTTGTTTCTTTGCATCTCCAGAGATGGAGTAGCTACAGCAGGCCATCACTAAATTCCCTTTTACTTTCTTGTCTAACTTGTCCTGACTCATAAACACTGTGCTCCTGCTGACCCATGGACTCATGGAATGACTGCAACTTTGTTTAAGTTCTGTTCTCCTCACTGCATGTCCTCCCTTCTGCTTGTGTCTCTCCCTCAGACCCCACCCTCACTGTGGAGAAGGTGATGGAGGTGATGGGGGAGGTGGGAAACTGGTACTGGGTGGGGATTCGTCTTGGTGTCCCCCAGCACAAGATAGATGAAATCCAGCAGCAGTCATCCACTGAAAGGGAGAAGAGTCGTGCAGTGGGAGAGTATTGGGTCCAGTATGTTCCTCATGCCTCCTGGGAGGGACTTGCCACTGAACTTTACAGGAGCGGAGAGGAGAGAGCAACAGTGATGGCCAAACAGTACTTACCCAAAGGTATGTGCATGTCTTTACCACCACCTCAAAGAGTTCTGTAGTGTTTGCTTTCTAATGGATGCACACCAGTACTCATGGAAATGTAGCCGTATTAGCAGGATTAAACCCCTAATCATATTATAGTGATAACAAGTTTCTATATAAAACGCCTATACCGCGAGAGTGCAATTATTTCTGTAACCTGCACTGCTTTCAGCCAATCAGCTGCTGATTACACTTTTTTGCACTGGTACGAGTGCAAAAAAGTGTAATCACGAGCTGATTGGTTAATGCTGCAGCGGTTTCTACGTGGTTTCTAGGTTCGAACAGAAAAGTAAACAAACGATTATCGAGTGCATAAAGGTAGCTAAGCGTCATGGCAGAGGGTAGCTACTGGTCAAATGAATTTTCCTGTCCCACTATTGCTGCGTTTCTTCATGAGAGCATGTGCGAAAATACCGAAGATGTCGCTGGGGCGGGAGAACTCGTACTCGACGCACCATGACGCGACTGACACCGAAACTCGGTCGCCGAACCATGGACAATAAACAGCAAGGCGATGCTGCCACACCCACTGCTCCGCCTACTAGCGACGCTTACCAGGTCCCAGCAGCGCCCAAGAGTTGCCACGCGGCCTGAAGGATACCGATAACCAACAACTGGGGCCGTACCACGGCTTGAGACGGGGGCAAAACAGCGTGGCATCACAGTAGCTACCACTGTGTGAGGCTAGTGCTGGTGACAATCAATTCAAGCATGCAGTACGCTACTACACAGCGTCAAGGACCTCCTGCCTACATAATAGGGACTGATACCGGACTGATAGCTGCATCCGTGTCGTTGCATATATACTTTGTGTGTACAGTTATTGCTGTATCAAGGATTCTTTGCTGTGCAACTGATTGATAACTCAGTTTCTATATGATTAATATGTGATAGCATGATTTGGGGTGCAATTTTGGGAATTAATTGCACTCGTAAGGTCAGTAATTTCACTCGGCTTCGCCTCGTGAAATTACAAACCTTACTCGTGCAATTAACTCTTTGCCCGCGGCGGGCCAGTATACTGGCCCTACGGCGATTTTGAACGGTTAGCTTTTAAACACCTGTACGCGTTAACGATCGTTAGTACGGCGATGTGGTGTAGTCGGCAGTGCGCTGGCATGGTAATGCGGAGATCGGCGGTTCGAATCCACAAAGAGGAACTCTTTTTTTTATCTTCCATTTTGGTATTTCTAGCTCATTAATTATTCATAAGTGCATATGCCGCGTGCAAAGAGTTAATTCCCAAATTGCACTTCAAATCATGCTATTACATATACAAACTAAACGTGCAGATGGAATGATACTGCCATGGCTAGCCGTTCACAAAAAAATTCTCACTGATCATGACAGACCTTAGAGTAGCGGGAGTCGAGAAACAAGTTACTGAGGAAAACGTTGTGGTCATTCCAGTCCACCAAATTGCCATTACCCATTCTCTGTCCCATCCCATCCCTACATTTTATGAATGGGGTGAGGCTGAGGTGGGTAGCTAACGGCATTTTCCGCTCTCATTTCTTCACTTTATCAAGAGGTGGAGTGTGACAGGCCATTACTAAATCCTTTGCTTTCCTGTAGTGCTATTGACCTATTGGCACTGAACATCTTATTGCCGAGCACCTTAGCGTGAGGCAATTAACACTATGGGAATATAGGCATCTGAAATAGTTCTGACAAAGATTGGCCTAACCCCCCTGAATTTCTTATGACTTTCCTCTCAAAACAATCGAAAACATGTTCTGAGTTAGTATGACTTTTCAGAAAACATTTAAGATGGTTTTTATGCTATAACTAATCTGTCCACGTAGGCCGTGATCTTAGCTAGCGTTTGTATAAAATATACATGTATGTGGCAATGTAGCCTCATACCCAGGCCCGACCGGGCCTGCATGGGTACAAGGCTAGTGGCAATGTGGCAATAGTTAGTCACACTCAGGAACGTAATTACTGGTTAAGGTTAACGCAGTGCAATGGTACATCCTGGTTTGCATATGTTTAGTGATGGACAACACTGCGGACAAGTTGAATGAGTTGGAGGGGCCATATACTATGATAGTGGCACAGTGAGAGCCTTGCAAGAATTAGAAAACAGAGTGCAAATTCTATGAGATCATGGCCAACACAAAATTTTGCGGATAGCACTACTTCACTTACATCAGCAAACTCTTCCTGACCATCTACAGGTGGCCTACTACATGCAGGCCTTGCATGCTTGCTAAATATGCTTGCATGTTCAAGGCATAATACTCTGTACATATTGCATATTCTTAGTAGGCTGTGCTCTTACATTCTAATGGGTGCCCACCAGTACTCACTGCCCTACTGGTGTAGTAGTTGTGCACCATGTATGGTTACTGTACTACAGCGTACACTGTACTTGTAGCTACATATCTACCACAACAACCTCATTAAGTTTGCCATGCAGATTGACAACCACATGGTTGTGATTCCCACTGTCAGATGTCACAGAACATTGTACACCATTGGTACATTTCATGCCCAAAGGCAATACTGTCAGGGTAAACCATGGACCCCCCCTAGCTAATGCAACCTTGCAGGATAGCCTCGTTCCCAGGCTACATCCAGGATACCAAGCGAGGAAGAGTGAATTGCGGTTATTTAAAGTCTTCCGTTACCAGCCAGGTGTGTAAATTCATCATTATAGTGCTAGACTATGCATAGTTGGCCGGACTGTCGCCAATTCAGAGTCACCAATAATTGCTGTTCCCCCTCAAACCACCTGTCACTGTATAGGTACCCATGCATTGTGTTGCTTGTACTGGTATTGTGGATGTGAACATGACACTTCCTGAACTGACTTTGTTTATGGGACAGGAGAGCCATGGCAGCTAGGGCTTTGCTAGCTAGGACGTACATTATATCTTCCCCATGTTGTCTCCCCTCCCAGCTGACCCTACCCTCACCACTGAAAAGCTCATGGAGGTGGTGAAGGAAGTAGAGGACCGCTGGGAGGAGTTAGGTCGCAGGCTTGATATGGGACTGACTGGTAAGCTGACAAGTATCAAGCGACTCTACCAGAGTAATCATGTGCAGATGGAGGCTGTGGTGGACTACTACCTGAAATACCACCCCACCCCCTCTTGGAGGGACGTGGCTGTGGCACTACAGGACATGGGACTACACAAGGAGGCGGATTCAATCACAACTAAATATGTTAGAGGTATGAATCCTGTGACATGTTTGACTTTGAAATTAAGTAGTTGATGGCCAATTTTATTATTAAATAATGGGGTCCAACGTTACTCATTTCCAAGCGTCTTAGCACGAGGCATCTATTACAACCGTGTAGGCCGCAATCTCAGCTAGGGTTTGTACAAATATATATTATAATTAATAGTTAGTTACAAGTAGAATGCCATTACCAGTTAAAGTTAACACATGTGCGATGGTAAAATCTTTCAAAGCTCTTCACTAGCATATAACTTATCAACTACAGCAGTTCGCTACTATACTCATGAACAACATCCGTTTGTCATAGACTGGAACTGTGAGTGAGGCTGGAGTTTTCTGTTCATGATATATGGAGAACGTGCAGCCTTTGCAATCATGTGACCTAGCTAATGGCTATCATTGATCTCTCTGATCGATGCAAGGTGAATGCCCCACCCCCTCCTCCCCTGCAGTGATATCACAACAGCAACATCTATAATGCATCGCATAACCATATTAGTATGAAGCATCAAAGCCTGGTGCCCAGAGGTCAAGGTTCCTGCTTCATTGTCTCTGGGCCATCACTGGAGACACCACTTTCCTTTCTTCTCGTGGTGATTCAAAAGAAAATCTGACTGCAGGGCATATGTCAAGTGGACGTTGCACCTACCATTACTAATTTTTACAGTCACCTAAAGCTATGCAGTTCAAGCACTCTAAAAGCCAATAAGCACGAAATGGGACGGGATGGGATGGGACTTAGGATGGGCAATGGCATTTCCCCTTGTTTCTTTGCATCTCCAGAGATGGAGTAGCTACTGCAGGCCATCACTGAATCCTAAATCCTTTCTTGTCTAACTTGTCCTGAGTGGATTCATAAACACTGTGCTCCTGCTGACTTGTATTAGGACTGGAATGACTGCAACTTTGTTTAATTTCTGTTCTCCTCACTGTCCTCCCTTCTGCTTGTGTCTCTCCCTCAGAACCCACCCTCACTGTGGAGAAGGTGATGGAGGTGATGGGGGACGTGGGAGAGTGGGAGGTGGTGGGGCGTTATCTTGGTGTCCCCACGCCCAAGATAGCTGAAATCCAGCTGCAGTCATCCACTGAAACGGAGAAGAGACGTGCAGTGGTACAGTATTGGATCCAGTATGTTCCTCATGCCTCGTGGGGGCGACTTGCCACTGCATTTTACATGACAGGAGAGGAGAGAGCAGCAGTGATGGCCAAACAGTACTTACCCAAAGGTATGTGCATTTCTTCACCACCTTGAAGAGTTCTGTGGGTGTTTGCATTCTAATGGATGCACACCAGTATTCACTGGTAGCATAGCTATTTGGGGATGGCCAAGGAAGTGTAGCTGTAGTGATGTATTAGCGGGACGATGACCAAAGAAGCTACAATTTAAACCCCAAACTAAACGTGCAGATGGAATGATGCTGCAGGGCTAGCAGTTCACAAAAAATAATCACTGATTATGACAGACCTTAGAGTAGCTACGCGGGAGTCGAGAAACAAGTTGCTAAGGAAAACGTTGTGGTCATTCCAGTCCACCAAATTGCCATTACGAGACTGAGGTGGATATAGCTATAATGGCACTTTCTGCTCGTTTCTTCACTTTATCAAAAGGTGGAGTGTGACAGGCCATCACTAAATCCTTTGCTTTCTAGTAATTTTTGCTAGTGCTATTGACCTAATGGCAGTTGAACATCTTATTGCCGTGCACCTTAGTGATTTGCATGACGGTGGTGGAGCCAGCTACATTTGCACCGGTAATGCTACGAGATGAACGAACGGGCTCAACATAGTCTAGCTACGTACTATAAACTTGAAACTGCAGACCGCCATGAACGAGAATGGGTTCAACGTGGTCTACAAACTTGAAACTGCAGACTGAGCGAAGGATGAAACTGCACTACCTTGAAACTGCACCTTTTCATCAACCAGAGGCTCAAGGTAGTATTCTGCAGTGCATGCAGCGCCCTTGCTCTGGACATTCAGGCACCAACCCACAACTTCCTTCAAGTTTGTATGCTGTGCCGCACGGCCAGCCTATGAACATACACTGTGCTTCAGGCGAGCCCCACAATGCCCTGCATTCTCCTAGTGTTTTATTCCTGTAGAACTGGCATGTACGTAATGCACAAGGCAGTACCTTTAGCCACCAGAGCTAATACAGTAGTAGCAACTGTTGTATTCTCAAGTGGCAACTGCACTGCTGGTAGGCTAGTCAGTAAGCTTCTCATTTTATGCATCAGCTTGTTACTATCAAGTTGTGAATAGGCTAGATGACATCCACCAGTTCGTGCTAACAGCTAGTCTTTTTCCCAGGCTGCTTGATAGGCAGCTAGCTAATTTAAAGGCTCCTCCGAATTTACGCACGGGTCATGTATGACTGTGATGCCAGCAGTGTGGTTTGCAGATTCAAGATCTAACAATTTTTCCAAAATAATTCCGCTAAATTAATGGTATCCTTAAGGAATAGTAAGCCTACCCTTGACCATTGCTATGCCACTTTAATATCGGAGAACAAGGACGCAGTAGGGTTCTATTTAGGGGTGGCCAGGAAATTTCGAATTTACCCATAGTGCGAGTAATGGGTACAAAACCCCACACCGAGCATACAAATAGAATGATACTACCTTGCAAATTCTTGCAAATGTAGTATAATTATGGGAGAAACAAATCAATGAAACAGTCTGATTTTATGTGATCTCTTAAAATCTTTCAAAACTCTTCACTAGCATAGCTTATCAACTACAGCCGTTCTTGAGCTACTATACTCACAGAACAACATCCGTTTTGTCATAGACTGGAACTGTGAGTGAGGCTGGAGTTTTCTGTTCATGATATTTGGAGAACGTGGAGCAAATGCAACCATGTGACCTAGCTAATGGCTATCATCGATCTCTCTGATGATGCAAGGTGAATGCCCCACCCCCTCCTCCCCTACAGTGATATATCACAACAGCAACATCTGTAATGCATCGCATAACCGTATCGGTATGAAGCATCAAAGTCTGCTGCCCAGAGGTTTCTTGTTCGGGCTCATTGTCACTGTACCATCATGAGAGACACTGCTTTCCTTTCTTTTCGTGGTGATTCAAAAGAAAATCTGACTAGCTACAGGGCAAATGTCAAGTGGACGTTCCACCTACCATTACTGATTTTTACAATGTCACCTACAGCTATATTATGCAGTTCAAGCACTCTATAAGCCAATAAGCAAGAAAGAATGGTATGGTTACCAGGTACTTACGATGGGCAATGTCATTTCCCCTTGTTTCTTTGCATCTCCAGAGATGGAGTAGCTACTGCAGGCCATCACTAAATTCCCTTTTACTTTCTTGTCTAACTTGTCCTGACTCATAAACACTGTGCTCCTGCTGACCCATGGACTCATGGAATGACTGCAACTTTGTTTAATTTCTGTTCTCCTCACTGCATGTCCTCCCTTCTGCTTGTGTCTCTCCCTCAGACCCCACCCTCACTGTGGAGAAGGTGATGGAGGTGATGGGGGAGGTGGGAAACTGGTACTGGGTGGGGATTCGTCTTGGTGTCCCCCAGCACAAGATAGATGAAATCCAGCAGCAGTCATCCACTGAAAGGGAGAAGAGTCGTGCAGTGGGAGAGTATTGGGTCCAGTATGTTCCTCATGCCTCCTGGGAGGGACTTGCCACTGAACTTTACAGGAGCGGAGAGGAGAGAGCAACAGTGATGGCCAAACAGTACTTACCCAAAGGTATGTGCATGTCTTTACCACCACCTCAAAGAGTTCTGTAGTGTTTGCATTCTAATGGATGCACACCAGTACTCACGGAAATGTAGCCGTAGTGACGTATTAGCAGGATTAAACCCCAAACTAAACGTGCAGATGGAATGATACTGCCATGGCTAGCAGTTCACAAAAAAATACACACTGATCATGACAGACCTTAGAGTAGCGGGAGTCGAGAAACAAGTTGCCGAGGAAAAAGTTGTGGTCATTCCAGTCCACCAAATTGCCATTACCCATTCTCTGTCCCATCCCATCCCTACATTTTATGAATGGGGTGAGGCTGAGGTGGGTGTAGCTAATGGCCCTTTCCGCTCTCATTTCTTCACTTTATTAAGAGGTGGAGTATGACAGGCCATCACTAAATCCTTTGCTTTCCTGTAGTGCTATTGCCTAGTAATGGCACTGAACATCTTATTGCCGAGCACCTTAGCATGAGGCGATTAACACTATGGGAATATAGGCATCTGAAATAGTTCTGACAAAGATTGGCCTAACCCCCCTGAATTTCTTATCACTTTCCTCTCAAAACAATCCAAACATGTTCTGAGTTAGTATGAATTTTCAGAAGATATTGAGAACATTTAAGATGGTTTTTATGCTATAACTAATCTGTCCACGTAGGCCGTGATCTTAGCTAGCGTTTGTATAAAATATACATGTATGTGGCAATGTAGCCTCATACCCAGGCCCGACCGGGCCTGCATGGGTACGAGGCTAGTGGCAATGTGGCAATAGTTAGTCACACTCAGGAACGTAATTACTGGTTAAGGTTAACGCAGTGCAATGGTACATCCTGGTTTGCATATGTTTAGTGATGGACAACACTGCGGACAAGTTGAATGAGTTGGAGGACAGTGAGAGCCTTGCAAGAATTAGAAAACAGAGTGCTGAGATCATGGCCAACACAAAATTTTGCGGAAAGCACTACTTCGCTTACAACAGCAAATTCTTCCTGGCCTTGCTTGCTCGCTAATTATGCTTGCATGTTTGAGGCATAATACTCCGTACATATATGCATATTCCTAGTAGACTATGCTCTTACATTCTAATGGGTGCCCACCAGTACTCACTGCCCTACTGGTGTAGTAGTTGTGCACCATGTATGGTTACCAGAGGAGGTAGGACACGCTTACGGAGGTAAGCGAAACTCCGTATCACGTTGAGTTTCAAGAGATCGTGAACGGAGTAATGTGACGGACGCTACCCACGTGGAAACCATTAAAGATCACCTTCAAGTCGGCAAGTTGGCTTCGTTTGTTCTCTCGTTGTGAATTCGCTGTCGGCTGGAGGTAGCCACAGTTCAAAGCGGCGATGGATGCCTTCAAGAAAATCTACCTCTCCCCTCCCATGGCCCCAGACATTATGTGCTATAAACCTCTGAAATAGGGGCGGGCTAAGCGGGTTAATTATTGGTGATGTTTGAGCGAAGATATCCGGAGAACGGGAGCAGTTAAAAATACCGGACTTGCATCACTGGATTGCCCGTTCTCTGTGGATTCTTGTGATATCGGTGACATCCCCATCAGGTTTGGAGCTACAGGCCTCTGAATCCAACCATGTTTTGAGGATTTTGATGCATATGGTGCGTTTGTGCAGTCGTTGCTCACAGACCGTACATGCTATGGACATGGATATTATGCCACTGGATAGAGCAAAGATCAATGTTGCCAATGTGGTCCCTGTATTGGGTGACAACCCTGTTGTGCTTGGAGCTATGGATGCCTCAAATGAACAATTTTTCAAGATTTGATGTCTATACTGTGACTTCGACCATCACGAAACCTAACACCTATGGACACGAGATTTGCAGCAGCTGCTAGAGCAAGGATTGACCTTTCAAGTGGTCCTTTTATGTTGGGTGATAACCCCACTATAATTTGAAGCACCAAGTGTCTGAAGCCGACCATATTCATGGATTTGTTCATGACGTTCTCTTGCTGTGTGCTTCAAATGCACACACGTTCATAAACTGTGATTGGTCATCAGACGATGAGCTTAACAGCAGAGACTTTCTGCATATTTGTGGGGATTACCTGTAGTTTGGAGATGATGAACTAAAATGTAGTGGACTGCTCGACTTGGGGATTAGAGCTGGGACTGCCTGCCAGTTGATGCCATACCAGATGCCCTTCCACTGGAGTGTCAAATTTATCCACATGCACTTATCCTTACAATGTAATGCATCGTTGCCAGGCCATCGCCCAGCTTTTCATCGCCTAGCAATTTCTGAAGCAAGAATTTAGGAATTCACCCTTGTGATAATTTGATGTCCCACCCCCACCGTTAATTATCTCATGAGTCACATGCTGGAAAACATGCGGATCCAGTTCCGTCACTTTCTCACTGTCTTGCATGCATGCCAGAGGGGTAACTAAAGTGCTTGGACATAGCTACAAGTCCTTTGTCTGGCTGTTGTCGTGAACCCTGTGGTCAGGAAGTATGGATCAATGTGTGGTCAATGTTTACCTATTATTTTTAGCACAATGTGCAAACATGTCATTATTATCCACAATTGGTATACCACGCTAAATCTGGTGTCCATACTCCAGGTGGAACGTTAATGGTTCGTACACTTAAGCTTCAGACGGCTGCAGCTTCAGGATTATCACCCAACACAAGCGCATGATGAAAAAACAATGATGTCATCATGCGCTGTTGCCCAACATAAATGAAAGTTCATTTATTTTTTTGCAGCATTTGCAAATCCCAGGTTTACTGGTGAATTAGCCTCGTTCCCAGGCTATCGCCCAGCTTTTGCACGGGAACGAGGCTACTGGTGAATAGGGTTCGTGAGTTGGACGAAGTCACAGTATAGACATCAATCTTGAAAAATTGTTCACTTGAGGCATCCATAGCTCCAAGCACAACAGGGTTGTCACCCAATACAGGGACCACATTGGCAACATTGATCTTTGCTCTATCCAGTGGCATAATATCCATGTCCATAGCATGTACGGTCTGTGAGCAACGACTGCACAAACGCACCATATGCATCAAAATCCTCAAAACATGGTTGGATTCAGAGGCCTGTAGCTCCAAACCTGATGGGGATGTCACCCCCACATGTAGGTATCACAAGAATCCACAGAGAACGGGCAATCCTGTGATGCAGGTCCGGTATTTTTAGCTGCTCCCGTTCTCCGGATATCTTCGCTCAAACATCACCAATAATTAACCCGCTTAGCCCGCCCCTATTTCAGAGGTTTATAGCACATAAAGTCTGGGGCCATGGGAGGGGAGAGGTAGATTTTCTTGAAGGCATCCATCGCCGCTTTGAACTGTGGTTACCTCCAGCCGACAGCGAATTCACAACGAGAGAACAGACGAAGCCAACTTGCCGACTTGAAGGTGATCTTTAATGGTTTCCACGTGGGTACCGTCCGTCACATTACTCCGTTCACGATCTCTTGAACTCAACGTGATACGGAGTTTCGCGTACCTCCGTAAGCGTGTCCTACCTCCTCTGTATGGTTACTGTACTACAGTGTACACTGTACTTGTAGCTACATATCTACCACAACAAGCTCATTAAGATTGCCTTGCAGATTGACAACCACATGGTTGTGATTCCCACTGTCAGATGTCACAGAACATTGTACACCATTGGTACATTTCATGCCCAAAGGCAATACTGTCAGGGTAAACCATGGACCCCCCTAGCTAATGCAACCTTGCAGGATAGCCTCGTCCCCTGAACGAGGCTACATCCAGGATACCAGCAAGGAAGAGTGAATTGCAGTGAATAAAAGTCTTCCATTATATACCAGCCCAGTGTGTAGATTCATCATTATAGTGCTAGACTATGCATAGTTGGCCGGACTGTCACCAATTCAGAGTCACCAATAATTGCTGTTCCCCCTCAAACCACCTGTCACTGTATAGGTACCCATGCATTGTGTTGCTTGTACTGGTATTGTGGATGTGAACATGACACTTCCTGAACTGACTTTGTTTATGGGACAGGAGAGCCATGGCAGCTAGGGCTTTGCTAGCTAGGACGTACATTATATCTTCCCCATGTTGTCTCCCCTCCCAGCTGACCCTACCCTCACCACTGAAAAGCTCATGGAGGTGGTGAAGGAAGTAGAGGACCGCTGGGAGGAGTTAGGTCGCAGGCTTGATATGGGACTGACTGGTAAGCTGACAAGTATCAAGCGACTCTACCAGAGTAATCATGTGCAGATGGAGGCTGTGGTGGACTACTACCTGAAATACCACCCCACCCCCTCTTGGAGGGACGTGGCTGTGGCACTACAGGACATGGGACTACACAAGGAGGCGGATTCAATCACAGCTAAATATGTTAGAGGTATGAATCCTGTGACATGTTTGACTTTGAAATTAAGTAGTTGATGGCCAATTTTATTATTAAATAATGGGGTCCAACGTTACTCATTTCCAAGCGTCTTAGCACGAGGCATCTATTACAACCGTGTAGGCCGCAATCTCAGCTAGGGTTTGTACAAATATATATTATAACTAGCGGTGCTCAGCAGAGCACGTACCCCGTGCGCAACTTTGACTTGACAGCTATAGGCCTACCACCGATTATTCATACAGCATGCACGATGAGCTAGCTAGCTAGGCCATGATTTACAGCGATGTCCGCATGCAGAATGAGATACCGTAAGTTGTGGCAGTAATGTTAGAAATTGGGTGTGGTCAAGTTGTATAAATTAGAAGCACGACTTTCACACAGCTTTTCTCAGCCTCTTGAGTAGATCTCTGGTCTGTGAGTTATGTAGACGCTAGTATTTTCTGAATTCTGGCACTTCTATCCTGAAATAAGCCTTCAACAAGGCCTTCACTGCTCAAACCGCGCTTAGACTGTGGACAGCTGACAAACAAACCGATCACTCTACCCCCTGCTGCGCATGCGCATGGGGTAATTAATAGTTAGTTACAAGTAGAATGCCATTACCAGTCAAAGTTTACACATGTGCGATGGTACATCCTGGTCAACCGGTCGATGTCTATGTGCGTTTAGCGATGGACACTGCCGACGGGCTGGACAAGTTGGTGCAGCACAGTTAGCCGCTCGAGCTCATCATTGGATACAGTGAGCTAACCACACCATCAGTTTCAGCACTTGGGGATGCATGCACTACTTCTGACATATCGCTTGCAATCAGCTTCTGACTACACATGGCTGACCTACCTACTACATGAGGCCGCACCTATTACTTATGCTAACGTGCACGGGTCAGACCTACTTGGGCATATGCATATTCCTAGTTAAAATAGCACTCATCAGAGAACCAGGAGCACATAAGGACGTTCTTTACGTCATTATGCGCTCCTGAGGGAACCAAGTAACACTGCCAGTCATTATCTTGTGATCGTCATGACAAGTGGAACTACAATACCAATGGTATTGCTGCACAACTCCGATACTGCACAACTCCGATACTGAATCTAATATGCCAGCCACAAAACAATGCAACATTCTCTGTGTCTAATTTACATGCGCTGACTGTAATTGCATTGTTCCAGCTGACACACCATCCACTATAGTAGTGTAATCTTCCTCTCACTGCCGAGCGGTCTTAGCTAGTGCAGTGGCATTAGCCTCGTACCCAGGCCCTAACGCGGAACGCGGAAGAGGGCCTGGTGAAATCCCTGTATGTGCTCAGTCAGCATAATTGCGTAAGTGATTACATTCCTTACTTGGATGCATTCGAAATCACGCAGAAGGTAGCCATTGGTGATGGCTAAGTAGAAAATCCTTGTCAAGGAGTGACCAGAGATGAGTCTTGAAGGCTACAACAGCGGTTTTATCAAACGGCTACACTTTTCACGGGGTAAAGAATCTAATTATGATGGCAATTGACGAACATGATTCGATCGCCTACCCGAAATCAAAACTGCTGAGCTCAGCACATACGGGAATTTTGCCAAGTGTCGCCAGGCCGACTTCCGCGTTCCACGTGTGGGCCTGGGAATGAGGCTACAGTGGCATAATCAGACATACCAACCAATTGTTCACTTTGTGATATCAGCACCAAAGTTGGTACATACACAGAGTGAGCATTTTCAGATATGAAATTGTACCTGTTTCAGCCATGGTGGTCCGGTTCCAAAAGACTGGATTCTGTGGTGTTTAAGTAGCCTCGTTCCCAGGCCTACCCCGTTGATACAATACAAATAAGTTTAAAAAGCACCCAAGAAGTTGTGTAGATCGTCTGCGAGTCCCAACTTGCCACGGAGCGTTCGAACCGAGCCAATTACTGCAAGAGGAACAGCCTTCAGGATCTGCTGAAATGACTACGGGCCCCGCCCCCCCCCATACGTCCACCCTTGCATCCACCTGACGTCACTCATGTGATGAATCGTACCAGGCCTTCCGCGTTTTTCGCCGCCCTTCCGCATCCGTGTATTAGTGTCAACGGAAACCGAAGAACAGAAAAAACGGGGTAGGCCTGGGAACGAGGCTAGTGTATAAGCGCATCCGGTAATCAGGAGGGCATGACTTTGAGTCCCTGTTGAGTGCCAAAAGTTTTATCTGGTCACTTCAGTTTTCTCTCAGCAACAGGAAAAATCGCAATTGATAATTGGATGCCTATAGTATCAGCCTCTTGGTTTGAATTTTAATATGGACCACCTTCCACACATTGTATGGACTCCAATTACCTATTATAGTGCCCGCCTGTGGTTTGTATAGTGACTGGTAGAACAGCAGACAAAACAGTGTATGAATTTACTAGCACAACCTTCAACTTGTAAAGCCACTTAAAATTCCACAGTAACAAATTCATGACTGGGCCTAACCTGCTTTGAAACCAAAGAGGATGGGCTTCTGCTAACTACATCATGAGCTTATAATATGACATTTACTCGATAGTATCACATGAAGTTGGTATAAACTTCCACCATACAGCGAGTGAGAAGTCCAAGGAGCTGTTTGATGAGGCGATGACACATGGATACGTGGAGGCAAGGGACATTAAAGCGCTCATTATGGGAGCAGCAGGAACAGGAAAGAGTCACACCATCGCGTTAATTATGGACGAAGATCCACCCGCTGTCCGCCGCAGCACACCATGTGCTACAAGACCAGTTAGAGCCGTATCGAGGACTAGGGCTGAGAAAAGAGGTAATAAGTTTGTCCGAATAACCCACGATCAACTTGCGCAGACTATTGCCGACACATCAACAATGCTTCCATCAAAGCCTTCTCCTGCTGTGAATGCTAAAACCCCAGCTGGATCTTCCAGCGCACGTACAGTAGCAGGTACTTCAAAGCCACAAACTGGCCATCCAGAGCACACAATACCATCCTCCATCACCCATGAAACCCCGTTCTTGGTCTCCACTTCTGCCAAAGATGAGCTACTTCGACGCATCGAGATGTCACCACATGCATACGCAAAGAAGGCCTTCAAGAGGGATCGAATCAGTCTGATTGACACAGGTGGACAACCTCAGTTTCATGAGGTACTCCCCATATTCATGAGAGATACTTCAGCCACTATGTTTGCAATCAGGCTCGATGCAAGTCTCAGTGACCACCCACTGATTGAGTACTTCGATGACAATGGCAAGCGTGTTGGCATCCCATATTACTCAGCTTACACTAACGAACAGATTCTGAGACACTGCATGAGGGTAATGCAGTCACAGGCATCCCAGTCTGAGGAGGGCATCTGTCTCAATGCAATCTTCATAGGGACCCACAAGGATCTGGAGGAACAGTGCCCAGAGTCAAGAGAGCAGAAAAATCAAATGATTCGAGATATGCTCCTTCCTGCAGTACACGATGATGTCATCTACTGTGGTGAAGGGTTGAAGGAGCTCATTTTCCCATTGAATGCCAAACACCCCGGGCCTCAGGAGCGAGAATTTGCAGCAGAAATAAGAAGAGTGATAGTGGAAAGATCGCGTGTGAAACCAAAGCAAATCCCACTTCGATGGTACGCCCTTGAGCATGCACTTGAGAAGCGGATGCTGGAACTAGGGCGAGGTGTGCTCAGCAAAGCTGAGGGCTTTGCAGTGGCACAAAAATTTCACTTCGATGAGCAGTCATTTGAGGAAGCTCTGAAATACCTTGACAATCTTAACGTTCTCTTCTACTACAAGGACGTGCTTCCTGATATCATCTTTTGTGACTCCCAGGTGCTCCTTGACAAGATAGCAGAATTAGTTGAGCATATCCACAGGTTGAAAACCGATCCAAGTCAACATAAAGCAGTTGAAGGTAAGCTCCTTCGATTTCGTGATCAGGGAATCGTGACCCTAGAACTCCTTAGCAAGCCGGAGTTTTCGAAACATTATGTTCCAGGTCTTTTTGGTCCTGTCGAGCTGCTGAAGCTTTTCACGAAGCTCCTCATAGTGTCCCAGATCACCAACGATGAGTACCTCATGCCCTGTCTCTTACCAGTGACAGAGGATCCCACTCTTCTCTCTCCCAATAGCAGTGTCCATTCCCTGCTGTTTTACTTTCCCCACAGTCCTCCAGTTGGAGTGTTCTGTGGTCTAGCAGCCTACCTTCTTTCTCAGGCCAAATGGAAGCTACTCTTTGATGCTAGCAGTCAATATCCAACCAAAGTTGACCGAAACACCATCGTGTTCGAAGTCCCAGGAGATCGTCCTGGAAGAATCACATTGACCGATTCGTTTACAACCTACTTCCAAGTGAGTATTCAACTTCCTGCAGCCATTGCTTCAGAGCTGTCTCCGGAAGTGTGTCCACAAATTCGTGAAACAATCATTGCAGGCTTGCGCAGTGCGTCGCGAACTCTCCATTACAACAATTCTGTTTCAGAAGATGCTTTCTTCTGCTCAGGTGATCATATTAGTTCTACAGGTACATCCACTCCACACAAGCACGTCGCCACAGTTGAAAGCAGCCGTAGGTGGATGACTTGCACCGTGAATCGAGCTGAGGTCTGCAGCAGACTGACAGAGCAGCACCTGGTGTGGTTCCCTCAGACTTCTGGTGCAGTTGGTACGTGTTGTGATGTGATCTGAGTGTATCGTCAGTTTTGGGAGTAGATGTGAGATATCCCGGTCGTGGTCTGTCTCTGTTCACCTTTGCAGAAAAACTAACTGAGCTGAAATTTTCCGCTCCTGCCGTGAAGGACACGATTGGCATCCTTGGTAAGCTATTTTAAACAACAGTATACCTTCACCTTGATGTGCAGTACAGTATTTCAACAGCAAAGACGAAATGGTGTGTATTTTGCTCAGGTACACATTCCTCTGACGTAGCAGGTCAGCCGACTCCAAAGAAGCTGAAGCTTTCATTGCCTGCTGTGCAGGACACAATCGGCATCCAGGGTATGTAGTACGGTATACCTTGATTTGCAGTAACATTTGCTATTAACTGCATCAGTGTGGATGTAGAACTGATGGTGTGTATTGTTATTTACATACTCCACAGGTACACATCCCTCAGATGTAGCAGGCCGACCGACTCCCAAGGTGTGCAGTCCCGGTGCATCTGGAGCCATCGCTGCTGGTATGCATGAATACATGTCGATCTGTGATGCTATAAGATAAGCATGTTTGAGTGAAATGGGTGTGGGTTTTTTTTTTCATATGTATTCTACTGGAATGCATGGTTCTTGAAGCCATAAAGGTTGTGTACAATGAAGGAGAATTCCCAATAGCACTAGGTTAGTATTGTAGTTGTTATTGGGGGAGGGGGAGCCTGGTAATATTCCTGAGAAGAACTGTCAACTTCTGGTACCCCCTGCACTTGTACTTGATCCTTCATGTGATCAATGAACAACACAACACTCCCTGTACTCTACTGATCTGCCGTATAATATCATCAATCATTCATAATTATTGGTTAGCATGACAGTGAAGGCAAATGCCTACAATATTGAGCACATGTTTATGTGGTTTCATTCTGCAATCAATTGGTACTGCCAAATGTGGATTAGAAATGGACAGCGTTTCTTGTAATGTTACCAGGCACTCTACGGGATTGATAATAATGAATGCATGTGGATGATTTTGAGACCACTTCCTGGTATGGTATCGCTATATACTGCTAGTATGCATGGAGCTGCAACTACAGGTGGTTTCATTAACAAATGGTCCTGTCCAAGCATGCATGATTGTGTCTCTCTGGGTGCTTTCCTTGTAATGATCAGGTTGTATTCTCCATGGCTCATCATCCCATCCAGACATTGGTGATCTGATAGACATCGGTGACTACCTAGTGAACCTGAAGAGGGATCAGATCTTCAGACTAGGACTGGTGTTGGGACTCCGTGCGGTTCCCACTCTGGATATCATAAAAGACTCGCCGACATTCCTCTATGACATGCTGACTGCATGGCTGCAAGGGCAGGACGATGTTGGCAGGAGGGGAGGTCACACATGGCCGGCTTTGGTGAAAGGACTCCGGCACCCGTCAGTGGCCCAGAATGAGACTGCGGACAGAATTCAGAGTGAGAAGTGGCACTGAATCTGAATTGTTGCACTAGAAAATCGATCTCACTTATCATGACTTTAATATATCACATTGAAGATTATGGTTATGACATGTTTGTTGAGTTACTAACTAAAGTCATGCAGGCGAATTCGAAGTTTCTGTAAGTCCAGACTACAATTATGTTACTTATTATGTTTGTATCAGTGTTCGTACATGACTTGTATGTTTATATGCATCACATTAATTATTTTCTGAAGTATTAAAAATTTATAGCCACTTACATGGGCTCCCTATTCCATGGATAACGTATTGCCAGCGTGTGATCGATGCTTTCATTGTACGAATGGGTTGTGCAATGGTGGCACATGCATCTATGAATGCATACATGCCTGGACAATATAAACAGGCGCAGCTTGATCTTGCATGCGCATGCATGACCTAAAGTAACCATTCATGCAGCTGTTCAAACTTATAGGCATGGCACACCCATACAGCATGCAGATCTGCATGTTCGATCCTAGCTATATAGCTGCTGCGCATGCATGCATGCATGATCATGCAGTATAAACGTATAGCTTAATTCTGGATCGATAATGGAAACTATAACATGTGCACAGATGCCACAGAAACTAGATGGAAAATGGCAACGTTCAAAATGATCGCAAAAAGTATTCCAAAGTGTGCATGGTGATTGGTCTGAGTATTGTCTGTGCAGACGTAGTTCTGACAGGAGGGGTAATGAGAGAGTATTCTGGGACGTCCTCACAGTGCCGCATGTCATGTGCTGTGTACAGGAAGAAAGAAGGGAATGACTTTATACACAAGGTGTGGAACACATGACTAGTGAACTGCTGATATACGTATTACACAACAGGAAGGAGTATGAAACTACCGACCATGCTAATCTCCCTCCCAGTCAGGAGCCTCATCTCAGTAACAATAGTGCATGATGATTTACTGCACATAATTATGTACTCAGATTCTGGGAAGTCCCTACACTGGTGTTGAAGCTTGTCGAACCTGCAGCTACTTCCAAGAAACCTGACTGCCTCCCCACAAATGGCCAAAGAGAATGTCCTGAGGGTCATGGCTTTAGACACCCACACTTCCAAGAACCTGACTGCCTCCCCCAAACAGCCATTACAAATGAACTGAGACCGGGATGCGTGCTCTCTGAGGAGGGACATACTCTAATAGCTAACTACTGAACATCATCACTGTGGTACCTAGATACATGTATGGGCAGCTGCAGGCTGCAAACACAGTTCAGTAATTACACCAGAATATACACCGGTCACACAGGACATGACTTAGTCTACTGAAATAACTTCTGGTGGCCACTTGGTTGCATTGTGATACCACAAGCGGTACATGTAACTGGGTGGCAATGGCTGTAAAACGCGTGACTGCCAACTATGAAACAGGGCTATTTGGTTGAGTTGCCTCACCTAAACATGACTGTTCATCTTGAGTCAGGGAGTAGCTTGTCTGTATGTACACGCCATCCTTCTTCCCTTTCCTGCCATTCCAGCCAGCAACACGGACATGATCACAGCCTACACTGTCCACGGAGCAGCAGTTGGTAGCAATGTTCTCAACTGTATGTATGGAGGTAAGGAATAGAGCTGGTCCATACAGAACACCCAAACACACATTCACAAGAGGTCAATTCCTGGCTAGCTACACAGTGGGTCAGTACGGAAACTGAATGTCGGATCTGGTGGGACCTCAACACTGCACAGATTTTTTCTGACTAAGAAGCGCTCTTGTAAGCATGGCTACCAAGACAACAACAGTGACTGTACTGACCAGTGAAGTGATCAATGCCACTATGGAGTACGGAGAGGCTAAACTTGGTCCTCTCCTGAATCAATTGCCTACTGTTCCTTTGGTTTAATGTAGACTGACCAGTCTAAGATGGAGAAAATCTTGTTTCATTTGCTATTGTGCACTGCCACTGCTGTGGAGACTGTCCAGAGGACACTGTAGCTATACAAGACTCACACTATGGAGTGTGGAGAGCCTAAGTTACATGGTCCTCTGAGGTTCGGCAGGGTCTACACGGATCTACACAACATTTGTGGCATCAGTTCTGATACTTGCCAAGCCATTACTAATTGCCTACCCTTGCCATTGTTTACATGCTCCAAGTTGACATAAGAACGCGCATCCTGTACTGGACAGAGGAGGGTACCTGACCTTTGTCTAATCAGGTTCATTAAATCCAAGGTCTCCATGCAGTGCTTGGAGGATAGTTGGATTTTGACCCAATCATGAAAAAGCACGGATATAGCGTTTGGTCTAGTGTGATTTTGCTACAACTGCGACTGACATTCAAATCGACACAAAGCCAGCCAGGCTGGCAGGCAAGCAGGCCGAGAGAACTTTTAGAACATCATTTGAAGGTTCGGACACAATATGCAGCGTCACGTCTCAATCATATGACATTCTGAGTTATGCGGTAAGTGAAATGATTTTTGTACTATGTCATTTATCCAGGTCTAGGAACGAGATATGGGCCGGTGGTTTGTGCCATTGTGATCAGCATCATCATTCTGCTGCAGGTTGGATTTTGACCCCCATCATGAACAACCATAGATTATAGCCTTTGGTCCAGTGCGACTTCAGCACTAATGCAACCAAACTTCAAATTGATTTCAGGATGAATATGGCACCAGGCCAGGCAAGCAGGCCCGGGCCAGGAGACACTTTAGAACATGATTTCAAGGCTATTTTCCTGCTCATTGCACAGGCACAATCCAAAGCTCCATATCTCAATCCTGACTTTCTGAGGATGGTGACGCTGGCTGATTACCGAGTGCAACTTGTGACAATACTCTTTGAGGACATCATTGAATTCATGCTGATCACAATGGCACCCCACTTGCACATAGTAACTATGCAAGTGGGAGGGTCCGTCAACTTGAGCAGGTTCACATGGATCTGGAATAATGCAGACATATGATATATATTCTACCGTACAGATTCTTTCTGACTAAGAAGCACTCTTGTATAAGCATGGCTACGAATGACAGCTGTGACTGTACAGTGAAGTGATCAATGCCACTATGGAGTATGGAAGGCAGGGTCCACACAGATCTACACAACATTTTACATGACGTCAGTTCTGCAATTTTGCCCAGTCATTACATGCCTACCGGGAGGCTGGGAATGAGGCTGGGGGAGGCTGGGAATGAGGCTGGGAGAGGCTGGGAATGAGGCTGGGGGAGGCTGGGAATGAGGCAGGGGGGGGGAGGCTGGGGGGAGGCTGGGAATGAGGCTGGGGGGAGGCTGGGAATGAGGCTGGGGGAGGCTAGGAATGAGGCTGGGGGAGGCTGGGAATGAGGCCAGGGGGAGGCTGGGAATGAGGCTGGGGAGAGGCTGGGAATGAGGCTGGGGGTGGCTGGGAATGAGGCTGGGGGAGGCTGGGAATGAGGCTGGGGGAGGCTGGGAATGAGGCTGGGGGGAGGCTGGGAATGAGGCTGGGGAAGGCTCTGGAAAAGATACACGCGCTGGATAAACGGTCTGGGAACGAGACTAGGGGAGGCTGGGAACGAGACTAGGGGAGGCTGGGAATGAGGCTGGGGGAGGCTGGGAGTGAGGGTGGGAGCACTGGCTCACATGGGCTGTACATGTATCCCATCATCCTTAAATGCTGATTGAAAGGTATTCGGCGTGTGCCTTCTGTACAGCTCTTGTTCAGCTCATTAGAGTCACTTGCTGTGGCCGGTTAGGCTTACTTGGCCCGATACCAGCCTGAAATGCTGTCTAGTCAGCTGCATAACACCCGCTGAGCCGTAAACAGTTCAACAAATAGCGTCCTCATCTAGACTATGAACGGACAAAATGTTTAGTACATGTACATGCACATGTGTGACACTCAGTCTGTGTCTTTGCTACGTACATGACCTTGCCTATTCACACACATCACTGACAACAACAGCTGCAGTTAGCATCTCAGCACTGGGCTCACCTTTGGTCCCTCCAAACATGCTGGGTGGGAGGTCAGGGTGGATCAACCTCGAGTCCGATGAGAGTGTCTGGATGAGAGTCCTCCTCCAACCTCGGCTGGATCTTCTACAGTACAGAGAAAGCAACGCTCAAAACACAAAGCAAGGCTCAAGCAACATCATATTATATGGATTGATGAGCGGTACAGCACAATTCGAATCAAATTACGGAATGGTGATGAGCGAAATGTGGGCTCGCTCATGTTCGCCCAATGCAATCAGATTTTCAATTTTAAGCTACTGAGAGGGGTGTCCAATGACCTAAAATAGCGAATCTTCATGCAATTCCAGTTCTGGAATTTGAAGTGGGTGGAGCTCTATATACAATACTCCTCTGCCTATGGCAGTGGTCGTACGGATAAACACACAGGGCAGCATAAGGTTGCACACTTGAAAATAACTTCAGGGACATTTGGTGTAAAGCTTATAGCCTCGTTCCCAGGCCCGAGGCAGGCAAGCAGGCCCAGGAGACACTTTAGAACATCATTTCAAGGCTCTTTTCCTGCTCATTGCACAGGTACAATCCACAGCTTCGTATCTCAATTATGACAAATTTGACTTTCTGAGGATTGTGACACTGGCTGATAATTGTCATGCTGATCCCAGTGGCACCCCACTCGCACAAAGTAACTATGGAAGAGGGAGGGTCGGTCAATTTGAGCAGTGTTCACATGGAGTCATACGTAATAATGACTGGATATAATATATTCACTTTTTCTTCTGACTAAGAAGCGCTCTTGTAAGCAAGAATGACAGCTGTGACTGTACTGACCAGTGAAGTGATCAATGCCACTATGGAGTATGGAAGGCAGGGTCCACACAACATTTTACGTGACGTCAGTTCTGCAATTTTGCCCAGTCATTACATGCCTACCGTTGCTTTGGTTTAATGTAGACAGACCGGTCTAAGACTGAGAAAGTCTTGTTCCATTTGCTACAATGTGAACTGCCACTGCTGTGGAGAATGTCCAGAGAACCCTGTAACTATAGCACAATGTAGTTCCTCAGCAACAGCTTAGGTATGTAAACTGGACCTTTGCTCTAAGCTGACATAAGAACATGCATCCTATACTGGACTCAGCTGAGCTAGAGGAGGGTACTTGACCTTTGTCTATTAAAATACCAGGTAACTCAAATCAGTGCTTTGAGGATATTTCTTTCAAGGGCCATCCCATGTGCCCCACCCCCTCCAGTTGTGTACAAAGGTATCAGGATAGGAATGTGGAGACCTTGAATGAAAGTTTGTGTCCCCCTGACCCACTGACCACCACACAGTCTGTGGTTCTGAGGTGTGATGGTCATACACTGTAGGCAACAGCAAATGCTGATGAACTTTGATGGGTATGTCGAGTGAGAGCACAGTAATCAGAGCGATAGCCTCATTCCCAGGCCACTTCTCTCCTCCCATGTGGCCTGGGAATGAGGCTATGATCAGTGGGTTCCACTATTGAACACACTCACTCAAGTCAGATACACAGGTGTGCCCATGAGTGACCACACCTACAGTAAGCCCTGGGTTGTGAGAGCTAGTCTGAAACTCTTGTTCCTAATTCTGGAGCTCTTTGTCTATCTCTGGACCTTGATGGGAATTCTCTGAGGACTTTCTTGACTGGAGACAACGAAGTCCTGCTCGAACACATGGATGCCACCAATTGCTGCCTTGGTCCCTGGCTATAAACCGACAGAGGAGACGGTTTCTCCTCTCCTTTTACCGTCTGGGAACGAGGCCACCTGTTGACCCAAATGTGGACACGGGACTAGCATTCACCCAAGAGGACCTCGACCCAGCTGTTGCTCAAAAAGCTGGGAGGAGGGCTGAGAAAGAGGCTATCACCCGCTGACTTGCTCAAGGCTTGGATGGTCAAGAAATCCATCTAACATGGTATAACTGACCTTTGTGTATTTGAGCGCAGCCTTTCTTGGGTCTTGGTCCATGCCAACCTTCAGCAATCTTTCTAACATATGCGAATGGCACCGATTCCACCACCAGCACCTGGGAATGTGTGTGTGTGTGTGTGTGTGTGTGTGTGTGTGTGTGTGTGTGTGTGCATGTGTACATACATTACTAAATTTGTTTGTGTGTATATGCATGACTACGTACATGTGTAGTTGTATCGTAAGGTCAATACTATTTGCGGGTATTAATTTTAGCATTTTTAAAATCTTGGAAGTGGCAACTGTACTGCTCAGTCTGCTGGTAAAAGCTACAGAGCAACAGATAGCACACTAGTACTCTCTAGTAATCTCTAGTAATCTCTAGTACTCTCTAGTAATCTCTAGTCTGCTGAGCAACAGATAGCACAAACTCACGGTTCAGAACAATGTCTCAGGTCTTGCACTCACCTCATAGCTACACACTCTGATTCGGACTGTACAGCTACTTCCTTCTCAGATCGCACTTTGTAGGCCGCTAGCTTATGACTCGCTCCAATTAAGGTTACGGGATCCCTGCGCGCGGATACGCGCACCGTATACTTAATTAAGCGCTATTTCATAGTTTTTTTGTCACCAAAAAGAAAGCCGTGTGATCCGACCTGGACTTGGAAGACCGTGTTGAAATAGGCACAAACAGTATAGAAAGGACCGGACGAAGCGTTTTTGTAAATACTGATGACTGTTCCGAAGTTATACGACGCTGTATTCCAAAGAGGGGAGTCAAGATGGCGGTTATTCGCACTCAAGAGTCGTTCTTTCGAGGACTGCTCAACCTAGCCACAAAACGCTTATGTCCGGCCCTAGAGCTTCCTATGGCGTGTCTCCCAACAGTAGAATCGAGTTGCTGGCGGTCTTCGCACTGGAGATTTTTGGTGAATAATTTGCTGGAATCGATTTAACCAGGTACGACGGCTACAGTGTGAGCTGCTGTAATGATGTTTGGTCTGCATGTTGACTACCCTCCCTGCTTTGTGTCGAGTAAGTTTGATTTCGCTAGCTTACTTTCTGTGAGAGAAAAACAGGGTTGAAAAATTGTCAGGCCACGCCCACCGCGCGACGATCCCGTAACCTTAATGCATGCATATGTAACGTCACTTGCTGCCAATACTACTGCTTCTGGGTTCAAAGTTGAGCGATTTTTTCAAATTCAGTAAAATTGGTACCCACAAATAATAGTGACCTAAGAGTTAAGGTACATGTGTGTGCAAGGGCATGTAAGGGAAAGAATCGCAAGGTAAAAGGAGAACAGTGTGAGCAGAATCACAGTTCACTACACAGTATATTGTATACTGAACTGCATGCATGTGCTCCAGGTCGTACTTACGCATGATGATGGAGACACCTCCCTCAACATCTCCCTCGTCCTCCTCATCCTCCCTTGCTTCACCACACTCAGCTTGGCACCCCTGTGCACAAGATGAGCACATGATGGGCACATGATGAGCACATGATGGGCACATGATGAGCACATGATGAGCACATGATGAGCACATGATGGGCACATGATGAGCACTAGTAAGCACATGATGTGCACAAGATGAGGGGCAACTGGAAAAGCCGGGAATGGCAAAAAGGGGAGGGAGGCTGGGAGCAGGAACAACACAATCCTAAGCGTGGCTCATTTTGGGGTCACAATAGAACCTGGACTCAGGACTTGACTAACCGAAACAGCTGTATACAAACAGCAAACGTCACCAAAGCTAAAAGGGATTGTCTCCAGCTCTGTCTCAAGTTGCTTTCTAGCCTGTTGAGGCATTGTCTGCTCGATTTATGAGAGGTCAAAGGTCACGTCCATATTTGATGAGCATCAACGAAGGTGGCTCTGGCTATCCACTGTCTCTTATAGATGCCACACGTTAGCCTCGTTCCCAGGCCGCCTGCCAGTCGCGCGCACATCGCATTCATGAGTTCAAAGGTCACGAATGCGATGCGCGCGCGACTGGCAGACGGCCTGGGAACGAGGCTAGCCACACGTATTTGTGCATTTGTTGGGAAAGCACCTTCACCAACCTTTAATTAGAATGATTTAGCCCCAAGGGTAATACAAGAGCAGCTATTTTCACAAGTAGGCAGAAACCAAGCTCCACCCTTATCGTTCCCACTCCTGTCCTGTTTCCTGTTCCATGCTTTTCCAGCTGTCCCAAGATGATCAAGCTTGTCACACATAACACAAAACACATCAGTGAATACTCATGGAAAAGATTACTAACCAGAGAGTACTAGAGATTACTAGAGATTACTAGAGATTACTATAGATTACTGAAGATTACTAGAGATTACTATAGATTACTGAAGATTACTAGAGATTACTAGAGATTACTAGAGATTACTAGAGATTACTAGAGAGTACTAGAGATTACTAATGATGTACAGGGAATACTAGACTATTAGGGATTGCTGGAGGTTACTATAGCCTCGTTGCCAGTACGTAAAAGTGGGGAGAGCCTGGTATGTTTCCTCACATGAGCATGGCGTAATTGATAAATGGCAAAACTTTTTCAGAACGATAAAGCGAAGTTTCAAGTATTGTTCAACCAACTACACATTCAACGCTTGGTGTATATGACAGTCACCCCCGCTAGCTAGATACGTGTGGTAAGTTACCTTGCACCTAAGCTCTTCTTGCTGTTTTAAGCCCCAGTTCGCCCACGTCCTTTCTACTACCTTTCTACCCTCGACGTCACTCACATGAGGAAACATACCAAGCCCTCCGTGTTCTTTTGTGCAACCGAAAGTGGTACACAGGCCTGGGAATGAGGCTAGGAGGTTACCAGAGAGTACTACAGATTACTAGGGACAACGTCCCAAAATGAAACTGGGGCATGTACTTTACTCCCAGAAAATAACCTAGCGAGAAGAAAATGGACAGTTCTAACTGAAGTGGTTGACTCATCCCCTCTGCTTTATTGACCCACATACTTGACCTTTGAACCAAGCAAGCACAGCAGCAAAGAGCTTAGCATAATTATACCGTACGTCATAGGCGCTAGGTGCATGGACCAATTTTCAGTAATCAAGGCAATGTGCCCACACTGAGGACAAACGATTACTGAATAAGGCTGGGGGAGGCTGGGAAAGAGGCTGGGAATGAGGATGGGGGAGAGGCTGGGAATGAGGCTGGGGGAGGCTGGGAATGAGGCCGGGGGAGAGGCTGGGAATGAGGCTGGGGGAGAGGCTGGGAATGAGGCTGGGGGAGAGGCTGGGAATGAGGCTGGGGGAGAGGCTGGGAATGAGGCTGGGGGAGAGGCTGGGAATGAGGCTGGGGGAGAGGCTGAGAATGAGGCTGGGGCTGTACATGTATGCTGGTATTCGGCATGTGCAATTCACCCTTCTGTACAGCTCTTGTTCAGCTCATTAGAGTCACTTGCTGTGGCCGGTGAGGCTTACTTGGCCCGATACCAGACTGAAATGCTGTCTAGTCAGCTGCATAACACCCGCTGAGCCGTAAACAGTTCAACAAATAGCGTCCTCATCTAAACTATGAACGGACAAAATGTTTAGTACATGTACACGCACATGTGTGACACTCAGTCTGTGTCTGTGCTACGTACATGACCTTGCCTATTCACACACATCACTGACAACAACAGCAGCAGTTAGCATCTCAGCACAGGGCTCACCTTTGGTCCCTCCAAACACGTTGGGTGGGAGGTAAGGGTGGATCAACTTCGGGTCCGATGTGCCTGGATGGTAACGAAGTCAACCTCTGCTGGATCTTCTGCAGTACAGAGAAAGCAATTAACGCTCAAACACAAAGCAACGCTCAAACACAAAGCAAGGCTCAAGCAACATCATGTTATATGGATTGATGAGTGGTACAGTACAATTTGAATCAAATTACGGAATGGTGATGAGCGAAATGTGGGCTCGCTCATGTTCGCCCAATGCAATCAGATTTTCAATTTTAAGCTACTGACAGGGGGTGTCCAATGACCTAAAATAGTGAGTCTTCATGCAATTCCAGTTCTGGAATTTTAGGTGGGTGGAGCTCTATACACAATATTCCTCTGCCTATGGCAGTGGTTGTACGGATAAACACACACAGGGCAGTATAAGGTTGCACACTTGAAAATAACTTCAGGGACATTTGGTGTAAAGCTTAGCCTCGTTCCCAGGCCCGAGACGGCAGGCCTGGGAGCAAGGCTAGTGTAAAACTACACTAATCCCTCGCCGCCCCACGGCAAAACACATGGCGATACCACAAGCAGCAAACCACAACCACACACCAAGATCTCATCGATCCACAAGGCATCAGAGTGTCACTCCCTTCTTTGCTTCTTTGCTTCAGGAAGTCTTGAAGCAATATCCGCTCAACTCAGCCAGCTTGTACATTTATAATACACAATGTCATGATTTCCGTTCCCAGACTGTAACCAGACAATGAGAACAGACCTAATGTTATTCTGGCAAGTTCCGTACGGGACAAGGATGGGGGACAACGGATGAGTGTAGCATACAATATACGGTCACCTCTGCCTTCAATTTAATATGGAAGGTCATAATCAACTCTACACTTTTCAAAAGCAGTTTTAAGGAAGGAGCTTGCATGGTTCCATTGTTGCAAGGCTGAGAGAGTGGCAGGTATGTATTGAAGCGGGACTTGTGATAGTTAACTGCTGTTGAGATGTTATGATTGACAGTTATAGTGGTATAGTACAGTTGTCAGGGATGTAAATGAACCGAGTACAAGGGTGACGTTTACGTCACCATAAATCCCAGATAACTGTACTATAAGTGTTATATATCCCTCGAGGCTGTGTAGCAACGTGCCTGATTCGTCCACAGCACTCCCTTGGATGCAAAGCTAAAGTACGTACGTAGCTACTTACATAGCTAGCTGTAGAAAGCCAGGCTTGTTTTCTGCTTACTGTTTGTTAAGCGCAGAAGGGATTATCATTGAACCCCACCCCCCGTTGGGTCGCTGAAACTCTTCAAGTGCAAACAACTTACCTGTGATGACACGCTTCACTTTGCGAACGACCAGCGGTCTCTGAACAGTCCAGTATTCCAGGTACATAGCCAGTGCTTCACGATAATATGACGTTGACAAGCTCATTGCTGAGCTGGAGGAGCATAGCACCTCAACGCCTATTATACTGTTAATGTAGCTATGGACAACACTATCACTATGCATGCACTGTTTCTTCAACTTCATTGGTTCAAAGCTATCACCCGGAGGAGGGAATTATGAGCCATAATTTCCCTACAAGTACCCTGAGGGAGGGAGTTATGGCACATAACAACCCTCTGCTTGTATGGGATTCAGATACAAGTGGGATATATAGTTACATCATGCCCAGGAGGGATGCATCTGATCTCAAGTCACGAGTACGAGGGCACAAAGTGCCTGAGGCGAGTGACTGTACGTCCACACATGTACGTCCCTCCTGGACATGATCGAACTGCACATTGTTTCCTGTGGCTTCCATCATACTGCAGGTTGCTATGGAGTCTCCTTGGTAACCGCTGTGTCATACTTGATAACCGCTGTGTCATACTTGATAACCACTTAGTCTGGCTGTTCAGTGCATGCTGGCTGCATAGTACATGTAGTTGATATCGACGTTGAGAAACAAGTAGCCAGTCGCTCGTGCGATACTTGTAGGTTCTATTGTCCATGATGGACGGCATGACAGCAAGTGATTTTGAAAAGGAGATGATTCGCACGTTGGAAATGCCAAGAAAGGCCAGTTCTGTTCCTTCGATGTTAGTGTTGTTTAAGGTTACGGGATACTCGTGTGCGCACCGTCCGAAATGTATAGGGAAATGCATACTTAAGCTCGCTAACCAAAAATCTCGAGTACGAAGAGCGTGAGCAACTTGATTCTGGTGTTGGAGGTGCGCTGTCACAAGGTGCAGGGCATGACGGAAGCTTTTTTTGATAGCATAATCCTTGGCAAACTTATCTGCTGACTCGCTCGAGAAAAGCGGTA
Source organism: Axinella damicornis (assembly GCA_963931865.1). Lineage (NCBI taxonomy): Eukaryota > Metazoa > Porifera > Demospongiae > Axinellida > Axinellidae > Axinella > Axinella damicornis. Next base: position 6,129,185 of record OZ007514.1, on the reverse strand, counting down.
AATACGGCTTTTGGTGAACTGAACTGCTCGTTTTTGCACGGCTATACAGCGTATCCGTAAAAGCTTCCGTCATGCCCTGCATCTTGTGACAGCGCACCTCCACCGCCAGAATCAAGTTGCTCACACTCTTCGTACTCGAGATTTTTGGTTAGCGAGCTTAACTATGCATTTCCCTATACATTTCGGACAGCGCGCGCACGAGTATCCCGTAACCTTAAACATAGAAGGAAATCGAAGAGAGAAGCCTAGTTAGTACTCCCGCAAATACAATGGAACTGAAGTGAGCTGTAAGAAGCCAACTCAGTTACATTCTGGTTTCCGTGGCTCGGTCTGGCCACGCAGACTGTGACGCAAATCCTCAGTTCCATATGTCCACCCATCGGATAGACCCTTACTGCTTACGAGAATCACGGGAATACTGGTCCTAGCGTATGTATCAAACATCAAAGGGTAATACACATGTACATGCCCTTGGTTACTGTAGCGTGCTTACAGTGACTACCGGTACGTTTGATCTGCCCATGCAACATGAGCTACATCACACATACCATAACTAGCTGAGGGACAGCAAAGGAGCCAATCTTCTTTTCACTGACTGCTTCAGACTCTGAGCCGTCTCCTCACCACTGCCACTCTCAGGATCACAACAGCATAGATGCCTGAAGATGTCAGGAAGAACACTATGGTATCAAACTAGAAACACGTCTTCAATACCTTCTCCAAACACCTCGTGGGGTTACCCACATGACCCACCACAGAACAATTTTTGGAGGTCTAATCGGCTGACACTTAGAATATCTAGCCATCAGTCATGAGACATGCAAGTAGCATTTACCCTTTTACTGATCTCACCATAGCCAGAGAACCCCATGACAGCTGCAATATACTCCGTTTTGTGTTCACTCCTCTCAGAGCTGCACAATCTTCCATCCCCGTTCCCGTACTCTGGTTCCAGCCTGAATTCAAAGCATGGGAACGAGGCTGCAAAGTTTGGGTGTGTCGCCTAGCTCACCTCACCAGTTTGCGGAAACAGACCCTTCGCACGGGAGGACGCACTCCCCTGCTTGTCCATGTAGTCCCTGACCCCGAACGCGCACAATGGCCGAGAAAACGACCACAGGTTAGTAGGACAGTTGTCTATTTGTATAAATTTCTTGATCCATGAAGTGAGCCTGTCATGCGAGTCAATATTAATTTTGCAGTCCGCCCAAGAAGTAGTCGTGAGGAAGCATATTATCATGGAGGGAGTGGGTTGGCCCGCGAAACTACCCAAAGAGCAAAATGGATGCCCCTGCATGTATGGTCATGACAGAACTAGTACCTGTAGAATTAAGCTTGCCCGCTATCAAAAAATCTGAAGGGAGGGACTTGTTGTCACCGCCCATTTACCAGACCCTCCTTTCTCTCTCTCCCTCCGGTTTTTCTAACGTGGGAGTGAATGGAAGGTCTCAGAATGAGACTAACTGTCCCCATAAAATAGCCAGGTGGTCTCAAGCCAGAGGAGGTTGGAAGCTAGTAGTTATAGCGGTACGTACCACATGGTAACTTCGTGATGATGTATCAGAAGACTGCCATAGCGGTCCGTAGAGAAGGTGAATCAATTTAATGAAACACCCCTCCAAACGGAACTTACTCATTTGATACTGCCGCGTGAGTGGCAGATGGACAACTATGTATATACTGTAATTGCAATAATTGTATGTCCAATTTAAAGGCAGTGCTCCTGGGAATTCCACAAATTCAATTTGATGGGAGCCTAGTGTATCCAATCCAAGGAAACACAATGAAAATGGAACAACACCGACACCCAGAAAGATACCTTACAGTCTACAAATCTTCATTTTACACTTGAAGTACACCATTAGTTGAGTCAGGGTTAGAAGCAAAAGGGCATCAAAATCACGTGTGTCTTCTGTTTCTTGGAGGATACTGTAACTGCCCGTTTTTCCTAAACAGGCTGCTATCTAAAGCTATAGGGAGAGCGCCCAGCTTACAGGTACTGTAGCTTCAAATGCTGCGTGGCAGTTGATGTCTATTTCCTGGAATAGCAAAACACCTCATGTGACTGTTGACATGCATTTTGGTATCCAACCTGTGAATTTTAGTATCCAGAGCCACAAACAGTCACAAAAGTTTACTCAGAATGCCACGACATTCCCTGGAATGGTGCAATGGAAAAATTAAATTCATTTCCTGGTTTTGTCTGCTCGTGATTGCCATAGTGCTACAGGTTGCACTGGTCACTGAGCTGAATGAAAGCGTCAGGATTCAGGGCTGGTTGACGGCAGTGGGAGGGGGGATGTAGGTGTAGGACGTTTCCATCGCTAGCTTGCAGATACTGCCAATGAATACGATGTGGTATTTTTTGATGTGCAGAAGTTTCCATGGGTCTTGTTGTCACCGCCCATTTACCAGGCCCTCCTCTCTCTCTCTCCCTCTAACAGGGGGAGTGAATGGAAGGTCTCAGAATGAGACTAGCTGTCCCCATAAAATAGCCAGGTGGTCTCTAGCCCGAAGTTGGTAATTAACAGTACGTACCACAAGGTAAAATTAATGCTTCGTGATGACGTATCAAAAGACTGCCATAGCAGTCCGTAGAGAAGGTGAGATCGATTTACAGAAATACACCTCGGAATGAAACTTACTCATTGGATACTGCCAGGTGGAGTGGCAGATGGACAACTACTGTGTTATTGTATGTCCAATTTAAAGGCAGTATTCCTAGGATTTCCATGAATCCAATTTACTGGAAGTGTAGTCTGTGTACACTAGTGTATCCAGAAACACAACATCAACACCCTGGCATGAAACAGTACACCATTAGTTGAGTCAGGGTCAGAAGCAAAGGGGCCATTAGAATCACGTGTGTCTTCTGTTTCTTGGAGGATGCTGCATCTATTTGTTGTTCCTAAAGGGAGAGCACCCAGCTTACAGGTACAAACAGTCACAATTGAATTCTCAAAATGGTGCATGGCAGTTGATGTCCATTTCCTGGAATAGCAAAATGCCTTACGTGACAGCTGATGTGCATTTTAGTATCCAACTGTGCATTTTAGTATCCAGAGCCACAACACATCATTTCCTGGAATACTACCTATTGCAATGGAAGATCTTAAGTTAGCGATAGAAATTCATGTCCTGAAATTTGATGTATCTTGTTCTACGATCTACGAAAGGGAATTCAAAATTAACTTTTTGGCATCTGTTGTATCAGGAGCGCATCCAGCTGGCTCGATACGTTCCTGATTTGCATAAATACAATATGGCATTTTTTTTGCTGCGCAGGAGTTTCCATGCAAAATTGATTGCAAAAACACCCAGTCCTTATTTGTTTCAAACCAAACACATGCAGTTGATACTGCCTGGAGAGTAGTAGACAGACCGCTATAGGCCTTCTTCAATTGCGCAGGAATCATTGAATTTTCATAGAAAAAAAAAAATCAATGCCCATGGAAAATTCAGCGCCTTTCACTATGGGCCACTATGGCAGTCTGTGTGATTAGAGTATAAGCAATCAAGTATTGGACACTTTATTATCAAGATTTTCACCAACCAGGGTACACCAGCACAATGCATTGAGACTGCCATCCATGAGCTTTAATTGCAAACCACATTTTCGTAGACCTACGTAGTAGTTTTGGTGTTATGGCTTCGAATATGTTGGGCTCCAAAACCTCGTTCGTCGGCACTTGGCCTCCAACTTCGGACACTTATGCATCTGCTACAAAAGGTAGGATGATCACAGCAACTGGTTGCTACGCCTCCTTGGGAACTGGGAGCCCATGTGCATAGGTGGCTCTTCTACTCTCAAGTTTTGATTGTAGGCAGACCCACATTTTTGGACATTCAATAAAGGGACAACTGGCGTGATCGTGCCAGACTACTGCATACGGGCTGTCTCATTTTATGTATAACTAACCCGCTCTTGGGTGAACTTGAATACTTTTCAGTTCGAATCAAGCATGGTTTGGTCAAAGTCCAGTGATCAATGGTGTCCAACAATCGGTATTTTACTCTACTAGTTTCCAACCTCCTCTGATGTCACACTAGCTGCAAAATTTCCAGTTACACTGTGAGTTACAGGCTCTCACACCACCTTGAACAGCTCAATATGCCCTTGTCACCACTGATTATGTACATTGTAATTGCACTTACTACGGTACCTATCATCTCTATTGAGTTCCCCCTCCCTCTCCACTTCAGCTCCATCCCTCACAGTGGACACTGTCCTGACTGCTGTGCAGGGAGTGAATTACAGGACACTAGGGGAGCGGCTTCTCTATAAAGAGTACTCAGCAGAGGGAGAAGAGTTCTACACCAAACTCGACGACATAGAACTGCTATACCAATCTCATGACGACCGTCTTCATGCTGTGATTGAGTGCTGGGTGCAGGGTGATGGGAAAGACAAGAAACCATCTTGGAGGAGGATCATTTTTGCATTAGATGGTGCAGAAGAGACGAGAATTGCTAACAAAATACGACACCATGCTGAACCTGTCCCAGGTAAGTCATGACACACTCCATCAGTGTACCCACAGTGTGTGAGTCCTGCCTGACATTAGATGGCAATCACAAAACATACCCGATATGAACGTGTACATGACCACACATTGTGAGGATCTACTCTACTCCCACTTTGTCTACTACATATGATACCCCAAAGGATCAGGTGTGCCGATATCTGGCATATGGCACAGCTATGACATTGTCACTTAACAACTCACATCACGAAGCAACATCCAATCAGGCGCATGCAATAAATTAGATATTGGCACACCTGATCCTTTGGGGTATCATGGAATAATTGGGTGAGCCTGAGCAAGCCACACGTAGTCGTGTTCTCAGGATGTCCGTTTGTCTGTGAGGTACGGTAGCCGTTTAGCACATGACTGTATACAGGTGGAAAATCATAATATGGCGCTGCGTGCCAGCATGATGGATGACCAGCATTATTTGCGTGACGGTGGTGAGCCAGCTACGTTTGCACCGGTAACGCTACGAGGTGAACTACGTACTACAAACTTGAGACTGCATGAACGAATGGGCTCAACATAGTCTAGCTACGTACTACAAACTTGAAACTGCAGACCACCATGAACGAGAATGGGTTCAACGTGGTCTACAAACTTGAAACTGCAGACTGAGCGGAGGATGAACTACAAACTTGAAACTGCATGCTGTTCATAAACCAGAGGCTCAAGGTAGTGTGCTGCAGTGCAGGCAGCACTCTTGCTCTGGACATTCAGGCCCCATCCCCAGCTTCCCTCAAGTTTGTATGCTGTGCCACACGGCCAGCCTATGACCATATACTGCGCTTCAGGCGAGCCCCACAATGCCCTGCGTTCTCCTAGTATTGTATTGATAAGCTGTACTACTGGCATGTACATAATGCACAAGGCAGTACCTTTAGCCACCAGAGCTAATACAGTCATAGCAACTGTTGTATTACGGATTCTCAAGTGGCGACTGCACTGCTGGTAGGCTAGTTAGTAAGCCTTCTCAAAAATGATACCTCTGCTCGTTACCATCAAGTTGTGAATAGACTCAGATCACATTCACCAGCTCAGATCACATTCACCAGCTCAGATGACATTCACCACGCCAGGGCGGCGTTTATTTCGTTTAGCCCTTCTGGAGGTGCGGCTATTATTCAAGGGCGGCCACTAATCGAGTGCGGCGTTTGATCGCGGAAATACGGTATATTGATAAGCTGTACTACTGGCATGTACATAATGCACAAGGCAGTACATGTACCTTCAACCACCAGAGCTAATATGGTAGTAGCAACTGTTGTATTATCAAGTGGTGACTGCACTGCTGGTAGGCTAGTTAGTAAGCCTTCTCAAAAATGATACCTCAGCTCGTTACTATCAAGTTGTGAATAGACTAGATCACATCCACCAGCTCGTACTATACAGCCTGTCTTTTCCCCGGCTGCTTCATAGGCAGCTAGCGAAAAGCTCATTTGTATATACGCACAGGTCATGTATGACTGTACATGTGATGCCAGCAGTGTTATTCGCTGATTCAAGATCTAACAATTTTTCAACTCACTAATTTCCGCTAGATTAGTAGCCTTAAGGAATATGACTTTGTGTTTGTAGGCATAGTATGCCTACCCTTGACCATTGTTATGCCACCTTAATATCAGAGTACCAGAATGCAGTATAGTTCTCTATTAATTTTAGGGATGGCCAGGAAATTTCAAATTTACCCATAGTGATGAGTAATGGGTACAAAACCCCATACCGAGCATACAGATAGAATGATACTACCTGCAAATTCTTGCAAATGTACGTACCTTAGAGTACATGGGAGAAACAAATTGATGAAACAGTCTGATTTCGTGTGATCTCATAAAATCTTTCAAAGCATAGCTTATCAACTACAGCAGTTCTTGAGCTACTATACTCACAGAACAACATCATTCTGTTTTGTCATAGACTGGAACTGTTGCTACTACCGTATTAGCTCTGGGGGTTAAAGTACTGCCTTGCACATTGTGTACATGCCAGTAGTACAGTTTATGAATATACTAGGAGAATGCAGGGCATTGTGGTACAAAGTCACCTAAAGCTCTGCGGTTCAAGCACTCTATAAAGCCAATAAGCAAGAGACTTACGATGGGCAATGGCATTTCCCCTTGTTTCTTTGCATCTCCAGAGATGGAGTAGCTACTGCAGGCCATCACTGAATCCTAATCCCATTTTACTTTCTTGTCTAACTTTGTCCTGAGTGGATTCATAAACACTGTGCTCCTGCTGACTTATAATACGTAGCATTAACAGATGGACTGGAATGACCACAACTTTGTTCAATTTCTGTTCTCCTCACTGTCCTCCCTTCTGCTTGTGTCTCTCCCTCAGACCCCACCCTCACTGTGGAGAAGGTGATGGAGGTGATGGGGGAGGTGGGAGAGTGGGACTTGGTGGGGATTTACCTTGGTGTCCCCCTGCACAAGATAGATGAAATCAAGCAGCAGTCATCCACTGAAACGGAGAAGAGTCGTGCAATGGGAGAGTATTGGGTCCAGTATGTTCCTGATGCCTCTTGGGAGGGACTTGCCACTACACTTTACAGGGAGGGAGAGGAGAGAGCAGCAGTGATGGCCAAGCAGTACTTACCCAAAGGTATGTGCATTTCTTTGCCACCTCAAACAGTTGTATGGTGTTTGCATTCTAATGGATGCACACCAGTACTCACTGGTAGCATTCTCTATTTAGGGATGGCCAAGCCGTAGTGATGTATTAGCGGGACGATGACCAAAGAAGCTACAAATTAAACCCTAAACTAAACCTGCAGACAGAATGATACTGGCTAGCAGTTCACAAAAAAAAAACAAACTCGCTGACAGACCTTAGAGTGCGCGGGAGTCGAAACAAGTTGCTGAAAAAGTTGTGGTCATTCCAGTCCACCAAATTGCCATTACCCATTCTCTGTCCCATCACATCCCTACATTATGAATGGGATGAGACTGAGCTAATCATAGCATTTTCCGCTCTCGTTTCTTCACTTTATCAAGAAGTGGAGTATGACAGGCCATCACTAAATCTTGTAATTTTGATTTGTGCTATTGACCTAATGGCACTGAACATCTTATTGCCGAGCACCTTGGCGTGAGGCAATTAATGAATCTGTCCACATAGGCCGTGATCTTAGCTAGCGTTTGTATAAAACATACATGTATGTGACAATAGTTAGTCACGCTCAGGAACGCATTTACTGGTTAAGCATGGGTGTAGCTAGCATTGAGGCAGAGGAGGCATTTGCCTCCTTGCTTTTCTGAATAATGACGTGCGTGTCCGGAGTCCTAGATCCTCGCACACGCCGAGTACGATGTGCGTTCGATCTGATGACAGAGATAGGAGTGCTGCAAGCTTAAGTCTGGGACAGTCAGGGCACCGACATATGGCTGTAGCATTTCGAGAGCAACTGTTTGCACACACTGCGGAAGTAATGAATTAGCTCATGAATAATTAATTAGCTCAAAATTTTTTGCCACACGCTTTGCACACGATAGAACTCCATGCCTCCTCGGTCCCTAAATCCTAACTACGCCCCTGTTACGGTTAGCACCATGCAATGGTACATCCTGGTTTGCATATGTTTAGTGATGGACAACACTGCGGACAAGTTGAATGAGTTGGAGGGGCCATACTATGACAGTGGCACAGTGAGAGCCTTGCAAGAATTAGAAAACAGAGTGCAAATTCTATGAGATCATGGCCTACTACACAGAATTTTGCGGAAAGCACTACTTCTCTTACATCAGCAAACTCTTCCATCTACAGGTGGCCTACTACATGAAGCCTTTCTTGCTCGCATGTTCGAGGCATAATACTCCGTACATATGCATATTCCTAGTAAACTGTGCTCTTACATTCTAATGGGTGCCCACCAGTACTCACTGCCCTACTGGTGTAGTAGTTGTGCACCATGTATGGTTACTGTACTACAGTGTACACTGTACATGTAGCTACATATCTACCACAACAACCTCATTAAGATTGCCATGGAGATTGACAACCACATGGTTGTGATTCCCACTGTCAGATGTCACTGAACATTGTACACCATTGGTACATTTCATGCCCAAAGGCAATACTGTCAGGGTAAACCATGGACCCCCCTAGCTAATGCAACCTTGCAAGTGCATCCAGGATAGCCTCGTCCCCAGGCCAGGCCTGGGAACGAGGCTGCATCCAGGATACCAAGCAAGGAAGAGTGAATTGCAGTTAATAAAAGTCTTCCATTACCAGCCCAGTGTGTAGATTCATCATTATCGTCTGTCTGTGAATTGGCAGGACTGTCACCAATTCAGAATCACCAATCATTGCTGTTCCCCCTCAAACCACCTGTCACTGTATAGGTACCCATGCATTGTGTTGCTTGTACTGGTATTGTGGACGTGAACATGACACTTCCTGAACTGACTTTGTTTATGGGACAGGAGAGCCATGGCAGAGCTTTGTTGAGTAGCTAGGACACAATCTTCCCCATGTTGTCTCCCCACCCAGCTGACCCAACCCTCACCACTGACAAGCTCATGGAGGTGGTGAAGGAAGTAGAGCACCACTGGGAGGAGTTAGGTTACCAGCTTCATATGGGACTGATCCTGTCTAAGCTGAAGGGACTCTACCAGAGTGATCATCTGCTTATGGAGGCTGTGGTGGACTACTACCTGAAATGCCACCCCACCTCCTCTTGGAGGGACATGGCTATGGCACTACAGGACATGGGACTACACAAGGAGGCAGATTCAATCACAACTAGATATGTCAGAGGTATGGATATGATCGAATCACATGACATGTTTGACTTTGAAATTAAGTAGTTGATGGCCAACAGCCAAATTTTATTATTAAATAATGGGGTCCAATGTTACTCATTTCCATCTATAGACCTTATTCGGCTAACACGCGCGCCGACACTGGCGGCAAATTCTAATTACTTGCGTGGGCGTTCCGCACAGCTGCAACTGTTATAAAGTAGCTTCTTGCTAACTGTACGTACGTTTTCAAGTAAAGATCATCAGTGAATACAGTACACTACTTTGTGTAGGTGACAGAAGACTCGTTGCAAGAGGGAGAGCACATTCACGAGAGACAAGTTTCGACGTTTGTGAAGGAGCTCAGGGACAGCCGTGGGGCTGAAAGCACACTAAAGAGCGTATTGCAAAGTCGGCGCTAGCTGAGCCACACTTTCGAGCGCATTTATCTACTGAAAAGGCACTAGCCTCACCGTAGCTGCCTTGCAGAGCACGTCCAGCAACTAGCTGGTGAGCCACATCCCTCAAAGCACACCACCTCGAGCCACGCCCATGGAGAATGGTACTACTACAGCCACTCTGATCAGCTTCTGACTACACATGGCCGACCTACTACATGAGGCCACACCTATTACTTATGCTAACGTGCACGGGTCAGACCTACGTGGCATATGCACCTTCCTAGTTAAAATAGCACTCATCTGGGAACCAGGAGCACATGATGACGTTCTTAATGCACTCCTCAGGGAACCAAGTAACACTGCCAGTCATTATGTTGTGATCATCATGACAATGGTACATTATCAGTTCAATCTTGCGCACAACTCCGATACTGTACCATACACAATATAATGCAACACTCTGTGTCTAATGCACATGCACTCATAATTGCATTGTTCCACCTGACACACCATCCACTATAGTAGTGTAATCTTCCTCTCACTGCCGAGCAGTCTTAGCTAGTGCAGTGGCATAGTCAGACATACCAACCAATTGTTCATTTTGTGATATCAGCACCAAAGTTGGTACATACACAGAGTGAGCATTTTCAGACGTTGAAATTGTACCTGTTTCAGCCATGGTGGCCGCTTTCCAAATGACTGGAATTCTGTGGTAAGAGCATCCGGTAAACAGGAGGGCATGAGTTTGAGTCTCAGTTCAGTGCCAAAAGTTTTATCTGGTCACTTCAGTTTTCAGCAACAGGAATAATCGTAATTCATGTTTGACTCCACACAATGTGTGGAACCTGACATTAAAATTCAAACCAAGAGGCTGATACTATAGGTATTCAATTACTTATATAGTGCCTGCCTAGCGCCTGTGGTGACTGGTAGAACAGCAGACAAAACAGTGTATGAATTTACTTCAACTTGTAAAGCCACTTAAAATTCCACAGTAACAAATTCATGACTGGGCCTAACCCAATGCTTTGAAAACAAAGAGGATGGGCTTCTACTAACTACATCATGAGCTTATAATAAGCACAGGTCTGCTCAATTTCAAGGTTAAACCGCAGCCCACCCTCAACTCATCACATTCATGTACACACTTATACTGTGACTAATGGGCCTTCTGGCCTTTACTGTCAATAAAATCATTAATAACTCTATAGTATCACATGAAGTTGGTAACACTTCCACCATACAGCGAGTGAGAAGTCCAAGGAGCTGTTTGATGAGGCAATGACACATGGATACGTGGAGGCAAGGGACATTAAAGCGCTCATTATGGGAGCAGCAGGAACAGGAAAGAGTCACACCATCGCGCTAATTATGGACGAAGATCCACCCGCTGTCCGCTGTAGCACACCATGTGCTACAAGACCGGTTAGAGCCGTATCGAGGACTAGGGCTGAGAAAAGAGGTAATAAGTTTGTCCGAATAACCCACGATCAACTTGCGCAGACTATTGCCGACACATCAACAATGCTTCCATCAAAGCCATCGCCTGCTGTGAATGCTAAAACCCCAGCTGGATCTTCCAGCGCACCCACAGTAGCAGGTACTTCAAAGCCACAAACTGGCCATCCAGAGCACACGATACCATCCTCCATCACCCATGAAACTCCGTCCTCGGTCTCCACTTCTGCCAAAGATGAGCTACTTCGACGCATCGAGATGTCACCACATGCAAATGCAAAGAAGGCCTTCAAGAAGGATCGAATCTGTCTGATTGACACAGGTGGACAGCCGCAGTTTCATGAGGTACTCCCCATATTCATGCGGGATACTTCAGCCACTATGTTTGCAATCAGGCTCGATGCAAGTCTCAGTGATCACCCACTGATTGAGTACTTCAATGACAATGGCAAGCGTGTTGGCATCCCGTATTACTCAGCTTACACCAACGAACAGATTCTGAGACACTGCATGAGGGTAATGCAGTCACAGGCATCCCAGTCTGCGGAAGGCCTCTGTCCCAATGCAATCTTCATAGGAACCCACAAGGATCTGGAGGACCAGTGCCCAGAATCAAGAGAGGAGAAAAATCAGAAGATTCGAGATATGCTCCTTCCAGCAGTACACGATGATGTCATCTACTGTGGTGAAGGGTTGAAGGAGCTCATTTTCCCATTGAATGCCAAACACCCCGGGCCTCAAGAACGAGAATTTGCCGCCGAAATAAGAAGAGTGATAGTGGAAAGATCGCGTGTGAAACCAAAGCAAATCCCACTTCGATGGTATGCCCTTGAGCATGCACTTGAGAAGCGGATGCTGGAACTAGGGCGAGGTGTGCTCAGCAAAGCTGAGGGCTTTGCAGTGGCACAAAAATTTCACTTCGATGAGGAGTCATTTGAGGAAGCTCTGAAGTACCTTGACAATCTTAACATTCTCTTCTACTACAAGGACGTGCTTCCTGATATCATCTTTTGTGACTCCCAGGTGCTCCTTGACAAGATAGCAGAATTAGTAGAGCATATCCACAGGTTGAAAACCGATCCAAGTCAACATAAAGCAGTTGAAGGTAAGCTGCTTCGATTTCGTGATCAGGGAATTGTGACGCTAGAACTCCTTAGCAAGCCGGAGTTTTCGAAACATTATGTCCCAGGCCTTTTTGGTCCTGTCCAGCTGCTGAAGCTTTTCACAAAGCTCCTCATAGTGTCCCCGATCACTGAACAGGAGTACCTCATGCCCTGTCTCTTACCAGTGACAGAGGACCCCACTCTCCTCTCTCCCAGTAGCAGTGTCCTGTCCCTGCTGTTTTACTTCCCCCACAGTCCTCTAGTTGGAGTGTTCTGTGGTCTAGCAGCGTACCTTCTTTCTCAGGCCAAATGGAAGCTGCTCAGTGATGCTAGCGGTCAATGCCCAGCCAAAGTTGACCGCAACACCATCGAGTTCGAAGTCCCAGGAGGTCGTCCCGGAAGAATCACACTCACCGATTCGTTCTCAACCTACTTCCAAGTGAGTATTCAACTTCCTGCAGCCATTGCTTCAGAGCTGTCTCCAGAAGTGTGTCCACAAATTCGGGAAGCAATCATTGCAGGCTTGCGCAGTGCATCGCGCAATCTCAACTACAACAATTCTGTGCCACAAGATGCCTTCTTCTGTTCAGGTGACCACATTACTTCTACAGATGCACCCGTTCCACGCATGCACGTCGCCACAGTTGAAAGCAACCGTAGGTGGATGACTTGCACCGTGAATCGAGCTGAGGTCTGCAGCAAACTGACAGAGCAGCACCTGGTGTGGTTCCCTCGGACTTCTGGTGCAGTTGGTACGTGTTATGGTGATGAGGTTTGAGTACATGGTCATCATGTGACCGACTATGGGATAGTGTGGTTGTGAGATTCGTCTGCTTATGTCTTGGTCTGATACACTTCTCATCTCTTTGTTTATACCTTTACAGAAAAACTGTCTGAGCTGAAGCTTTCACCACCTGCTGTGAAGGACACGATTGGCATCCTCGGTATGTTATGTATTACGATGTGCACCTACACCTTGATAACATTGGCTATTAACTGCATCACTAGAACTAACGGTGTGTATCGTAATATTATTCCACAGGTACACCTCCCTCAGATGTAGCAGGCCAACTGACTCCCAAGGTCTGCAGTCCCGGTGCATCTGGAGCCATCACTGCTGGTATGCATGAATAGATCTCTCGACTGTCAGATATGCTCTTTAGTTTCTGCTAGGTTTTATGGTAAAGGCACTATTTAATCAACAGCACAGTCAGTACAAATATTATTTTCCACAAGTATCTGAGTTATTTAGAAACGAAAACTTGCTATAGTCAGCATGCATGTTCTATTTCTATAAACCACAGCTGTCACATGGCTTCAGAATACTATTCTGAAGCCATGATCCACCCACACACTATAGTACAATGTGTTTGATTCCACTATAGTACAATGTGTTTGATTCCTGTGTATTTTGTGTTGTGTATTTTGTGTTGCAGATATGAAGCCCAGGATGGCCCAACTGATGAAGCTAAAGACCAAGAAGGGAGAGAGGGTGAACATCATTGAATCGGTTGCTCCAGTTTGGAAGGATGTCGGGTTCCTCATGGACCTCGACCCAGAGGGACGAAGAATTCGGTGCATCGACGCAGAACATGCACACAAACAGAACGGTCTACGCATCTGCTGCCGGGAGATGTTCGAACTATGGCTAGACAGTCCAGATGCCACCTGGGGAGATCTGATTGAACTGTTAGTTGACTCAGAACGAAAACAACTTGCTGAACAGGTTAAAGATGCCCTAGGTTTGTAATATAATTATGTGTGCTATTGAGCTTTTCTTCCTATAGACTATTGTCTCAGGTGTCATTAAGTCAGTGTTTTTATTAATTTGTGTACCACTTTGTTGTCACAACTTCAATGCACTGTAAATGTCTATCAATTTTTTAACCAAGTCTGCACTAGGTTTGTAACTTTGTAGACGCATGCTATTGAGCTCCTCTTTGTGTTGTGTCAGGTTCACTCTGTTGTTAAAATTTGTTGGTTGTCACAACTTCAATTGTAAATGTCCGTCGTTTTGAAACAAGATCTTTGAACCAAGACTCATTTCCTGTGTCGTACATATTATAGTGCATGGGATTGTTGCAAAACAAAAACACTGGAATTACAATTGTTACAAACCATTCCATCGGCTTGCCATGCCATAAAAGAGGTATGATATCCAATATACTGAATTTGTAGGCTAGTCAGCAGGATGCAAAAAACATAGAACCGTGCATGCAAAATACGTAATCTGCATTCGGAGTTATTATTACATGACTGCATGCATGACTTTTCAAGGGTGCATAAACTTTGCTAACCAATCATACCAAGGGCGTATCGAGCCACCTTCGGCGGCTCGATACGCCCTTGGTATGATTTTTTTTGTTAGCAAACTATATATTATACTGGCTATTGGTATAGCAGGAACTTAGTAGGGCACTACAATAATTATGCATGGTTATAGCTAGGGTTAGGGCCAGGGCAGGTGTTGAATGCATGTGTCCATTACCTATAATTATATTGCATGCAAGTACAATATGCTTAATTGTAGTTCCTAGCTGCATGTTGGACTAAATACTAAATTGCCTGCATGATCGAGTGCTATACTGCTATAGCCTCGTTCCCATGCAGACTTTGAATTTGCCCACGCAGCTACACCTTCTGTACTCCTATAGCAATGAAAAGCTGTGTGGGGCCAGGGAATGAGGCTGCACTGCTACTGCTATGTAACTATATTCTACTAGCTGTCTCTCGACTAAAAAATGGTCAACTGCTGTGCATGGTCATGAATGTTACCCAATCACACTGCACAATAGCACCAGTAAAGAGCTAGAAACATTTTATTGATGAACAGAACAAAAACATAATTATTATATGAAAGGAAAATAGTGGCACCTTAGTTTCAGAAAATACGTCCAGCAAAAACTGCTTTACTAAAAGTTCAAATGCACTAGCATAGTCCTCAGACAATAATCAGTCTGAGTGTGTACAACCCGTGCAGGGTCAGTTCTGATAGGAGGGGCAAGGGGAGGAGTGTCCTAGGGACGTCCTCACACCTTGCAGGGTCAGTTCTGTAGGAGGGGCAAGGGGAGGAGTGTCCTGGGGACGTCCTCACAGTGGCACACCCTGCAGGGTCAGTTCTGATAGGAGGGGCAAGGGGAGGAGTGTCCTGGGGACGTCCTCACACCCTGCAGGGTCAGTTCTGTAGGAGGGGCAAGGGGAGGAGTGTCCTGGGGACGTCCTCACACCTTGCAGGGTCAGTTCTGATAGGAGGGGCAAGGGGAGGAGTGTCCTGGGGACGTCCTCCCACCCTGCAGGGTCAGTTCTGATAGGAGGGGCAAGGGGGAGGAGTGTCCTGGGGATGTCCTCACACCCTGCAGGGTCAGTTCTGATAGGAGGGGCAAGGGAAGGAGTGTCCTGGGGACGTCCTCACACCCTGCAGGGTCAGTTCTGATAGGAGGGGCAAGGGGAGGAGTGTCCTGGGGATGTCCTCACACCCTGCAGGGTCAGTTCTGATAGGAGGGGCAAGGGGAGGAGTGTCCTGGGGACCTGCAGGGTCAGTTCTGATAAGAGTAAGGAGAGGAGTGTCCTGGGGACGTCCTCACACCCAGTGCTGTGCCATACTCTGTGGGAGGAAGGGACTGAATGACTTCATATACAAAGAGTGGCACACAGGACTAGTGAACTGTATACACAGCAGGTGGGAGTATGGACCTACTGCATGACCATTCTCAAAAATTGATGAGAAATTACTTGCTCACACTGGCCCTACAATGCATTCTCATAGCTATCAGTAGATCTGCCTTCCAGTGCTATTCAAACGATACTTTAAGTGTTCCCTTCCTTACCTAAACATAGCTGTTCATCTTGTGTCAGAGAGTAATTTGTGTACACATGCACCCTCGGCCTCCTTCTGCCTCCTGCCATTCAAGCCAGCAACACAGACATAATCACAGACTCCAGAGCAGCAGTCGATAGAAATGTTCTCAACTGTATTTTTGGAAGTAAGGAATAGAGCAGAACATCCAAACACCCATTCACACGGCCATGAGAGGTCAATTCTTGGCTAGCTACACAGTGGGTCAGTACTGAAACTGAATGTCTGATCTGGTGGGATCTCAAAACTGCACTGACAGCTTCTTCAAGTCTGAGACCAAGACAAGTCTTTTTTCAAAGTTCCATTTGCTACATGTGTACTGCCACTGGTGGGGAGAGTGTCCAAGGAACCAGCACACTCCCCGTTTCTTTAGCAACAGCTACTGGACCATTGTTTACATGCCCTAAGTTGACATAAGCACATGCATCCTATAGACTTGACCTTTGCGCAATCAGGTTCATCACATCCCAATCCTGCAGGTAACTCAATACCAGTGTGGGAGGATAGTTCTTTCAAGGGTCACCCCATGTGCCCCACCTTCTGTATAAAAGATACCAGCAGGATAGGAATGTGGCAATTATTGAGAACCTGACTGGAAACGTCATGTCCCCTTGACCCCATGACCACCATACAGTCTGCAGTGTGATGGTCGTATACTGTAGGCAACAGCTAGCAAAAGGTTGAACTTGATGGGAATGTTGAGCGAGACCTGTGATCAGTGGTAGCCTCATTCGAGGCTGCTTTCTCTCCTCCCACACAGCCTGGGAATTAGGCTATGATCGGCGGGTTCAACCATTGAACACACCCACTCAAGTCAGGTACACAGGTGTGCCCATGAGTGACCACACCTCCAGTAAGCCCTGTGTTGTCTCATTCCAAATTCTGGAGCCATCTTGGTCATCCCAAAGGCAGAAGGCTCCACTACACAACATTTTGCAGTTTGACAAGGTGGTAGCACCTGTGTTTATCCTCTTCAATGTGGATGGACTTAGGCTAGGAGTCCATTTGAGTTGCTCTCGAATTGCAGTCGTCCTTGTCTCCCAGCCATAGCCTCATACCCCGTTCCGTGTGTGGGCCTGGGTACGAGGCTACATCAGCCATACTAGTACAGCAATACACATTCGCGCGCCATGTTCCCAGGCCCCATCCACAAAATAAGCCTAGCTAGCTACTAATGTGAGATTTGCTGTAGTAAGCGTGAGATTGCCGACGAATGTCCTTGCATGAGTCTCACGCACAATGCGTGAGAGTTGGCATGTCTGGCTTAACACATGGATGACACCAGGTTGTCTCATTCCATTCCCAGGATATACACTCAATTTCTCCTCTCCTGGGAACGGGGTCCATATATGGACATTGGACACAGAGCTAGAATTCAGGACTTCGGCCCAGCATTTGCTAAAAAATCAAGGAGGGCTGCTATCAAACCTGCTCAGGGATTGGATGACCAAGAAATCCATCTCACTTGCCGCAACTGACCTTTGTGTATTTGAGCACAGCCTCTGTTGGATCTTGGTTTATGCCAACTTCCCAGGTGCAGTAACATGTTGGCACCACTTCCACGACCAGCACCATGGGAACATGGGAAGAGCATGTGCTGCATATGTGGGTGTGTGTTGGGGGGGGGGGGGGGGGGGGGGGGGGGGGGGGGCATGGGAATGTATCACAACGTTATGAAGTTCACTGAGACCACAAGTCTTAGAGAGTACTAGAGATTACTAGAATGGACATTCAGAGAACATTTAAAGAGCAATAGAAATTACCCCAGAGAGAATGTTCAAACATAGGCACCCTTATAAGTCAAATGTAGGTACGAACTTACATCAGTGTTAACCATGTCAGCAGTACACTGCCATCCCTTTGGACACTGCATGACATCATGCCCATCTCTGTCCAGAACCCTCACCTGCACAACAGATACACGTGTACCATCAGCACATCACGGGTAGAATAGGGCCACAATCAATTCACCTAGTTTGATGGTTGCAGCAAGTTACAATGATGTTAGTTTACATGACTGTGTGAGAGAGGCAATATTTACAATTTAGCATTAATTTTAAACCTCGAATCGGCAGTCTTGTTCCCTGCCAGGAACATTCAACCTGCTGTGACTCTTAGCATCTTGAATCTTAGTTACACATGGGCCATCTACCTAATGTGAAGTTCAGGACGGTGAGAGGTATTCCTTAAGATACCAGGGAATTTACCTGGTATTCCTGAGTGCGGTAGGGGGAAAACGTGTTCCTTGTTGTGGGACCTACTATCTCTGCTGAAACCGCAAGAGAATACACTGGAAACACCTCTTGAGACATCATTTGGGGTGAAACCGTTGGTTATAGTGGAACACTTCTATTACATCGCAGGAAGCATGGGGCCAGCGAATCCATCACTGAGTACCTTGCTGAGATACGGACGCTCACCACGAACTGTGAATTGTGAATTCGGCAAATAAATTATATCGAGCTAAGCGATACGATGAGAGATTGCTTCGCGTGTTGTCTCAGAAATGCTAGCATCCAGAAGTGTCTCTTGTCAGAGGCCGACCTGACTCTCACAAAGGCTGGTGAGATAGTCCAAGGCATGGAGGGTGCGGAAAATAATGCCAAGAGGTTGCACTGAGATCGATGACGGGACACAAAAACTATCGAGTGACTCCGCCGGGAGGAATACACTCTACCAAACCTGAGAAAGCCCTAGTCTTCGGGGCAGAGATTGGATAAGGCTGGACTGGAAAAGTATTTGGTCGGCTTCCTTGTCTGCCTTGCTAGGGGAGTACAATGAGGAGTTTGAAGGACCAGGTTTAATGAACACTTTTGAAGCATATCTACAATTGAAGCCTCGGCTAAAGATCCACAAGGCCCGACCTGTTCTTTTTGCCCTAAACCAGTCCATTTAACGAGAATTGGGTTGCCTAGAAGGGGAAGGGATTTTCGTCGAGGTCACACACAGCCAGTGGGCGGCACCAGTGGTATATGTTCCCAAGGGTGAAGGTCGAATTAGGCTGTGTGGTGACTACAAGGTCACCATAAACCCTGCATTATAGAGGTTGATGAGTACCCTCTACCAAACCAGAGGATTTATTTGCAACCCTGGCTGGGGGTAGCTAGTAGATCAGCAAAATGATCTCACCTCTATTGAGTGTTTTAGTGCCAAAATTCAAATGCCAGTTCCCAAATTTGACGAGGTCGCTCAGAAATGTTATGAGGTCGCTTAAAACAGTTATGGGGTCGCTCAGAAATGTTATGAGGTCACTCGGCTATATCAGGAGGTCGGTCGGTAATTCTATGAGAGTGATACAATTCAAAACCAGCCTAGCCAAGCCAGACTACTATGGTCAGAGCAAGCCTAGCCATGTACAGCTCCAAGTCACAGGGCCAGGCAAGCGCATGCATGTTATTGATGGCAGACAACTTTGAGAGAGCGAGAAATCTGCTGCTCAGAGCGGTAGACACAGTTTGACCTTGTGACCCCACAGTGCCATCAAGCTGTGATCAAGCTTGCCTAGCCAATTATCAGGTCTTGTTCCCATTGTGCAATCAAGGCCTGGGAACAGGACAGACATTAGTTCGTAAGTGTGGTCACGTGTACATGTAAAGCCACACCCACACGTGCACAGTAAAAAAATTAGTTGAAACATAGCGTGCACGGTGGTCACTTCTTGCAAATGTATTGAGCGACTCCAAACGTTCGGCTCCCTCAGAGATTTGAAACCACCAGGCAATCCAAGCAGCTGACCGACGATCCCATGACCATGGTATTATTGAGCGACTGCACATGTTCAAGCGACATTATCTAGTAACATTTCTGAGCGACCTCATAATATTTCTAAGCAACCTCATACATTTCTGAGCGATCTCATACATTCTTGAACAACCTCATACATATTTGAACCTCATGACATTTCTGAGCGACCTCAACAAATTTGCATACGGTAGTTCGAATTTTGGCACTAAATGCTCCATACGTACACCTCATGCTACCGCTGATGAGACTCACAGTCAACTGCTCATGGGAACAAGAATTCACACTTGACTTGACCTATTGAAACCGAGTTGTGACCGATATGTCAGCAGTAAGCAGAATCAAACATGCACACCCACAAGCATTCCTCATTGGCGATTGTGATGGCTAGAAACCTAAGACCTGGAGCGCCATGGCTACCAGGTGTGGCGGCGGAGAGGCTCGGTCTGCTGATTTAACTCATGAAGGTAGGCAATGACCAGCTAAGAAAACGCCATGTGGACCATTTTGCAGATCGATGGTGATACACCCTCCGTCCCACAAACTATACTCCTTCCAACTCACGAGTCTGATTGGACCAGCCCGGAAAGTACCCCCCAATCGACTGAGCCCGATACTCCAATTACCGGAACATCCATGCAGTAAATTGGATACGAACATTCGGCGTTACCATCAGTGGGAGATTTGTGTAAACCGTTTACTTTTCAGTTGTTGACTATTAGTTCTTGCATCATCTTTGACTGTATCACATTTTCACTGGAACTTGCTTCAGTTTTCTACTCTGTAGCTGTGTATGGGAATGTAACTAAGCTAGTCTGTCCAGAATCCGTGACGTAAGCTGTGCGGCGGATCACATGCTAAGGCCATCTCCCCGCAGTTTTGCATACTGTAAGCGATAAAAAACTAGAGGCATTGAAGGCCGGGGAGGCGGGGAACGAGGCTTTGTAAAGTGATCTCGCCCCCTGTAAAGTGATTTATGTGTTGACATGACTGTTATTGATCAGAGTGAATCCACTGCAATTGAAGGTGGCACTACACACATTGAAGGCAGGAGGAGTGGCGTGGGAAGGGCACAAGAGGGAGGGGAGGGGATTACTTGATGACAGCACGAAATGGAAAGCACCAGATCTAGAAAGGGACATGATCTATTCTGACTGATATGATCTATTCCCTGAGTAGATTTGATACTGCCTGCAGCATACAACAAACAGAACAAATTAGCTATGTACCCGAGCAGTTGCCATACTCTTCATGAATGAGCTTGTCGGCACTCCTTGCTCTCTTAGCTAGTCGGTAGACGTTCGTCTTTGGACGTGAGGCCCGGCCCATTCTGCATACAGTAGCCGGTAGTGCTAGTGATG
Source organism: Axinella damicornis (assembly GCA_963931865.1). Classification (NCBI taxonomy): domain Eukaryota; kingdom Metazoa; phylum Porifera; class Demospongiae; order Axinellida; family Axinellidae; genus Axinella; species Axinella damicornis. The sequence continues at coordinate 6,107,994 of OZ007514.1, read as the reverse complement.
GGACTAGAATAAACTCTAAACCTCGTCCCCAGACTCCATGGAGTCCGCATGGGAACGAGGTTTGAATTTCATGGAGTGGGCAGTACCAGATTACTAGCTGCCTGCTGAAAGGCATTCGGAGTAAACGGGAGGCGTAGATCGAAGAAGGCCTGTGAAGTTAACTACAACGGGATCAACTGACTTATACGGACAACATGGATAATTAGTACCTGCCCTGTCCCTAATATACCTTAAGTAGGGGATTGCTAAAGTTCGAGTTCGAGTTCGAGTTCGAGTTCGAGTTGACGGTCGCGCGCGCGCAGTACACACCGTAATTCCTGTCGTAGTATACCGGTACCGCCCCTACAGCGCTAGGATTTTCTCCTACATAATGCCAGGTGCTAGGCTGCTAGCCTCGTTCCCAGGCCCCGCCCAGCTTATCGTCGCTTGCAGCAATCTAACTGTTCTACCACCTAGGATCATCGTGGATCTTGATATGCCAATCACACGGGAACATGTTTCAATTGCATTGAACTGCAGCTGTGGGATTGATATAGAGTAGCTACTATTTTTTCAAAGCACACACACACATTTTTTGTTGTTATATTCACACGTTCCATTCAGTTTTGAGATTCATCCATCTCCAAACCACACCCACTATAGTGCATGCTGATGTCATTACATATGTGATATATATATGTTGCTCACTGCGTATACTGTCATGTGCCTGTACTACAATGACTTAAGTAGATAGCACCACAGTATTGTGCCGGAGCAAAGATGCAAACAACATCGTTGATGGAAAATGAAGCAGTGGTCAATTCGCAGACTATGGACCTGTGTTTTGTCCTACAGTAGCTATAATTATGGACTATGCATATGGCTGTCCTACTTGGACCCCAGTTGGAAATAAGTCATTGACAACAATGGAGTGTACAATAATTATTATAGTTTGTAAGGAGAAACCTAACATTAGAGTCCAACTTCAATACATACAATTTTCCGTTATAGTCACTGCAAGATTCTTGTCAGGCTCCTGAAGGTAAGGAACATGGTGTCATGATCATCGTCATGTATCTGAGACAAAATTCCAACTAGAGCTACTGGCCTTGAGAACGTGCAATGTCTGACAAATCACTTTACCTCTGAGTAGCTGGGCTGTTCCTATACGTTGCACACTCAAAAGACAGCAGCATAAAGGTGACAGTCACTATCTTCCATCTGGAACTCTGTCTGCCCATATTATCTATGATCGAACTCGAACTCGAAGCTCTCTGAAGAGCTGCTTCTCCCCGATTGCGTCCGCTTCAGCTGCTGCTGCTCTCGAACTCGAACTCGAACTCGAACTCGAACTCGAACTCGAACTCGAACTCGAACTCGAACTCGAACTCGAACTCGAACTTTAGTAATACCCCCTTAAGTATTGAGTCCGTATAAGTCAGTTGACCCCTACAACGACAGCAACAGAAGGAGTGCCAATGGCAGAGGACCTACCAGAGGATCGAGGTGAGTAGTACCAGAAAACGACAAAGACGCGGACACGCTCCTCGTTGGTTGTGGTCTGCGCGTGCACATTTGCCAGGCACGCGCAATTGTTTCACGCGGATACTAACCAATCAAATTAGAGCGTTACATGGCTGGGTCACGCGTTGCCGGCTGGCTCCCTGCGAGTATATAAAGAGCATCAAATTGTATATTTGTCATTTGGGTTTGGTTTAGCTCGGGTTAGGTAAAGGTGAGGTGAGCCCTCACCCTAACCTAACCCTAGCTACGAACTTTCACCACCAGGGTGGGGTGGGAGCATGGGAGGGGGGGAGCATGGGAGGGGGGGAGCATGGGGGTGGATGGGGCTGGGGAGGGGGGGGGGGGGAAGCATGGGGGTGGGTGGGGCTGGGGAGGGTGGGAGCATGGGGGGTGGGTGCATGGGGGTAGGTGGGTGGGGCTGGGATGGGTGGGGCCGGGGGTTGGTGGGAGCATGGAGGTGGGGCTAGAGTATAGGTGTGTAAGATGGTATCAAGTATAATTTTTGAATGTTGTTCGTACTTCAGACCGTGGATTTTCAAAATGGGAACACCATTAAATTCAGCACAATTTCTTAGCCAAATCATGCAACGTTTAATGAAACAATTGAGGATAGATTCGGGGTGCATGAGAACAGCGAATTTATTGTTTTCAGCAACAAGTGTCAGCACGTACTGCGTCTTGTATTATGGAGAGGTTGGGAGCATGTGTGTATGTATGTTCCATGCTATTTTGGAAACCAATTCTGGCACATTTTGACATATCAATTAAACCGAAATTAGCAGAAACAGCACTCCTGTTCTGTAGGGTGACTGATGTGCCATTTCGGACATCCATAGCACTAGCCTCGTTCCCAGGCCCGAGACGGTGCTGGGAACGAGGTTAAGGCAGCACACCAGCCAAGCTTATTTCTGTGTACTGTAGAATAATTTTCATGCATTATATCACCTCATAATGTTCATCAGTAAATACCCTCTAGTGGTACCTCTGTTCATTTTGGATGTGTTATATTGGGGCCCTCAATTAGGTACCACTAAGGAGTCCAGCTAATTGGCTATTCCGAGTAAACTGATTTGTGGTTGAGGTTAAATTACTTTCATGTAAACACTCAACTCCATCAAAGTTGTGAAAGTGATGCATGAATGTAGGCCATTGCCATGTTAGGAGGTAGAGCTGGCTGTGAGGAGGTTACTAAATAGCCAGGCAGCACAGCCCAGTAGTCAGTGCCATGGAAATAATCTTTCTGGGCGTTTCTTCCGGATTCCATAGTCCATTTCAGTTCCACCATTCCAGTCCATTTTTTAGTGATTTGAGACACCCCTATGACGCTGTAGTGAGAGCAGTGTTCCCTTTTTGTGTTGCTGAAATTGCAGTGAACTTAGTATGGAGTATGCAAAGTTTAGATGCAGTTGATTCCACTGTGTGTGCATACTGGCTAGGTTACAGTTAGTCTGTGTGGACTGATCCTTCTCACACCTGCACTCCTACGGCCTCGCCCAACTTCCTGAGCAAGAGAAATCGGTCTGGCTTGATAGACTACAGCACCCTCTGTGTGTCTATCTGACGTCAGTGCACGTAACCAGATCTCCCAGGCCTCCCCCCTACGTATTCTCATGCTGTAAGCAATCAAAGACTGTGAAGGCCTATAGGAATGAGACCAGGTGCTAGGTGACGTAATGATTCATCCATTGGTTTACTCATAAGCAACTGACTATAATATTATAGCGAAAGTAATTTGAGAGTGTTGAATTGCTTTCTCTTTCAAAGGGTTAAAGTGTTCTACTTGTTCTTTGGTCAACACCACCCACCCCTCAACACAGCTAAGAATGATCTTGCAAGTCAAGTCACACAGCTCTTGCATCATAGCCAGGTGGCCTGCAGCTGGTTGGCTGGAGAAGTCATCTACAGAATGCAGAACCTCAAACTCTGCGAAGAATGTTCGAGAACATTGGGCATTGGTTAGAAAGCAGCAGTCGAAGCGGATGCAATCGGGGAGCAGCAGTCGAAGCAGACACAATTGGGGAGCAGCAGCTGAAGCGGACACAATCGGAGAGCAGCAGCTCTGCACAGAGACCTGTCCGGCGCCGGATTACTCACGTAGGTGAACGAGGGGTAGCTGAGCAAGCGAAGCGAGTGAAGCTACTTGTTTATATTATTTACGTGGCACAATATTTCCCCTACCAGAAGTGTAACTAGAGGTGATGAATGACATGCTGTTATAGTTTGCTGGCCATATTTTCTAGTCACTTATGCAATGACATCCAGCGTAGAGAGGACATAGCCTCGTCCCCAGGTACCGCCCAGTTGCCGTACTACAAGCGACGAAAAGCTGGTCGGGGCCTGGGACGAGGCTAGAGAGGACGTGTATGTAACTATGGAGATCAATGAGTGTACCCAATCAGAACGTGGTGACTTCTGGGTAGTAAAACATGCTAGTGAATCGAATGTACTAGCCTCATTCCCAGCCCCTTTCCGAGCGCCTGGGAACGAGGCTGCAAATATACCTGCAGAATGCATGCAGGTTAATTGCCTGGTATCTAAGGAATTCCTCTCACTGTACTGAACTTCACGTTAGGCAGAGTGTCCATGTGCAACTAAGATTCTAGACGGTAAGAGTCACAGCAGGTTGAATGTTCCCCTCTGTGTCCTTTTGTTCCTGGCGGGGAACGAGACTGCCGATTCCCATCTCACCCCTGATTATATGCCCTCTTTGCTCTCAATACTTCACAGGCACTGAACATCACAACCCATATCCTGAGAGAAGGTGGGAACTTTGTGGCCAAGATCTTCCATGGCAAGAATGTACAGCTGCTCTATACTCTCCGCTGAAGATCTTGTTTGGGAGGGCCACCTGCTATAGACCACGCAGCAGCAGAAACTCCAGCATAGGTATGGAAACGTTCAGTGCTATATACATGCAAGTCTAACCTCATTCCCAGGCCATACGAGAAATGTTTCACCTACCGACTGGGAACGAGGTTAGTGCAAGTCTGGAATGTATCATATACATTGGGGACATTTTGCAGGTATGGTGAAAGCAAACTTTCAGTTGCTATATACATGCAAGTTAGTCTAATGAATTTCTCTCGCTCCAAAAGTTGGGGGTGGGGCGTAGGGAAGAGTGAGAGAAGCCCTATGCTCAGCCCCAACTTCTGGAGTGAGAGAAATATGATCTAGCGTCATAGACAGGACTGTACCCGTATACCCAGAGGAGGTTGGACACGAACCAGTATACACAAGTCGAAATGGTAGCATTGGTACTCTTTACAACAGCTGCGCCCTAACGTGCAAGTCCAACCTTGTTCCTAGACTGTAGGAGAAATGTTTCTCCTACTGACTGGGAACAAGGTTAGTGCAAGTCTGGATTAGCCTCGTTCCCAGGCCGTTCCCACCTCCAGTATTTCATCGCTTCCAGTATGAAATACAGAGATCTGGTCACGTGCGATGACGTCATGTAGACAGATGGTAGACACATGGGGGTGGTGCCCAACCGTTAAAATACCTGTTTCGCGTCGTACTGTCCCCGGCGTTGTGAACAACAAACGGTATCGATCATCTGCCTTGAGAACGCTCTGATATCCAGCCATTGGACAGTACAACACAGGACGTCGAGATTCTTCGTTGGGCACCGCCCTCCGTGTGTCTACCATGTGTCTACTTGATGGCATCGCACGTGACCAGATCTCCCAGGCCTCTCCCCGTCGTATTTCATACTGGAAGCGATGAAATACTGGCGGTGGGAACGGCCTGGGAATGAGGCTAAGTCTGGATGTCATTGGGATATTTTGCAGGTAGAAAATATGGCATAAGCACAGCTTCAGAATTTCACATTGATCATGGTGAAGACACACCCTCTTAAGACTGAAAGCTTGCAGTTTCTTAGCGAGATCCGTTTCCAAGAAACATAGTTTCACAAAAGTCTTGAATCTACATATGGACTGCTGAAGAACTATCCTGCCAAGAGATCCAATATTCCAACAGGTATACCCACTTCACCATGTTCTAACCATGCATTGTTTTGACGCTAAAACGATAGCTGCCTTGTTGCCGTACTGAGAGGCGTAACCTTGCAACTTGCGATCTCTGAACTGGTGACAATCACGACAATTGTGAACTACTATAGCCTTGTTCCCAGGCTCCTCCCCAGCTTTTTGTCACTACTACAGTATGCGAAAAAAAAGCTGGGGAGGAGCCTGGGAATGAGGCAAAACTACTACACTCTGTGACATTGCATGCTATATATACTACCTTATACCCAGCCTCCCCCAAGCCTCATTCCCAGCCTCATTCCCGGGCTGCCCCGGCCTGGGGCCTGGAAAGTTTGGGCTGTGCAGACTGTAGCTATTGGCCTGAGAAATGTCTGACTCCTAAGATCTATCTAGTCGACCACTACTATAGTCACTACAGTGAGACTGCACATTACACTGTACATGTATGTTGTGTGTGTCTAGTGGATAACTCATCTCAATCCTTCTTCTCCAGAGACATTTGTTGTGTACCAGAATTCCAAACCTCCGCCTGGTTACACCTCTACAATGGCCAATCCCCTCCTGGATCACATGCAATTATGGTGAGTCGTATACGGAATACTACCACTCGTTGTACACCCCTCCAGTACAGCAATCCTGGAACCCACATAACTTGGGCAGGAACTTGTACGGTATAATGGGCTGTCAACCATTATCGGTTTGCAGAGCTTGGAAGATGTTGTAGAGAGGATGTTTGGTGGATGCAGGATGGGGGAGTGGCATCAGCAGCATATAGCGGGACTCACATGACCCATGCATGGAGCAGTACGGCACCAGTCTTCCCGGCTCCTCTGCTGACTCTCTGTACAGTATGCAGCAATAGCTGGGGAGGAGCCAGGAACAAGGTTGACTTCATACCTTGCACATCAGGGCCTGTCTTTCCTAACTGCTGATGCCACTCCCTCCCTTGCATCAACCTAATGACCACGTGATGAGATCACTGTATACTAAGCACAACATGCATAGTACATACATTTGTATATACATGCCCTAGTCTATGTTTGTATGCATGTTTCCATTGTCATAATGTAATGCTCCCAAATTAAGAATACCGGGTTAGTTCCTCCCTCCCTCACACACACACACATACACTGAATTCATACACTGATGTCTCCTACATTCAGAATCAACAGCTGATGAAAATCATCGACTATGTTTTTGAGGGTGCATGGCATAGCAGACCTAGCATTTGGTGATGAGGCACCTGACATCACTGGACAGCACCACCTGAACGAATAATTATACGTCCCGGCTCATCTGCTGCTGACTGTGAGTTATCAGTTATACATTACACATCCTGGGATGGCCCTATTCCAAGTGTTGCAAGCTCCTCTTTTGCTTCTCATTTTGTTCCTGCTCAATGACTCCTGGCGAATGAGCTTACAGCAATCTTGGAATGACATTGGATTGAGGATGTGAATATTGTAATTTGTAATTTTTATGACCTGCAGTTTGCAAAGGGTGTTAGAATTTCTCTTTGGCCATGACGATGATACTATATAAGTATCACCGTAGTACAAAGCTATACCGGAAAATATCACGAGTTTGTTGCCGTAGTATTGTAACGAGTGCGAAGCATGAGTAACAACGCCGAAGGCGACAAACGAGTGATATGTTTCCGGTATAGCTTGGTACTATGGTGATACTGATTTTATCATCATACAAACCTGGAATTTCATTGCACGTACCTCTACCAATGAACATAGCAAATGTGTGTTACCATAGCGACAATATTTTCATTTCTGGTTGCCAGCCCTTTGCATTAGCACAGCTTGCCTTCCCATTCCCAGCCTCCCCCAGCCTCATTCCCAGCCTCCCCCAGCCTCATTCCCAGCCTCCCCCGGCCTCATTCCCAGCCTCCCCCAGCCTCATTCCCAGCCTCCCCCCAGCCTCATTCCCAGCCTCCCCTCAGCCTCATTCCCAGCCTCCCCCGGCCTCATTCCCAGCCTCCCCCAGGCCTCATTCCCAACCTTGATCATTGCCAGCATCAATTGCAGTACAAAATTTGGGAGTGCATGTTGCTATTGGCCTGGGAAATAGCTCCTAAAATCTAGTCGACCACTATATACTATGGTCACTATAGTGAGACTGCACAGTACACTATTTGTACATGTGTGTGCATGTATGCCTAGTGGCTAACTCATCTTGATCCTTCTTCTGCAGAGGGTGTGTGCCATAACCTCCTCCCTACAATATGGTCAATCCCCTTCCGGATCACAATTATGGTGAGTCATGCTCACGTGAGGAAATGTACCAGGCCCTCCCCGCTTTACCGTACTGCAAGCGACAAAAAGCTGGGCGATGGCCTGGGAACGAGGCTACATGGTACACACATACACACACAAAGCATCCTTCATCTATGTTTGTATCCGTGGTCATAGGGCACTGATGACAGACTGTATGTGCCACTGGCTCCCATCCAGTCTCCTATCAACCCTCCTCCGTATGAGACAGCTTGTAAGCTCAAGAAGACCAACCTTCTATATACATCCAGCCGCATTGGAGATTCACTGACTACAGTTGCAGACAGTAAAGAGGATCTACCCCGAACAAAATACCAACCTTTAACTGCAACGTCATGGGGTGACCAGAGACTGATCAAAGTCTGCAACCACATGAAGATTTGCAGAATTTCCTTTGAAGCAGAAACGAATGGTGACTAGTTTACAGTCAACAAGTTAATCAAACATTGCTGAATTCAGCTTCCCAAGGATGTACCTATGTGTGCTGTAACTTAGGAGACAATAATTTCTTTACAATGAAATGCCAGTTCACTGGATCTGAATGTGAATGTATTGTGCTAGGTATAAGCATTGGTACTCACAGGTAGTCTGTAAGCTGTGTAGACAGATGTACACCATGATTAAAGGGGTGGTTGGGGGAGAACTTTAACAGGTTTTGTTATCTTGTCGAAAGCTTGGTGAGTACAGAGCTGCTTAGCCTCTTTCCCAGGCCCGAGACCGCCTGGGAACGAGGCTAAGATCTGCTGTTCTGCGTGTGCGCGCGCACTTCCCCGCGCCCGGCGCCCACGCGCCAGATTTTAATTTCGTGGAGCGTGACTGGGGGAAGGGCTGCTCTGGGTCACATTCTGCAACACTCCGGGTCACACTCCGAATCGTTCTGCAGAAGCCAAACCTCGCTGCTGCGCTCCTTGTGGCAAGACAAAGAACACCATCAGGTATAAGAAACTCTTGGGCGAATATTACCTTAATGTTTATTTTGAGGGCCTTGAAGTCTGACGCCAACTGGTTCTGCTGCTACCTCCAGACTTTGCATTTCGGGGCTGTACCGCCTGATGTGTGAACGAGGAGTGTGGTGTGTAGGGCTGGGCGGTGGAAGATGGAGAGGGGGGTTGTGATTCGTTGGAAACAGAGTTTGCCCGCTGCTAACTGTGGAGGTACAGTCCCAGTCTGACCAGGGGTTGCTCATGCCCATCGTTCACTTCTCTGACTCCTTCACTCTTTATTAGGTAGGGGGAGCATATAGGGGAAGGGTGGAGCATTAGTTCTTTTTTTGTTTGTTTTTAGAAGGGTGGGAGAGCATAATATAGCTAGGGGATGGGTCAGGGAGCATATAGGGGATGGGTCGGGGAGCATAATTATAGGGGATGGGTTTGGGAGCATATAGGGGGGGGGAGCATATAAGGGATGGGTCGAGGAGCATATAGGGGACGGGTTGGGGAGCATATAGGGGATGGGTCGGGGAGCATATAGGGGACGGGTCGGGGAGCATATAGGGGACGGGTCAGGTAGCGTATAGGGGACGGGTAGGGGAGCATATAGGGGACGGGTCGGGGAGCATATAGGGGATGGGTCGGGGAGCATATAGGCAACGGGAGGGGGAGCATATAGGGGATGGGTAGGGGAGCGTATCGGGGAGCATATATAGGGGATGGGTCAGGGAGCATATAGGGGATGGGTTGGGGAGCATATAGGGGATGGGTCGGGGAGCATATAGGGGACGGGTTGGGGAGCATATAAGGGACGGGTTGGGGAGCATATAGGGGACGGGTCGGGGAGCGTATAGGGGACGGGTAGGGGAGCATATAGGGGATGGGTCGGGGAGCATATAGGCAACGGGAGGGGGAGCATATAGGGGATGGGTAGGGGAGCGTATAGGGGATGGGTCGGGGAGCATATAGGGGACGGGTTGGGGAGCATATAGGGGACGGGTCGGGGAGCATATAGGGGATGGGTCGGGGAGCATATAGGGGACGGGAGGGGGAGCATATAGGGGATGGCATTTATGGGACGGGTGAGGGAGCGTATAGGGGATGGTTGAGGGAGCATATAGGGGACGGATGGGGGAGCATATTTAGGGTGCGTTTTTTTCATGGGTTTCATCACTTACATTCTTCGCTTTGTTTTGCTGTCATTTGTTTTTGTTGAGGGAGGGGGGAGCATACGGATCATCACCTCTTGTCATTCACTTTTCGCATCACATTTAATCTACTCGTGTTGGTTTGTTGTTTTAACTCTTTAGGGGCCAAATTCTTTCTCTAGGTCATTTTCAGTCTATAGAACACTTAAACATACCCTAATTTCTGTTCCCTGGCATTGCTGGGCTCGAAACTGCTCACACAGGTAATTTCAGCTATACTGAGCGTATACGTGACTTAACCACACCCACCAATTAACGAGCTTGCAATCAAGCCTCCCGAGAAATGCCAACCTGCCGTAGCTGAAAAACGGGCGAGCACCCTTCGGGTGCACCCACCCACCTCCCCGTGCCCCGCCCTTTCTGCTGGCGCAGAGCCTATCTCTCAAGGACATTGCCGGATGTGACATCATGAAGCTGAAAGTCTCATGACACCTTAAGGCGTCATTAGCTGGTAAACGGTTAAGGAGAGAGGATGGTATACCATATTATGTTGTTAGCATGTCCACTCTATATCAACATGCATTATGTAATGTCAATCAACTGACTCTGTACACGTCTTTGCTCTCGATACTTCTCAGGTGCTGAACATCACAAGCCTTGTCCTGAAGGAAGGTGGAAACTTTGTGGCCAAGGTCTTCCATGGCAAGAATGTGCAGCTGCTCTCCTCTCAGCTGAAGATCTTGGGAGGGTCACCGGCTGTAAACCACACTGCAGCAGAACTCCAGCATAGGTACATGTCCGTAGAATAGATGCAAGTTTGGATTGTACCACATGGGGAAATGTTTGCATGTGTAAAATTTCAGGGCTTTAGAATTTCACGTTGGTCATCCTGAAAGCACCCTCTTCAGACTGCATGAAAGTTGTTAGGGAGATCAAGGATAACAGCTTCCAAGAGAAAGACTTTCACAAAAGCCAGAGGCTAACCCTTGATCCTAGGCCCATGCGGCCTGGGAACGAGGCTAACACACACCTACAAGGATCTATGGAAGCCAGAGGCTAACCCTTGATCCCAGGCCCATGCGGCCTGGGAACGAGGCTAAACACACCTACAAGGATCTATGGAAGCCAGAGGCTAACCCTTGATCCCAGGCCCATGCAGCCTGGGAACGAGGCTAAACACACCTACAAGGATCTATGGACTGCTGAAGAACTATCCTACCAGGGATGGGAACTCAATCATTTTATAATGTCCAACTGATACCCACTTCACCAACTTGTAACTCTCATTTCTTTGGCTCAGAAATGACAGACCTGCAGCTACCTTTCTGCCATGTAGAGAGGCATAACTTGCAACTTGCGATCTCTGAACTGGTGATGATCATATGGATGGCATATCCAAAATTATAAAGCCAAGCAACATTAATTTTTATTTTACAGTAGTCTCCCGTTAATATGCCGCCCCCCCCCCCCCCCCCCCCCCCCCCCCTTTTTGTACACTACATCCAGCCAAAGTGGGGAGTGGGCGTATTTTCGAATAAGCAATTAGTGCAAGCTTTGGTCTCAACTATACGCACCCTCAAAACGTTTTGCTATGTACACAAACTATTATGACACCGCCAAAGTTCATGTTCACAGTTACAAAAGTACAAACGGTCCCCCCCCCCCCCCCCCCCCCCCCCCCCTTCCCAGCCCCAAGACTGCACATTGTATAAAACGCTCCTACAATGACCAATCCCCTCCTGGATCACAATTATGGTGAGTCGTAACCATATTGTTAAAATAGCACACGCTCCACTTGTTCTCACTGTAGTTAAAGTCACTCAGCAAAGCGAGCTACTCTTGAGAGCAGTGGTGAGCAATGCTCGCTTGCGCAAATACTGCTTGACTAGAAGCAGGCAGACAATGCATAGTTGTTGGCAAGCAGCTGCCCTTGTCTTCTCAAAGAAAATGGTCTCGTAATTGTACCTTTGTCAATGTCTTTGGTTGGAGCTAGTCTATGCACAGCTGTCTTACCCGCACAGAACGTTTGACATAAACTACATGAGTGCTTGCCTTGTTTCTTGTAACTTACACACCTCACCCAATCATTTCTTGTTGATAAGAACATAGCCGAGCGGATTAGTGTGAGGCTCTGAATGGGGGATCTATTTCTCACTATAATGTACATGCGTATGTACACATACTGGAACATATTATCACTCATAGGAATGTTGTGGGTTTCCTGCTGGCCAATTGAGTTTTATTTGCCGCGAGGACTTGATGGTGCGGGAAGTACAACCTTGACACTCAGGTCAGTGGATGAGTGTGTGATGCCTCCAGGGCTTACAGAGCTACATAATTATATCAAACAGCCTGTGCAGTCGACAGCTGTTTATGGTTTATACACGATAATATTATAATTATAGTCTCAAGTAGCCAGAGGTTATGGTACAAGCATAGCGGGGCCTTCAGGGCTCACACAGCTTGACCAGCTACATGTGTAGTGAACAGTGAGTGTAATCGACATGATCTCAGCTCCACACTCTCAAATTCACATCACTAGCTAGATCGATCGATCACATAGATGCTGACCCCTCGAGTCACTATAAAATTTGTGCTTGGAATTAGCAGTGGAGGAGCCCTCAGCCTAGCCTAGTAAATGGCTGGCTTTTGTGCCAGTCTTGCGCATCAGGCTGCAAGTCTTTGCCGATACTGGTGATGCGACTCCCTCCCTTGGTCTTGCATAGTAATGTCCTCGTGAGGACATTACTCTACTACCCTCCCTTGGTCTTGCATAGCAATGTCCACATGAGGACATTACTCTACTAAGCACAACATATGTAGCATGCGCACACAATATGCATAAACCTAACTGTGTGTAATCCCTATGTTTGTATGCATGTCTCCGTGGTCATAGGGCACTGATGACATACTGTATGAGCCTGCCATCCAGTCTCCTATCAACCCTCCATATAATATTATGAGACAGCTCAAGAAGATGCATTGGAGATTCACAAACTACAGGTGCAGAGAATTAAGAGGTCACATGCTACCCCAAAAGAAATACCAAGTACTCATCTGCAACATCAGGGGTGACCAGAGACTGATCAGAGTCTGCACCACATGAACATTTGCACAGTTCAGTATATTATATCCAAATTCTCTTGAAGCAGGAGCAATAAGAATCAAACGGTGGTTAGTCTACAGTCAACAAGAGTTGAATTGCGGAAATTGTTGAATTCAGCTTTCCAAGGCTATACCTCTGTGTACTGTGACTTGGAAGACAATATGTTGAGCATCCTGTGAAGTGTACAATAATCCTTTCTATATTTTTCACATCACCTCTTCAGTTTCCATGGTTTCTTTTTGTTCACTTTCTCAACACATTACTCGTGTTTGTTTTGTTTTTAAGGAGAGAGGGTGCGGTGATCATTGGGAGGGGTGAAGCATTATTGAGAGGAGCTAGGGAAGGGTGTGGAGTATAGAGGAATAGGGTTGAGCTTGAGCACTTAGTCACATTCTTCCTCTGATTTAGTTTTTTTCATTTTGCCATGGTACATTATTCATGTTTCTATTTCATTCTTATTTTTCACCTTTAGGGAGCATAGAGGAGTGTGTATTCTTTTACCTGACATCACAATCGTCATTTTCTGTCACTCATTTTCCAGTGTGTGAGCATGATGCAATTAGGAGTGGAGCATAGAGGAGTGTGATTAGCACTGATTACTATTTTTAGGTGCATGGGAAGTCCGGGTTGAAGCATCAGGAGGGATGGGGGGATCGACCATCGATTGGGAGGGATGGGGTGGATCAGGCTCCCATTATAATTGCCATGTTATATAATTTTCATCACAATCGTCATTTATTTTTTCGTTCCCAGGCTCCTCCCCAGCATTTTGTTGCATACTGAGTATAACGAAATGCTGGGGAGGAGGTATGCAACAAAATGCTACCTGGGAACGAGGCTATAATTATGGCCCAGAATGAGACTGCGGACAAAATTCAGTGAGAAGTGGCAGAATTGTATAATTATTATAATGATTTGGATTTTTGCGACTTCAAAGTGCCATCTCCATGCATGCATGGCAATCAGATGATTATGCACATTATAGAGTGAATTTCAGTATAACATTATTATAAGCCCGTTCACATGTGCAACATTTCATAATTCACTTGAATAGATCATTATATTGATTTCGCAACATTTAAATTTTGCTTTTGTAGCAGTGTTTGTCGTATATGCACCATTTCTGAAGTATAATGCCAATGTTCAAAACGATTGCATAAAGTATTCTTCATGATCATGACATGCTGTGGTGATAGGTCTGAGTATAATGTATTGTCCATGCAGTCTGACAGGAGGGGTAATGAGAGGAGTATTCTGGGACGTCCTCACACCCAGCGCTGCATGTCATGTGCTGTGTACAGGAAGGGATGACTTTATACACAAGGAGTGATGCACAGGACTAGTGAACTGCTGATATATGTATTACACAACAGGAGGGAGTATGAAACTACTATACGTGGGCTGAAGTTTGACCTGAGGCTGTACGTGTTGGTTGCTGGTCTTGATCCCCCCGAGGTCTACCTGAGTACCTCTGGGATGGTTCGGTTCTGCACGATTCCCTATCAGCCTCCGAGTGTGAAGAACTTCCATAAGACGTTTATGCACCTTACCAACTACTCTCTGAACAAGAGGAGCAAGGACTATGTGCACAGTGAGGAGGAGGGGGGGGGGAGGAGAAGAAGGGAGCAAGCGGACTCTGACCTCTGTGTGGGCGGAGCTAACTGCACAGGGGTATGACATGGATGAGATGTGGGGGAAGGTGGGCAAGCTCGTGGGACAGACTGTGGTGGTAGTACTCCATTACACATGAACTGAGACCAGGATGCGTGCTCTCTGAGGATGGACTTACTCAGCCTCTGCTAATAACTAGCTACTAAAGATTATCACTGTGGTACCTAGATACATGTACGGGCAGGTTGCAAACACAGTAGAGTTGCCTTACCTAAACATGACTGTTCATCTTGAGTCAGGGAGTAGCTTGTCTGTATGTACACGCCATCCTTCTTCCCTTTCCTGCCATTCCAGCCAGCAACACAGACACGATCACAGCCTACACTGTCCACGGAGCAGCAGTCGGTAGCAATGTTCTCAACTGTATATATGGAGGTAAGGAATATAGACTCTCTGAGCTGGTCCATTCAGAACACCCAAACACACATTCACACGGCCATGAGAGGTCAATTCCTGGCTAGCTACACAGTGGGTCAGTACTGAAACTGAATGTCTGATCTGGTGGGACCTCAACACTGCACTGACGGCTTCTGGTGCACCAGCTAATATGTCGTGTACTAATTTCCAGCTGATAATACTGTCAGCATTTACTTTACACACAGTCTGTCCCTGTCCCATGCAGATTAGAGGTGAACAAGCTTGTCCCTGTCCCATGCAGATTAGAGGTTAACAAGCTGTTGATAATAGTCCTTGGAACAATATAAGAGGCCCAACAACTGTAGACTCGTTCCCAGGCCTAGACCTATATACTTGTTCATTGGTTAAATTGACAACGATACACAGAAGCTGAACGGGACGCTGTTAAACGCGGAATACGGAATAACTTTTATTGACCGGAAATTAAATTTCGAAAATATGCTTTGTTCCTTGCCGACACGGCACGTGTACTATCATAGCTCTCAGCGCAGCTCCCGGATCCCTCAATCATGCAAGCATGATACTAGTACACATGCTGTGTCGGCAAAGAACAAAGCATATTTTCAAAATTTCATTTCCGGTCAATAAAAAGTTATTCCGTTATTCCGCTATTCCGCGTTTTACAGCGTCCCAAGCTGAAGAGTGGTGTAAAATGGGGAACGCCTGGAAGCATACAAGTCCTGTTTGTTATGTGTATGCTGCCACTGTTGTGGAGGCTGTCCTGGGGACGTGCAACTATTCACTGCATGGGAATACTACCCATTTCCTTAGCAACACCTTAGCAACGGGATAGTGCCAGTGTTGCTGTACTGAAGTAGTCTCGTGCCCAGACCCCACCCCTCGTGGGAAAGAGGGTCTGGCGAGTTTGCGCAGAAAGCTCGGTCTTTGAAGTCACACCTTTTAGGCAGGAATTTCAGACTGCCAATGAAATCATAGAGAATTCAACTTTCTCAATTATGTATATTATTTCACGCATAGGGCTTCTGGTTCTGTCCAGGACGAGAATGTTGCTGAAAGTACTGAAGTTGACATAAGAACATGTGCACTTGTACCTTATCAACAACACCAGCTGCTCACAGAGGAGGGGAAGTTGGGGAACATACTTGACCCTTTTAGCTACCACACCATGACTACACTGTGATTTTGGCACAAATGTGACTGACATTCAAATCGACTTTTAGGACAAGACGGCACAAGGCCAGGCAGGCATGACGGGCAGGCAAGCGAGCTGCAAGTTGGATTTTGACCCAATCATGAAAAAGCATGGATTATAGATTGGTCTAGTGTGATTTTGCCACAACTGTGACTTACATTCAAATCGATTTGTAGGACATCATTTGCTGATGAAATTGGCACAAAGCCAGCCAGGCTGGCAGGCAAGCAGGTCGAGAGAAACTCATTTATTATTTGAAGGTTCATTCCTACTGACACAATCCACAGCGTCACATCTCAATCTTATGACATTCCAAGTTCATGTGGTAAGTGAAATGTCTTGTACTATGTCATTTATCCAGGGCTAGGAACGAGATATGGGCCTGTGGTTTGTGCCATTGTGATCAGCATGAATAGAGCTTTCAAATCAGGTCCATTCTGCTGTAGGTTGGATTTCGACCCCATCATGAAAAACCATAGATTATAGCCTTTGGTCTAGTGCAACTTCAGCGCTAATGCAACCTAAGTCCAAATTGATTTCAAGTTTATGATTATGAAATATGGCACCAGGCCAGGCAAGCAGGCCCGGGCCAGGAGACACTTTAGAACATCATTTCAAGGCTCTTTTCCTGCTCATTGCACAGGCATAATCCACAGCTTCGTATCTCAATCATGACAAATGACTTTCTGAGGATTGTGACACTGGCTGATAATTGTCATGCTGATCCCAATGGCACCCCACTCGCACAAAGTAACTATGGAAGAGGGAGGGTCGGTCAATTTGAGCAGTGTTCACATGGAGTCATACGTAATAATTACTGGATATAATATATTCATTTTTTCCTGACTAAGAAGCGCTCTTGTAAGCAAGAATGACAGCTGTGACTGTACTGACCAGTGAAGTGATCAATGCCACTATGGAGTATGGAAGGCAGGGTCCACACAACATTTTACGTGACGTCAGTTCTGCAATTTTGCCCAGTCATTACATGCCTACCGTTGCTTTGGTTTAATGTAGACAGACCGGTCTAAGACTGAGAAAGTCTTGTTCCATTTGCTACAATGTGAACTGCCACTGCTGTGGAGAATGTCCAGAGGACCCTGTAACTATAGCACAATGTAGTTCCTCAGCAACAGCTTAGGTATGTAAACTGGACCTTTGCTCTAAGCTGACATAAGAACATGCATCCTATACTGGACTCAGCTGAGCTAGAGGAGGGTACTTGACCTTTGTCTATTAAAATATCAGGTAACTCAAATCAGTGCTTTGAGGATATTTCTTTCAAGGGCCATCCCATGTGCCCCGCCCCCTCCAGTTGTGTACAAAGGTATCAGGATAGGAATGTGGACACCTTGAATGAAAGGTTGTGTCCCCGTGACCCACTGACAACCACACAGTCTGTGGTTCTGAGATATACTGTAGGCAACAGCAAATGCTGATGAACTTTGATGGGTATGTCGAGTGAGAGCACAGTAATCAGAGTGATAGCCTCGTTCCCAGGCCACTCTCTCTCCTCCCACGTGGCCTGGGAATGAGGCTATGATCAGCGGGTTCCACCATTGAACACACCCACTCAAGTCAGGTGCACAGGTGTGCCCATGAGTGACCACACCTCCAGTAAGCCCTGTGTTGTGAGAGCTAGTCTGAAACTCTTGTTCCTAGTTCTGGAGCTCTGGACCTTGATGGGAATTCTCTGAGGACTTTCTTGACTGGAGAAAACAAAGTCCTGCTCGAACACATGGATGCCACCAATTGCTGCATTGGTCCCAGGCTATAAACCGACAGAGGAGACGGTTTCTCCTCTCCTTTTACCGTCTGTGAACGAGGCCACCTCAGTTGACCCAATGTGGACACGGGACTAGCATTCACCCAAGAGGACCTTGACCCAGCTGTTGCCCAAAAAGCTGGGAGGAGGGCTGAGAATGAGGCTATCACCCGCTGACTTGCTCAAGGATTGGATGGTCAAGAAATCCATCTAACATGGTATAACTGACCTTTGTGTATTTGAGCACAGCCTCTCTTGGGTCTTGGTCCATGCCAACCTTCAGCAATCTTTCCAACATATTCACCGATTCCACCACCAGCACCTGGGAATTTATGTGTGTGTGTGTGTGTGTGTGCGTGCATGTGTACATACATTACTAAATTTGTTTGCATGACTACATGTGTAGTTGTATCGTAGGGTCAATACTATTTGTGGGTATTAATGTTAGCATTCTTAAAATCTTGGAAGTGGCAACTGTACCGCTCAGTCTGCTGGTAAAAACTACAGAGCAACAGATAGCACACTAGTACTCTCTAGTAATCTCTAGTAATCTCTAGTAATCTTCAGTAATCTCTAGCAATCTCCTGTAATCTCTAGTCTGCTGAGCAACAGATAGCACAAACTCACGGTTCAGAACAATGTCTCAGGTCTTGCACTCACATAATAGCTACACACTGATTCATCCTGTACAGCTAATTTCCTTCTCAGATCGCACTTTGTAGGCCGCTAGCTTATGAATCTCTTCAACTAAACACATTTAACGTCACTTGGTGCCAATACTACTGCTTCTGGGTTCAAAGTTGAGCGATTTTTTCAAATTCAGTAAAATTGGTACCCACAAATAATAGTGACCTTAAGGTACATGTGTGTGCAAGGGCATGTAAGGGAAAGAATCGCGAGCAGAATCACAAACTACTGTGAAGTTCACTACACAGTATAATGAACCACATATATTGTATACTGAAACACATGCATGTGCTCCAGGTGGTACTTACGTATGATATATTGTATACTGAAACACATGCATGTGCTCCAGCCAGGTGGTACGTACGTATGATGATGGGGACATCTCCCTCAACATCTCCCTCCTCCTCCTCCTCCCTTGCTTCACCACACTCAGCTTAGCTGTGCACATGATGAGCACATGATGAGCACAAGATGAGCACTAGTAAGCACATGATGTGCACAAGATGAGGGGCAAGTGGAAAAGCTGGGAAAGGCAAAAAGGGATGGGAGGCTGGGAGCAGGAACGACACAATCCTAAGCGTGGCTCATTTTGGGGTCACAATAAAACCTGGACTCTGGACTTGACTGACCGAAACAGCTGTATACAGACAGCAAACGTCACCAAAGCTAAAAGGGGTTGTCTCCAGCTCTGTCTCAAGTTGCTTTCAAGCCTGTTGAGGCATGGTCTGCTTGATTTCTGAGAGGTCAAAGGTCACGTCCATATTTGATGAGCATCAACGAAGGTGGCTCTGGCTATCCACTGTCTCTTATAGATGCCACACGTATTTGTGCATTCGTTGGGAAAGCACCTTCACCAACCTTTAATTAAAATGATTTAGCCCCAAGGGTAATACAAGAGCAGCAGCTATTCTCACAAATAGGTAGAAACCAAGCTCCACCCTTATCGTTCCCACTCCTGTCCTGTTTCCTGTTGCCTGCTTTTCCAGTTGTCCCAAGATGATCAAGCCTATCACACATAACACAAAACACATAACAGTGAATACTCACTCAATCAGCATCCACATTGTCTAGAGATTACTAGAGATTACTAGAGATTACTAGAGAGATTACTATAGATTACTGAAGATTACTAGAGATTACTAGAGATTACTAGAGATTACTAGAGAGTACTAGAGATTACTAAAAATGATGTACAGGGAATACTAGACTATTAGTGAATGCTGGAGGTTACTATAGCCTCGTTGCCAGTACGTAAAAGTGGGGGGAGCCTGGTATGTTTCCTCACATGAGCATGACGTAATTGATAAATGGCAAAACATTTTAAGAACGATAAAGCGAAGGTTCAACCAACTACACATTCAATGCTTGGTGTATATGACAGTCACCCCGCTAGCTAGATATGTGTGGTAAGTTACCTCACACCTTAGCTCTTCTTGCTGTTTTGAGCCCAAGTTTGCCCACGTTCAATCACGTCCTTTCTACCACCTTTCTTCCCTCGACGTCACGCACATGAGGAAACATACCAAGCCTTCCGATACGCAGGCCTGGGAACGAGGCTAGGAGGTTACCAGAGAGTACTACAGATTACTACGGACAACTTCCCAAAATGAAACTGGGGCCTGAACAGTACTCCCACAAATAACCTAGTGAGAAGAAAATGGACAGTTCTAACTGAAGTGGTTGACTCGTCCCCTCTGCATTATTGACCCACATACTTGACCTTTGAACCAAGCGAAGCACAGCAGCAAAGAGCTTAGCATAATTATACTGTACGTCATAGGCACTAGGTGCATGGACTAATTTTCAGTAATTAAGGCAATGTGCCCACACTGAGGACAAACGTTTACTGAATGAGGCTGGGGTAGGCTGGAATGAGGCTGGGGGAGGCTGGAGTGAGGCTGGGAATGAGGCTGAGGGGAGGCTGGGAATGAGGCGGTGGGGAGGCTGGGAATGAGGCTGGGGGGAGGCTGGGAATGAGGCTGGGGGGAGGCTGGGAATGAGGCTGGGGGAGGTTGGGATTGAGGCTGGAGGCACTGGCTCACATGGGCTGTACATGTATCCCATCATCCTTAAATGCTGATTGAAAGGTATTCGGCGTGTGCAATTCACCCTTCTGTACAGCTCATGTTCAGCTCACTAGAGTCACTTGCTGTGGCCGGTTAGGCTTACTTGGCCCGATACCAGCCTGAAATGCTGTCTAATCAGCTGCATAACACCCGCTGAGCCGTAAACAGTTCAACAAATAGCGTCCTCATCTAAACTATGAACGGACAAATGTTTAGTACATGTACATGCACATGTGTGACACTCATTCTGTGTCTGTGTCTGCGTACATGACCTTGCCTATTCACACACATCACTGACAACAACAGCAGCAGTTAGCATCTCAGCACTGGGCTCACCTTTGGTCCCTCCAAACACGTTGGGCGGGAGGTCAGGGTGGACCAACCTCGAGTCCGATGTACCTGGATGGTAACGAAGTCCACCTCTGCTGGATCTTCTGCAGTACAGAGAAAGCAATGCTCAAACACAAAGCAAGGCTCAAGCAACATCATATGGATTGATGAGCGGTACAGTACAATTCGAATCAAATTACGGAATGGTGATGAGCGAAATGTGGGCTCGCTCATGTGAAGTGAGCTGTAAGAAGCCAACTCTGTTAGATTCTGGTTTCCAAGGTTGGGTCTGGCCACGCAAACTGTGACGCAAACTGATAGTAACCAAATGCTCCGTACCTTGGATAGACCCATAGTGCTTACAAGAATCACGGGAACATATGCCCTGGTCCTAGTGTATCAAACATCAAAGAGAAATACATGCCCTTGGTTGCTGTAGTGTGTTTTGCAGTGACTACCGGTACTGCTCATGCAACACGAGATAAATATAGGTGCATCACACATACCACAACAAACTGAGGGACAGCAAAGGAGCCAATCTTCTTTCACTAACTGCTTCGGACTCTGAGCCGTCTCCTCACCACTGTCACTCTCACCATCTTTCAGGATCACAACAGCACAGATGCCTGAAGATGTCAGAAAGAACACTATGCTATGGTATCAAAATAGAAACAAATCTTTAATACCTTTGCCAAACATCTCATGGGGGTAACACACCACAGCACGACCACCTTTTGTTGGATCATGACTCATGCTGAGAATCTAGCCATCAGTCAGATTAGCCTCGTTCCCAGGCGCTCTTGGTAATTGCCTGGGAACGAGGCTACAGTCAGATCAGAGCACTGCCACCATAAGAAGTCGGAACCGCGACGTGAAAAGGGCAAAGTTCACTAATTCCTGCGTTCATCCCCATTCCCGTACTCCGGCTCACAGCATGGGAACGAGGCTTCAAAGTTGTTTGCTACCATACTAGCGGCTAGAGACAGGAATAAAATAAATTAGTGAACTTTGAACCTACGCGCTAGCCGCATTGCGCGCGCAATGCCGCAGCATCGCATATGCGCATGGCTAGCTAGCTGGAAAGAATAGCTGGTTACAGAATTCAATACTTGCTTCGCAAATTCCGTGTTGCAGTGCATTTTCCACACTCCAGTGTGGAATCATTACGCCACTACACCGTGAGTTTAGCAGCTAGCTACATGCATATGCAAGCTAGCCTCGTTCCCAGGCCCCATACGAAAAATCGGGCCTGGGAACGAGGCTATATGCAAGCATCATGCAGTTGTGCATATTATTTGCATGAAAAAATGATCAATAACACAGGTCACACAAGAGGGAATGAGTTCTGGCTCCTGAGTACATTACACAGTCTTGGAATTCAGTGCCAACAGCATCCATGTGTAGCTCCTGTAGCTCCAAAGCAGCTGTACAAAGGCCTGAAATGTAAGACAGAAGACTAGTGCACTATAAGACTAAGTTTTAATTTATTCATGCATGATGTACAATTTCTGCTCTCAGCAATACTACCAGCATGGATACCAGGAAGCCAACAGGATGCCCACGAGTTTCTGCTACGATTCTTGATCAATAGTTTTCAACAGGATTGAGGTGGGTGTAGCACTGTAGCTATATAGTGTAGCACAAACATTTTTGTTCCGCCTATTCTCTGTCCGCACTTCTGAGTTGACTGACAAGTCTATCTTCTGGAGTATTAATTTTATGGATTTCTGATAATATCCCTTATGGAGCAACAACTGAACATAATAGAACTATTCAAACAGGTAATTGTGTTTTTGGGGTCGCACACTAGATGTAGTGTAACAAGTATCATAGTGTGCATGGGTACATACAGCAAAATTCAATGGACTACAGTTGAACTTTGACACTGGGTAATGCTCTCCAATAGATCCACCAATATAGGAGGGACAGTTAGAGTTCACAGATAGCCTTCTGTAGCACAAGTACGCCTAATGCACTGGCTGTAGTATAGGGGAGCATGTGGAGAGGTTGCTACCACATTTGCAACTTATTCCCAGCATACAGCTATGGGCAGCATGTACAAGAACAGCCACTGGGATTTCCATCAATACCACAGGTAAATACAATGTGAAGGTGAGAGCCACACCAGCTAAACGTCTTCCCCATGTTTGGGCCCCAATAATAAGATCACGAAAAAGGATGCACAATGGAGGGAGGGGGGGGGGGGGGGGGGGGGGGGTGTCGTTGGTCCCCAACCCTCACCCAAACTACATGCAGCTGTGAAACTGAGGGTTTGAAGACAAACACAAAGGTGGATGTACAAGGTTACCATGGTGATATGGTGCACACACAACCACAGACATGCTCGACAACAAGAAAACAGCTGATGCAAGATGAGAAAAGTGTAAAATCAAAACACTAATGGGGCCCAAATAAGGAAGGACATTTATATCAATAACAACTCATCAGTGACCAGGGGCCAGCATACAGCTCCAGCTAATGAAAGGTCTCACCAGGACATGTTAAGGGTGGGGACCCCTTACAGTATCTTGCAACGCTCACTGCATACCAACACCACATTAAGCGATAAACATTTTGTGGGATGGGGCCCTACCTTCCCAATGGGGCCCCTTGGCCCTGGCCACTGGGGCCCTATCAATGGGCGGCCCGGCCCATACCCACCCCTTCCTGAACCAACATGTCAGTGCATTGTGGCGACCAGGCGTCCTACATACAGTCAAAGCTGTGAAACAAGAGGCCAAGACCAAAGTGGAAGCGACAGAGAGGGTCATGTGCCACGTACAAGGAGATAGCAAAGCTCTTCTCCAGAAGGCCAGGAAAGCCACAAAGAGGTTCAGGGCACATGACCCTGGAGGAGGCGTTTGCAGCAGCCAATGGCGAACTACAGTCTATAATACAGATACATGCCAACAAATTCAACTGTTCGGCCTGTAACAAACTTGTATCCATAGGTGCACGTGACTAAACATTGCTGTCATTTTGCTGTCATTTCTGTTATTCTTGGGGGCAAACATGGAGGACAAGTACAAAAGACCATGTTACAACTGCAGCAGTACCTCAGCAATAGGGGTGGAGATGAGCAGACGGATGATGGGAGCAGCCCCAAGCACATGGGTGTCTATATAAGTGGGAATATCATGGTGGCTATAGTGTGCCCCAACCAAGGGACAGACCAAAAGTTGCAGGACCTTGTGTCAGGCTTGCTGGAGATGACAGCCCTCGATATGGACCCACCAGGAACTACATTGGCAGGCGTGCAGGCTGGAATAAGCATGTTCAAGGAGGGGAATGTATACAAGATTGCATTCGAGCAGGGGTACATTGCAGAGGCAGTTTACTGTACCAAGCTGAAGGCATTGCAAAAGGACCTTGCAGAGCACCACAGCGTGCCATCCCGAGACCCTGCAATGAAACTGATCCAGGTGGATAAGAAGAAAGGAGGAATAACCCTACAGGCAGCTAGGGATGGCATAGAGCATGATGTGTGCGGTATGGTGTCACTTAGTGAGCTGGTGGAAAGCAATGATGATACCATGATGGATGATGGTGGGAACATGGCAACGTGGTGCCTGAGGATGACAATGTGGAAGTGTGTGGGCTCGTGATCTTTGGATACCAAATGGAAATGTCAACAAAAGTTACAGAACAAGAGTATATGCATGCATGAGTATGTATAGATGTCTTGTTAGTCATAGTGGCAACCATAGGATGCGTGTTCATCAGCAAGCCTCTGCAGAGCCACTCTAGCATCATGAACAGTCCCCCCCCCCCGAACGCAGTATGGATGGCACCAAGCCTTCGCAAAAGATCACTGGCCACACCACAAACATCCATATCGTAGAGCAAGTGGTTCTGGAAAGTGCACAGAATATGAGCTATATTGGCAGCAGGGTGCATTGCACAAGCCTCGTCCCACAACAGCCTCATGGCAGCAAACTTGCTGTCTGTATCCAACCAGGCAGCATGCCACACCTTGTGTTTAATGGCCCAGACATCAGTAGTCTCCTCATAGTTCTCCAACTCCTCTTTGAGAGCCCTGCACAGAGCAGTAGCAAAAGCCTGCAGTTTGAGTGTTATGATCATGTGATGTTAGTTAGCTAGGTATGACGACTCCATTTGAAGGCAGTAAGACAGTCTGGGTGTTGACCCAGAAAGGCATTGGTAGTGTGGCGTTTGTGATGGTCCCTAAAATACTAGATGGACGCGACAAGTTTGAGTCTGAATTGAATGAAGCTGGTGATTAAATGCGCCATTTGGCGTCGACGGACCACTGAGCTTCAGGATGGCCGTAGTGGACGTGATAGGGGAGCCTGTGGTCAATCATGAACCCCAGAAGACCTACTTCAACACTAGGCATCGCCCCCCCAAAGGACATTACATTGGCCCAAATGATGTGTGTGGGGTGATAACATATGGGCATGGGTTTGTTTTGTAACGATCATGTATAGTATTATGTACCTTGTTCACACTGCACAGGAATGCTGCTCTGATTCTGTGATCAGGATGTTGTCGACAGAGTGGCAGGAGGAGGCCAGCGTGTAGAAGAGACTGAGGTGGAGGCACAGCCTGACTGTATTCCGGACAAAGTTATGGACAATGATATTTCGTCCCTTGCACAATTCTTTACAGCCAGTGGCTGGAACCTAGTACAACAGGCAGGTAAGTACAGTAATGTGAATTGAATAGCTAAACAGGTTTTTGATATGTGGCAATTGCACTTGTTTGGTAGTGCAAGCAAAGGAGGAGTGGAAATGCGGGGCGTGTGATGATGTCACAACAAAGATCAACATGATCATGTGCGACACATGTCATATGTAGCCTCGTTCCCAGGCCGTCTGCCGCTTCGTTTTTATTCGCATATGTGACCTTTGAACCCTTATCAGATAAGCTGGCAGAAGGCCTGGTACCACTCCTACGTCATTTACAAGCAAAGTGGACACGATTGTGACGTAGGTGGACACGATTTCATGTAAAATGGCGGCGTGCCAGAAGTTCAACGGGCTAACGGCAGGTTTCCTAGCGAGTTATTGTTGGCTTTTACGCTACCGTGGTGGACCACTGGAGGTGTCAGGTATGGTTCTCCTTGTTGTACAGTTGTAGTAGCCTAGGTAACTACAATAGCTTACCTCTACAGTAGCTTACCAAGCACACTAGCGGCTAGAGACAGGAATAAAATAAATTAGTGAACTTTGAACCTACGCGCTAGCCGCATTGCGCGCGCAATGCGGCAGTAGCCTAGGTAACTACAATAGCTTACCTCTACAGTAGCTTACCAAGCACTTGGTACGCCTGAGTAGTCAAACGTTAGTGCATGCTGTATTCCCGTGAGCGCTGAGTTGGCATCAAGTTCCTGTCTTAGTGGTATCAATATAAACTCGAAAGCATACGTGTAGTCGAGTTGCTTCATAACCGTGTCCACTTTGCTTGTAAATGACGTAGGAGTGGTACCAGGCCTTCTGCCAGCTTATCTGACAAGGGTTCAAAGGTCACGTATGCGAATAAAAACAAGCGGCAGACAGCCTGGGAATGAGGCTATGTGATTCACTGGTAAGTGTTTGTATGAATAACTACGATCTACTGGTGAATTTGAACATGCTCACCACCTCAGGTCATGTGTAAACCTATCAGCAGAACCCTCAGGAAACTGGTTTTGTTTCACTTGCCTACCTCAGATAAAGCGAAAATTACTTTTCATGAGCTATTCTTGTATACCAATTCTATGCTACTAGATATACCCACCTCTGTATCATGCTACTATATACTCACCTCGTGGGTTCATATCACCGTTTGCATGCAATGATACTGCACGACTCCATTTGCAGGCAGCATGATGACAAAACCACGGTCCATGTAGTCAGTTTGGAACCGCGGCGCGAAAAGGGTAAAGTTCACTAATTTATTTTATTCCTGTCTCTAGCCGCCAGTACCAGATTACTAGCTGCCTGCTGAAAGGCATTCGGAGTAAACGGGAGGCGTAGATCGAAGAAGGCCTGTGAAGTTAACTACAACGACAGCAACAGAAGGAGTGCCAATGGCAGAGGACCTACCAGAGGATAGAGGTGAGTAGTACCAGAAAACGACAAAGACGCGGACACGCTCCTCGTTGGTTGTGGTCTGCGCGTGCACATTTGCCAGGCACGCGCAATTGTTTCACGCGGATACTAACCAATCAAATTAGAGCGTTACATGGCTGGGTCACGCGTTGCCGGCTGGCTCCCTGCGAGTATATAAAGAGCATCAAATTGTATCTTTGTCATTCGGGTTTGGTTTAGCTCGGGTTAGGTAAAGGTGAGGTGAGCCCTCACCCTAACCTAACCCTAGCTACGACCTTTCACCACCAGGGTGGGGTGGGAGCATGGGAAGGGGGGAGCATGGGAGGGGGGGGGAGCATGGGAGGGGGGAGCATGGGGGTGGGTGGGGCTGGGGAGGGGGGAAGCATGGGGGTGGGGCTGGGGAGGGTGGGAGCATGGGGGGTGGGGCTGGGGAGGGTGGGAGCATGTGGGGTGGGGCTGGGTGGGTGCATGGGGGTAGGTGGGCGGGGCTGGGATGGGTGGGGCTGGGGGTTGGTGGGAGCATGGAGGTGGGGCTAGAGTATAGGTGTGTAAGATGGTATCAAGTATAATTTTTGAATGTTGTTCGTACTTCAGACAGTGGATTTTCAAAATGGGAACACCATTAAATTCAGCACAATTTCTTAGCCAAATCATGCAACGTTTAATGAAACAATTGAGGATAGAATCGGGGTGCATGAGAACAGCGAATTTATCTCAGTGCATGTAAGGGCTGGGTCGGGCTAGGATGTACATATTAGTATGCCAACTTCACCTTGGTTTTACACAGACATAGATCATTGTGTTCCATGTTGTTGATGATAATATGAAAGTGAAGCCTCAAAACTCCGTCCATGTATATTCAATTACGTCATAACTATTACATGACGTCAGTGGGTGGGACCGGCGTTGCCAACATAAACATACAGAAAGACTGATATACGGATTATGTGCCGGTTAGCTAGAGCGTACTGAGTGGTACCGTTTGAACGTACACATAACCAACTCAAAACATACCGGGTAGATTTCTCGAACTCAGCTGGGAAGTTGCTCAACGACGCAAACAGCCACTCCAGAGATGGCCAGTGAGAGCATAGTTTCTGTCACAGCAACTCCTACGAGCAATTTTTCCACAATCTACCCGGTAGGAAGACGCAGCCATTCGTACTCTTTGGATTGCCACCGGTAAGGTCAAGAATACCAAAGCACAAGTAATCCGTATCGCTCGACTTTTTGTTCACTCTCTGATTTGCGGCCATATCAACCGCAAAGGCCTGAAAGTCACGGGACAAGTGACCACGCCCCACTATTCTCATGGGGTCGTTTGACCGTTTCCAACGAACAAACTCGTCTGTACAGCAGGCAGGGCACCTCGGACATCGGCGTCTAATGCTAGATCGCTAGCGCTTTGCAATCGCTTGAAGATGGATGTCGTATGCAGTCCAATAAAACACGAAATCAGTATTCATGGCATTCTGTAACGTAATAAACCAACCGCAATCAGATGACATTTAGTGCCGTGTGCAATCGTTTCCATAGATACGCACGGCGCGCGAAATTCTTGCTGTGGTCAACTCGACCCAGACCTTACATGCAGTGAGATTGTTTTCAGCAACAATTAACGTCAGAGCATATTTGACAGTAGTGGATCTTCTAGGCTGGTAGGGTGTGCCAATGAGGATCTGGGCACGAGACTAGTTCTATATGAAACTATGGTGCATGTCTCATAATACCTCATAATTGTTTCACTGCAGTACAAATAGAAATTGGTGGCTTTTTTCGTTTCCAGACTCCGTCCACCACCGCATGAGTGGTCTGGGAACGAGCTAGAGACTTTTCCACATAACTAAAGAGCACCTTGTCAATGATGTTAGTGTACAGGCATGACAGGTGTAGTATAGTGCTGTATTGATTGCCTTGTGGATCGGTTTGCCTGCTGTTCGATTGCGTGTCCCACCATGGACCTGGGCACAGCGTACTCACTGTAACACCATGATTGTGCATGTAGTTTGTCCATGCACACGTTTAGATGAGGTCCATTTGTTGAACTGTATAAGGCTCAGCAGGCATGTAAGCATCAGTGCACAACGACTGTCACAATAGTGTAGTCAGAATCTTTGTAGCCCTTTCCTGCGAGCTGTGAGGTTTGGTTATGCACGTGGACATCTTACCCTAAACTACTCAGTGAACCAAGCTTGTGTGTATTGGTGTTTGTCCTGTAGGACACTGCGAGCCCAGCAGATTGATTGAAGGAGAGACCATGCAGCTGCCAGCAAGGACGGTGTGTATATGATTGTTACGTTCAAATGTTGCCAGAGGAAGAGGAGCAGCTGCAAGCAAGTGCCAGAGGAAGAGGAGCAGCTGCAAGCAAGTGCCAGAGGAAGAGGAGCAGCTGCAAGCAAGTGCCAGAGGAAGAGGAGCAGCTGCAAGCAAGTGCCAGAGGAAGAGGAGCAGCTGAAAGCAAGTGTCAGAGGAAGAGGAGCAGCTGCAAGCCAGGACGGTATGTATGATCGTTATATTCAAATATTGTGTATCTTAGTGCCGGAGGAAGAGGAGGAGGAGGAGGAGGAGGAGGAGGGTGAAGGAGGGAGGAGGGAGGGAGGGAGGGAGGGAGGGAGGAAGGGAGAGAGGGAGGGAGGGAGGGATCGAGGAGGGAGAGAGGGAGGGAGGGAAGGGAGAGAGAGAAATATGAACCAAGCTTGTGTGTATCTGTAGGGCACTATGAGCATAGGAGAATTGAAGGAGAGACCATGCAGCTGCCAGCAAGGACGGTATGTATACGTGGTTGACTACTGACTTACATTCAAATGTTGGGTACCTTACCAAGGGCCAGAGGAGGAAAAGGGTGAAGGGGAGGGGGGTGGAGGGGAAGGGGGTGGAGGGAGGAGCCGACAAGACAGCATTTTGAGGCTGTTATTGGCCCACTGTCAATGAGAAGACAATGGACAATTCTTTATAACAGTAGTATATGCGTTCCTAGGCTCTCGCCTGCTCCACTATCTTGACCGCATACTTGACCTTTGAGCAAGTGAAGCAAAGCTGGAAAAATACGTCATAGACATTAGGTGCATGGACTTGCTTTCAGCAACATGCCTCCGTTGAGGGCAATCGTTTACTGAAGGCAGTGTAGATGTTGATGGTGAGGCACGCTGCTAGCACTTGTGTGCTGAATGTAATAGCAGTTGTGTTGGTGAACTGAACATTAGCATGTCCTAGCACCAGTGAATTGCATGTACTGGGTCTTGTTTGAGATTGTGCATCTTGGTGGAGAGGTTGGGGGCATGTACGTATGTTCGTATACCAAAAGTGGCACATTTTGGAAACCAATTCTGCCACATTTTGACATATCAAGTCAACCAAAATTAGCAGAAACAGCACTCCTATTCTGTAGTGTGACTGATGTGCCATTTCTCCCAAAAAATGGAACAACTAACCAAAATTGGTAGAAACAGCACTCCTGGTGAGTGACAGTGCAATGAGGATACACATTGAAGCCAGCAAAGATGAAGTCTGCATGTACACACTAGCTGTCACTTGTTACCCCGCGCGCGCATGCACGAAGCAGGGTTAAGCAATCGGTTTGTCCGTCAGTCTGTCGTCTGTCTGTCTGTCTGTCTGTCTGTCTGTCTGCAAAAAATTTGTGAAATCTCGCCACATAGACTCTCATAAACCATCGAAATGGAGTCAAACAATAGCAAATAGCAAAAAACTCCTCTGTGTGTACCTGACTGAAGAGCGCTTCGTTTCGCTGTATTTCCTACTTTTCATAACATTGGCTCCACCTCTTCGTGACCTCAGAGTCCCATCAAGAACAGGACACACAGTGCATTTGGAAACTTCATGCTTCGAGATGACCGCTAGGAAACAGTTTTTCTCACGATTTATGCTATTGTTTTGGCTGGGTTTTTTTTCCAATTATTCGTAGGAAACAGTTTTTCTCACGATTTATGCTATTGTTTTTGCTGTTTTTTTATTCAGTTATTCGTCACACTTGGCCCCACCTCTTCAGCTTCACAATATAATATGTTGTATATACGGTAAGCGGTAGTCTCGTTCCCTTGAATGTGAAGTCTGGCCCGCGAGACTAGGTAAGCGATCACTCCCACACCTTGGATATGGCCATACACGAACACAGTATACACGATAGCACCTGTTCGATGCATCGGCAGAGATGTCACGTCGATTGTAGCTGCACTGTATCCTGTAAACGTTCCACGCGGGGTATGTGTTCTATGAACACCTCTAGTTAAATCAACATGCATATAGCAGGTGTGTTGAACATGTGGTAGGTACACTCCCTCCCCTTTTTTCTGTGATCTGGTGATAGTGGAATGTTATAAAACTCATCATGTTCGTTGCCTTTATATATTCATAACTCTGTTGGGGACCATTTAGGTTTGGTGTAAACAAGATAATGCATTCAGGCCGGGATATGAATATTAGTTGAAATGGTGGTCCATTTATAATTGTTGAAGTGTGTATGTAAATGTGATGAAATGACAGCAGCCCCCACTCCTGAACAATACCTTGCAACAACCAGTTTGCTCTTTGTGTGCAGCAAATTAAACCTGCAGGAATTGTACTTAGCTGTACTAATTGCCAACTGCCATACTGTGGTCTTCCTCAGGGCACTAAGGTTATTATTGATGACCGACAAATCCTTGACAGTTCTCCGGAGTCTTTGTGATGGTGTGCACCCTAGCACATTGAGTCTCTCTAGGACTCTGGGGGAACTGTCAAGGATTTGTTGATTGCTATAAAGAACATATAGCAGGTGTGTTGAACATGTGGTAGGTACACTCCCTCTCCTTTTTTCTGTGATCTGGTGATAGTGGAATGTTATGAAACTCATCATGTTCGTCGTCTTTATATTCATAACTCTGTTGGGGACCATTTAGGTTTGGTGTAAACAAGATAATAGATTCAGGCCGGGAGGGTATGGGAATGGAACCAGCCAACTGCATGTTCATTCAACACCCTCTCTCTGCCATCGTTGAATAGGCAGACATAGTTTGCGATTTTAATTTGATGTATGTACCAGTAAATTTCGGTGGGTCCACATGGACCCATAGTTGATAAGGTAGAAGATGGCTCTCACAGTGTGAGCATGGAATGATTTAGGAATGGTTTGAGGTTTGTGTAGTGGCACTTTGATACTTCATTTCTATTCATGATTTCTGGTTAAACACTGTTTGTGCAAACACTAGCCAAGAAATTTTAATAAAGCCAAACGTTTCAACCCCTATACAGAGATCGATCTTCAGTGGCAGCTGTTTCAAAGTCATCAATGTCCAATGGCGGAAGTGAAGGAGGTTGGGTTTAGGGGAGCCATAATGAAAGGACAAAGGGTTAGGGTTAGGGTAGGATAACGACACAAACAATGACAAATAATGAATGAACAATGGCTCCAAGCCTTTGATGGTGAACTTGGACATGGCTGACTACCTGACTATGTTTCACCACGAGTCCTTCCACTGAGCATTGTTCCTTCCAGGAATATTCTGCCTTGAGATCCAGGAATATTGTTCCAGGGCTACTGTACCTTGAGTTCCAGGAATATTGTTCCTGGAATATTGTTCCTGGATTATTGTTCCAGGGCTGCCCATGACTTGAGTTCCAGGAATGTATAGTTCATGGAATATTGTTCCAGGGCTAGTGTACCTTGAGTTCCAGGAATATTGTTCCTGGAATATTGTTCCAGGGCCCTTGTAAGTTGAGTTCCAGGAATATTGTTCCTGGAATATTGTTCCAAGGGCCCTTGTAAGTTGAGTTCCAGGAATATTGTTCCTGGAATATTGTTCCAGGGCCCTTGTAAGTTGAGTTCCAGGAATATTGTTCCTGGAATATTGTTCCAGGGCTGCTGAAACTTGAGTTCCAGGAATATATGAATATTGTACCTTTATGAATATTAGTTGAAATGGTGGTCCATTTATAATTGTTGAAGTGTGTATGTAAATGTGATGAAATGACAGCAGCCCCCACTCCTGAACTACACCTTGCAACAACCAGTTTGCTCTTTGTGTGCAGCAAATTAAACCTGCAGGAATTGTACTTAGCTGTACTAATTGCCAACTGCCATACTGTGGTCTTCCTCAGGGCACTAAGGTTATTATTGATGACCGACAAATCCTTGACAGTTCTCCGGAGTCTTTGTGATGGTGTGCACCCTAGCACATTGAGTCTCTCTAGGACTCTGGGGGAACTGTCAAGGATTTGTTGATTGCTATAGAGAACATATAGCAGGTGTGTTGAACATGTGGTAGGTACACTCCCTCTCCTTTTTTCTGTGATCTGGTGATAGTGGAATGTTATGAAACTCATCATGTTCGTCGCCTTTATATTCATAACTCTGTTGGGGACCATTTAGGTTTGGTGTAAACAAGATAATAGATTCAGGCAGGGAGGGTATGGGAATGGAACCATGCAGCCAACTGTTTTGTTTTCAGTTGGGAAAAGCATTCGGAATTCTGTTACCATACAGTTACATACCATGCAGTATAACTGAATTTTCAGTGCATTACAAAGCAAATGGTTGGTCAGAAACAATTTTCAATGCATTTCCCAACTGTTTTCTCTCTTGATCCATGCTTCACTATCATAGAGTTGGTAGACTCTATATGTAGGGATACAACAGGCACGCAATATATGCTAATACAAAAAAATCTTTCAAAATCTCAAAAACGAGCAGCAAATAAGCCTTTACGACAACTTACTATCCATCTTTGAGTGTTTTCCTGGCCAAGAAGACTCCCAGTGCTGTGAAAAACCGTCGCGAAAGTACCACACCAAAAAGTCACCAAACCGCCAATATTGGTTTTCTTTGTCTTCTTCTTCTTCTTCTAGACCGGCTAGTTCAAATTTGGCTGACTCCCTCTCACGACGGTGTTTGCACAAAGAGCAGCATTTTAAGGTAGTAAACATGGGTACCGCGATCTCCGAAACCAAGTTGATGGATAAATGGGCAGCATCAAAGCGTACACAAGTTTCAGCAATACTTTGCATCAAACTGCTCCCTCTGCTTGAAAATGCCCTAAAACTCAATTTTAAGGCCCTCTACGAAACTGAAAATTTGGACCCTCTCCAAGGCCCCACCCACACTCTGACCCCATCATCAATACACACACAAAACAGGCCCAAAAACTACGGATGGATTTACCACCTGCTCTCCTCACTTGCAGGCTACAGCCCAAACTCACTGTCACCCTCAAAAACAGAGGTTTGGCTACCCTAGGCTTTCAAAAAAAATTCCACGCACACCAACTAAAACCGACTCAAGCCAAGGCCAGTTTCCAAAAGGTCAACCTACCCCCTGCAAAACTAGGGATGCTTTTCCACGTTCACCTCTCGGTTACAGAGTTTTGGCCACACATCTACTCCCTCTCACCAGCCCAGTCCAGCTACCAAACCAGCCAAATTCGCCCTAACACGAAAATGGGCGGGGCCTGTAATGCCGAAAGGTCAACTCTCTAGAGTACCTTGGCCAGGGAGCTGTCGGAGGCTGTTCACTTTCCAGGCTGTTCTTCGGCCACTTCAGCAGACCCACAAACATTCCTGCTCACTCCACCTAGCTATTCACACTCAGATAGCCCATCGCTACATTCAATAAGCCAGAATAGCTCTTTACTTAAAAAAAAAAAAGAAAAAAAAAAAAGAAAAAAAAAGAGTGTTCAAACAAATCTTCAAGGTACCGCACGGCCACATCAGAGTACCGATTTGAAACTTGAAAGGGCCGCTAGCCGCATCAAAGAGAGAAGCCCCCCTTGTTTATTCCGGTTGCCGCCATGGGAAAACGTAAACAGATGAATAACTCTAAATAACCGTATGCGAGTGACGTCATCTCATTAATTATTCATGAGCAAAATTGCGCGATTTCGCCGATGCCGTGCTTCCTACCTTAACTGAGCAGTGCATGATCCCATTGCTTTTTGACAACTTCGAAGTCTCACGAGGCGCTTGAAACCACCCCTCGATAACTATGGCTTCATGTGCAATGCCATTTTCTTCATTTGTGCACATGCGTAGAGCAACTTTGAACTTTGAACTCAAAATTGTGTACTGTGTGCGGAGTGAATGCTAACAAGTATGCTGCTACAAAAACAAGTGTAACGAGTGAGTCTTTAAAGGACTTGATGTGTCTCAGCACAACTAGGTATCAGCTAGAATCATGCAGAGGACATGGCAGCTGTTTAACCCTTTATGAGACTGCAAAACCATAAATAAGAGCAGCTCTCTCACAGCTCCCGATGGCATGACCCCATGCAAGAAAATCACACCGCTGCACACTCCTTCGAGGGGCTCTCACCACAGTCTTATCTTCGAAAGTAAGAGCACTCTCTCACAGCTAGCTGTACTACAGCTACCTGTAGCTACTTACAATTTTAATTCGTGCACGTGCGTGTTCGGTCCAGCTACTATTATTCCATTCCATTTCATTCCATTTCATTTCACTCCATTTCACGTTCCTAGCTAACTGGTAGACTTGCTTCACCAATAACACCTAATACTACCAAGGGCGCATCAAGCCGCCAGAGGCCATTTTCTGACTAACACCTATAATATGTGCACGAAGTTACACGAAGTTACACCTATAACATTATGTGCTACGTAGTTTACACCCTGGAGTATATTGAAACCCTAATTCTACAACGTACTTCCACCCTGTGGTGTAACCACTCCACCCTATAATTAACAGTGTATACAGCTCTTACGAAAGGCCCACAGAGTCATGATCGCTGTCGTTCACTGACGCTTATGTACTGAAACTGAACATGCTGGTGAAGTTGTGAGTGCTGTAATAATTCCCTTGCCTGCACCACTGCTATATTGTCAACGCAACGTCGATATATACTCGATTGACAGAGCGTGGTCGTCATGTGACATGTGTGTTAAGTGTTCTTATACTATACTTTAATGAAATACTGCGATATGATTGGCCAAGTGAAGGGGGTTTATTTCACTTATACACCTGTAAATTTTACTTATACATTATACACCTGTAAATTTCCTGTAGTTACGAGGGGCAACCGCACTCCTGGTAGCCGCGGTTAAACGGTAGCACAAGCTAAGTGTGACAGTTCGTTCCACGATTTGCCGTCGTAGCGCAAGCTAAGTATTGCAATGCTTTCCAATTAACGCACATGCTACGTGGCAACACGCTCAGTCGATCGCGCGAGCAATGGCGACCAAAAGGAAGACAAGACATTATTACAGCACTCACAACTTAGCCAGCACGGTGAGTTTCGGCATGTTAGCGTCAGTGAACGACAGCGATCACGGCCGTGTGGTCAGAATCTTCGTGTGCCTTTCCTAAGAACGGTACTGCCACCGGAAGTCGAGAGAGCGCTCGAGCAATGGCGGCCAACGGCGAGACAAAAGCGCTCATATCTCCTCGACCAAGGTGAGTTTCAGCACCAATTTTATACGTTCAGGTCAGTGCTGGATAGCGATCACGGCAGTGTAGTCAGAATCTTTGTAGGCCAATCCCAAGTACTCGAACATTATATATATTATTTATATTATATTACATTACGCGGCACAATTTTTCCTATACCAGGAGTGTAATAGGCCTAGTGTCATAGCTACATTTAGCATCATAGATACCTCTGTTGTACAGTTCATGATTCGGTCTTGCGGCGAGCGCAAGCGTCATGCGCGCGAGCGTCATGTGCGCGAGCGCTGTAGCCTAGCCAGGCCAGATGAATACAGGTAGCGTGGAGCCGGAGCTGCATCAACAAAAAAACGCCTCCGTAAGTGTCATGGGGTGTATTTGGTGCGATCCCAGAGTCTGGTTCCGCTTCAGAGTCACAGTCCCAAACATGAGGCATGAGTACGCAGAGCTAGAGTTGTCGGTTAGCGAATGTCGAGAGCAGCTCTGTGCAAAGTCTTCTGACTGAACGGTTGCTAACTGTTTCGGTTGCTAATACAGACAGCGATTTGATTGGCTGCCAGCTGTATCGTATAAATACCTTAAACGATGAAACCCTCTGGGCCTACGGGATTTAGATCCCCTTGGAAACCTATAAACACCCTTGCGCTTCGTGCGCGGGTGTCTATATAGTTTCCGCGGGGCTCTAAATCCCGTAGACCCCTCGGTTTCATCGTTTAACCTATTATTTGTGCTACCTGCGAGTTGTACCGGCTACCAGTAGTGCGATTTCCACTCATGTATACGTATAATACATGATGTGAGATTATGGTGACAAAGGTTTGCACATAATTATGCACTGCACCGTTTGTTCAAGCCTATGACACTTGTGTGTATACAGTTATATACCCACAAAGGGGTGGAGTATTCGTTGATGTATACAGGACACGATTTTCAGTAATGATTGTGCTGCCATTATTTAACATGATTTTGTGTGGCCCAGGTTTGTTGCTATAGGCAACATGAAATAATGGTGCTAGACTGTGTGAAGAACCCTACACTCACCATTTGATGTACATTACGTAATATAGGTACTCACTCACTCTGTACATGTATTGCCATTCACAAAGCAAATATCCCTGTGGTACATGTAGCTGCAGGCGATTGAAGGGTGTGGGACTAGAACAGTACAATTATGGTTACACAACACAATAATTATCATAGACTCGGTAGAGTCTATATGTAGGGATACGAAGTACACGCAATACATGCCAATACAAAAAAATCTCTCCAAATCTCAGAAACGGTACACTTATAAGCCTTTATAACCACATACCGTTCATCTTCAAGTGTTTTCATGACCAACAAGACTCCTCGCATCGCGAAAAACCGTCGCGAAAGTACCACACCAGGCACTCGCAAAACGGGCAAATTGTTTTTCTTTCTTTCTTTCTTCTTCTTCTTCTTCTTCTTCTTCTTCAGACAACTTAGCTCAACGTTGCCTCAATCTGTCACGATGGTTTTCGCACGAAACAGCAGCATTTTCAACCGAGCAGTGCAACGTCCCATCGCTTTTTCGCTACCTCCAAGTCTTCACCAGGCGGCTACAGCTGTCCACTCAATAACTATGGCTTCATTTGTCACGCCATTTTCATGTTTGTACGCATGCGCACTTAAACGATCACTTAGCAACGATACGTAATTATTATTCAAGATCGCTGAATTAGAAGTGCCTTGCACTGTTGTAAGAACTAGACTGAGGTAAATTCTTATACATAGTTTTGCTAAAACGCAGCCACTTCAAATTAGCTGAGGTTTTAGATTCTAAAATTCTAAGACCTGACTTGCATGTGCTAGCTAGGTAAAAGTGTTATTATCAGAGTTAGCAAAAACTGGGTGTGTGCTGCTACATATGTGTACATGCTACAATTATTAAGATACGGCTGTTGATTTTTCTTTTTCTCTGTTTCACTTCTCACAGAACTGAGACTCCACCCACTAGGATGACAGAGAGACTCAGCTCTCTGCAGTCACACCCTTCACCCTTCATAATGAGAAGGTTTACAGTTCACACACAATGCGCATTTACACTGTATGACAACGCACTTACACTGTATGATGCACAGCTAGCCTCCTTCCCAGGCAACGAGGCTACACACACAGCCTATGTATATCCTCAAATTCATACTGGTCTTCCGACCCTGCAGCCTTTTTGCACTTCATATACGAGGGTATTTCTCACAGACAACACACAATGTGTATACCACACTCAAACTCCCTAGAGATTGAAGCTAGCTCTCTCATTACCTATATTATGTATAGAATAACTGATTTGCAATTGTATATGTACCGAGTGATCCCAACGACATTACTGGTGTGTTTTCCTTATATAGATGCTGTTTGATGAGAAATTGATATGAAGTAGATGATGGGCATAGCAACAGTTGCACATTGCTGCAATAATTGTGTGACAAGCTATAACATGTGACAGATGTTCAGATGTGAATATGTTCATTGCTGGAATTGATATTCAGTGGACCCCAAACACTGCTGCTCCCATCTGCTTGATGAACAACCCACACTACTGTTTCCATAGCAACAACTTAATTCTCTTCATACTGAGGCAATTACATTAGTATACCTTCATGGTTGTTTGATTGCTCAGCTACATGTATTGTTGACTTGTTGGATAAATGTTTACTTATATACAAGGGAGATTATGATGCCCAATATTTGCTATAGATGAGCAATGTTTCAGACAAGTCACAGTAATGTGTACAGCTGTAGCTACATTATATGTAAGTACCTACAAGGGGGTGATTGATATATATATACTCAGACATGCAATGTTCATTGTTCATTGCGTACCCAAGAAAACATTATTATGGTTCCGTGTGGCCCAGGTTGGTTGCTAGGCAACATGAAATAGTTGGTGCTTGCGCAAAGGATCGACCCTACACACTTACCATTTGATGTTTTCACAGAATATAAATTATTGGTGCTAATTGTTTATAATTCTGCGAAAACATCAAATGGTGAGTGTGTATAGGTAGGTGCAGTGGAATATTATTCTTCCATTCTTTGACAATGTTTGATCACATAACTATTTGGTATGTTGCGAGATGGCTGATAACTACTGAAGCTCAGTAGGGGCTTGCTTGATAGTAAGTGATGAGAGAGAGAGAAATTAATCCACAGAAAAAATTCTGGGACCAGCTGGGATTCGAACCCAAGACCTTCTGGATACTAGTCAGATGCTCATACCACTAAGCCACTGGGCCCACAGCAGAGGAGCAGCACACATCCTTGGCCGCGAGAGAGAGAGAGAATCAGTTGGAATTCGGCTATATGTAGCTTGTGTGCTGCTCCTCTGCTGTGGGCCCAGTGGCTTAGTGGTGTGAGCATCTGACTAGTATCCAGGTCTTGGGTTCGAATCCCAGCTGGTCCCAGAATTTTTTCTGTGGATTAATTTCTCTCTCATCACTTACTATCAACTATATTTGGTATGTTCCGTTTTGTGCTTCAATTGCGCAGTGTGAGAGTCCTTCACTTACAACAACCCACCGAGTAATTAGCTCAGATTGGGTGAGCTCTGATTGTTTTAGTCAGCTATAAATTAGCTAGCATGCAGATTAACTAACTGGGGGAGTGCCATGCACATGCATACTATATACTTCAGCTAGTGGACCTTTGCTTGACGGAATTAATATACGCTCCTGGAGATTGTGAACATGCATGTTGTTTGTCCATTCTCCTTATGGTAATACTACTTACCGGCATCCATGCATCTGCTATAGCGTAACTTGGCAACGTGCAGTGTCCAGATTTCACTACGTACACTGCTTTCATGTTTCAAACATGGTCAAGTGTTTGTTGTGTGTACTGCTGTAACTATATACCACCGAGGGGATGGTGTTCACCTATAGCTGCAATATATACTAGTGCATACGTGGTTGACCACGCAGAGATGCCTCGCGGGAAGCAATTTGGCAGTTTCAGAACATAACCACGAGTGATAGCGAGTCTCTGTGAACGGCGAACGTCAACTTCATTCTGCCTGCCAAGTCTCTTGCGGTCAGCCGCTCTGGCAGTCTCCCTCCTCGCCTCATCAGTTCTCCCTCGATGTCGCTGCACTCTTTGCCTTGTCAATCGTCGTCTCCTGTCAGAAACCATTTTGTAGAGGACAAAGGTTGCGCGTGCGGGTTGTATACGCGCGCGCGGCGGGCCAGGGTCCAACGCGTAATTTACGTGCGGGGCCACTTCAAATGCGTTACAGACAAAATTAATATAGCTCACCACACTGCACGATTAGTTGCCTCGCTTCCCGCTCGGCAATTACAAATTCCAAAAGGGTATTTACTAGTGCTGGCAGGTACAACTACAAGGTACAACTGTTCATCTCTCTTGCTTCTAGATCTTCTAGAACTCCCCTGAGCCAATAATATAGGCACCTAGACTGGTGACTGACTACGGGGCTGCTTCACTCAGGCTCAAGCTATGTCACCCCCCCCCCCCCCCCCCCCCCCCCCCCCCCCCCCCCCCCCCCCCCCAAACCGTGTTTGGGTCTTGCATGGTGGTACGTGACTATGTCAGATTTGCTGCCTCCATGCACACCATTTGCCAATCACGTAATTGCCAAAGTATTGTCCCCATGCGCGATTGCGTAATCATATGAGCGTATCCGCCTCGAAAGCAGAAACATCCGACCCCGGCTGGACACTCATCAGGACTGGAAAGTAGATTCATAGCATATTTCAGGCGAGACTTTACAGGGTTTTTTTTTCTCCCTACCTATAGCAATTATATTAAGAGTAGCAGACGATAGAAGTGTGTCAGACTCAGAGGTTTGCATTTTGAACCGTAAGCGATCCCAAGCTCTTTCTATATAACCGTAAATCGACGCCTGGCCACAGACGTACGGGAACGGAACACTGTAAGTCCTCGCTACAATGTCTAAGTGTAGCTATCATTTTCCTTGTCAATTTGTGCGGTAGCTAATGGTAAAAGAAAAGTCACTTGACTGGCCTTGCATGATTGTGATTACTCATCAACGTTAGATCACTGAAACTACTATTGCCGTGTAGGCCTAGCCACGTTGCACCTCCAGTCATACCGCGCGCGGTACGTAAGGCATCGTCCGCTGATGCATGATCTTGCACGTTGCATTAGCTATACTGCAAGCGATGTATACTAGCTACCTGCATCACAGTTGTATAAAAAAAGTGATCTGCATGGATGCGGTTATAGCAGGTTTCCTTCGCGGGAGAAATTTTTCGCGCGAATAGTGTGAAGAAAACGTTTGCGATAACCTAGTTCGCCACACCCGCTGATGCTGCATCGGAATGTGACTCAGTGGTTGAACGGTAGCTCGTTTTGCTATCTGCGTAGTCGTTCATCGCCCGCTTGCGTAAGGTTCATCCCCCCTATCATGCTGGATAGATTTATAGTAGCTACACCTGTTTCACCTCTTTATGACAGCCGTGGTGAGATGCAACCGTCGATACTGGACCATAGGGCCACTGCAAATCAGACTTTAGTTTCCCGTCCACCGCCCGCCCCTTTCTGAGGGGACCGCATGATTTTGCCATTATTGACCCTTGAACTCCATTATAGCTATTTGCCACGTGGCGCGGACAAGTTTGCTGAAGTTTGCCAGTCCTTTCTCTCATGCACGTCCTGTTGCTGGTTTGGCATGCTTCTAGTCAATGTATGTGCTTATGATACGTACGTGTTGCAGCAAGTCCCTACTTTGTTGGACAATCCTGAGCAGCGATGTTGACCGTCTAACCTTGGCCAAATTCTACGAAACGGCGAGTAATTAATGATATTCACGATAATGGAAATGGACCGCCCGCCCGCATGGAATTTCCAGGAAGGGGTGGACGGGAAACTAAAGTCTAATTTGCAGTGGCCTAGTCTGGCGCAGCCAGACCCTCGCACGCGTGCATTGCAGCTCCCTCTGAATTTTTATCCACCACTGCATTCATGGATATGTGACTACCAAAATTTGACAATTGCATATTTCTTCCTCCTCCCCCTCCCCCATGCACCCACACACACACATGCACACACACAATGTACAATGTATCCAATTAATTATGGTAATTATAGATCAATTTAACAGCTTGACCTGCTACAACCATGGATAATTGCTCCATTCTAGATGTGAACGAATTCTATAAGATCGGAAGAGTAAGAGGTGGAATGTCACTTACCGTAGGAATTTTATCGTTGCTGCTGATACTATTCGTGCTATTGAAGTTATGCTGGCACCAATGTAAGCAGGTGCGTGTCCAGACTGGGAATTGTTGTTCTGCGCCCTGTTTACACACCTTCTTCTGCAATCCGTTCCTTTGGCTAGCAGTTTCATCCACAGTCACATCCTTTGCATTTTCTTTGAACCTCGGCTCCATTAATGAGAATTCCTACTGTCTAAATTCTGGGTTTCTTATTCAGGTCACTGAATCTTTTGAAAATTGGACAACTCTTTTCTTTGCTATCTACTTTGTAGTTTACATGATCTGTAAAGGGAAGCCACTGACAGATGATCATGCAGATGAGCAAGCAGGGTCAAGTACATTGTGCTACTGTGGGC
The DNA here is from genome assembly GCA_963931865.1 of Axinella damicornis. Classification (NCBI taxonomy): domain Eukaryota; kingdom Metazoa; phylum Porifera; class Demospongiae; order Axinellida; family Axinellidae; genus Axinella; species Axinella damicornis. The sequence goes on along the minus strand of OZ007514.1, from coordinate 6,064,942 downwards.
ATGCTGCGACTGTATTTGTATTCGGACTAATATTCTTTATAATTTGCTTGGTGTACAACAGTCCTGCTGTAGTTGAGAGTAATGGTGGCAGCTATGGAAATTCTGGGCCCTGGTGTTGGATCGAAGGGACGAATGCACAATGGCGCTTTTGGTATGGCTTTTTTTGGCTTTTTCGTGTCATAGGATTCTTTTGCTTTGTGGTAGCCCTCCTCATATTATATTGTGGATGTAATTGTTATGATGAGATTCACTGGAAGAAGAAGCCTATGCTTTGCTTAATTTTGGCTCTATTGATATTCTATTTTACACACATTATTTTGGGAATCATTGAGTCAGTAGTGCGCTTGGACCAAAGGAATGACTGCAGTGAGAACACCAAAAACTTGTGGTATACCTATGCTACATTGACACCGCTGTCCAAGATATTCCTGGTTGGTGCTGCTCTTGTATTGGTAACAGTGCAATTTGTGTCCCCCAAACACCTTGTTGAGAGGTCGCAGAACTTTCAACCACTCAATGCGTGATGCTGCTTAGACAGTTTCAACATGTGCATATAATATCTACAGATTATAGACCACATACTGTATTATTTGTGTTATTAGCAATGCATGATGACATGATGAGTGTACAATTTAGGTGTGCATTATTATGTACATACCAAATGGTGCTTTATTTTTGCTGTAAACCCTTCATTTGAATCTAGATGCATAACTGTCTGTTGCAAATCTTTCTAGAAATTTAAATGCCATATAGCTACGTTTGGCAAACAGGGGTTGAAGTTTGAAAAAGGGTAGTTACAACTGCACAAGGCTGATGCTACAAACATCACAAGGTGTGAAATTGTGGTGATAATTTTGTCTGAGTAGTTGCAATTGGTTAAAGACCAACTACAGAAAATTGTATACTGCTATTGGCCATGGCCCAATATAGCTACTACAACCAAGCCATGAATAATAGTACACTGAGCACGTGTTGTTGAAACTTATAATATTAAGTATAATTATTGTGTGTAATAATTGTAATCATAACATGCAATACTTACACAATGTTACGTCAACCTGAGTACGTAAAGTGCTGATGCTGATGGGTACTATGGCCAGGGTTTTTTTTTATCCCCGGAAATGCATTGGACACTGCATGGCGTAATGTTGGGATAGCAGAATGGCAATAAGCAAGGAAACAAAGTAGGGATGATACAGACATCTTTATTCATAACGTGTAGCTATAAATAAAGACATGAAAGGGGTTTAAAGGACCAGGTGTTTTATCCCTACCTTGTTGCCTTACTTTTTGCAATTCTGCTATCCCTATACCTTGTTACGTTTTCTACTTTTAGCAGCAGGCGCATGTTTGAGATGAAGTTTGCAGAGTAACCTCGTTCCCAGGCTCCTCCCCAGCTTTTGTCGCATATACTGTACAAAAAACGGGGAGTATAGCTATCGGAAGGCCCCAATTTAAGGGGGCCGTGACACCGGTTCTAGATGCGCGCGTTTCCGGTACCTATGCCTAGAGTATGTACTTACTGCTGGACCAATAGCCACAGCGTTCGTTATAAGGGCATCTCGCTTATAGGCACATATTCTGCGGTGTTATATAGTAGGCGCGGCACGTGCACATACTCACGACGGTACCGGAAGTAGCAAAGTCTAATTAGCGCGTACGTGTATACAGGCAGCTGCACGTTACGTTGCGCGCGAAGTCTTAATCACGCATGCGACAAAGTTTGTCTCCAAAAAGGGCATTCAGTTGGAAATAGGCATTCAAATCGCTGCTAATAACATTCTTATAGCCTATCTAGTGACAGAGATGCTCGGCTAATTACTTGTCCATTCAGTACAGCTCTGTCACGTCACTATAGCTAGCTAGACATTCATGTCTTCTAGCCGCGTCCTGAAGCTGAAGGTGCAGTTCTGCACACAATGGTTTGTCGCGTGCGTTCAGAACTTTTTCAAGTATGTGGGAGGGGCCAAAGTGTCCAGGTAGCCACGCCTCTGCAGGAAGTTCGTCACTTTGTCTGAAGAATCAGGCTCAGGCATTTCCTTTCCCTGGATGGATGGCAAAGCCAGCGCTCCCTGTCTGAAGATGAAACCATTCGGCAGTTAATAGTTAGGGACATTCATTATGTTGTTAAACCATGCATAGCCTCGTTCCCAGGCCTCAGCCCATGCAGATTTTATCTCGCAGCGGCTGCGAAAATCTGGGCGGAGGCCTGGGGACGCCGGAGGCTAGTTAAACCATACTTGAGCCTTGAGATAAGCATGCATTCACCGTGCTCACAGAATACAGAAGTAGCAACATAGCTAAATCATACCATACAGGCCATTACAGGGACTTACCTTCGGCATGGGTAATATTGTTACATTATCATACACCTACGTTTGAATAATGTACAGCAGTCAATGGAAAAGCCTGGTACGCAAGCGCAGTTGATAAAAACCCATATTTTGTACTGTAGGTCACGTGAAAAATCCGTATTAGTACTGTTGGTCACGCGAGAAATCCGTATTATGTACAGTAAGTCACGTGCGCTACAGCAACTCTGTGATAGTTTCGTGTCAGAGACTACCTGGTACTGACTACCTTTTGGGCTCCTGAAGAGGGCTAGGGCTGACTTACGTCTCGATACTTCCGGAAGTCGAGGTTGAACTCGTTCGTATACTCCGTTTGAAATGGACCGTACAACTGCCCAGCGTGGACCGACCGTACAGCTGCCAGTTATCGGCGTGGCTCCGCCTTGGGCCGGGGCTTGGTACGCAGGCCTTCTCGCCCAAGCGTTTGAAGCTTGCCGTACTAACGCGAAGGGTTGGCAACCAGAAATGAAAATATTGTCGCCATGAGCAAGCTATGGTAACGCGCATTCGCTACGTTCATTGGTAGAGGAATGTGCAATGAAATTCCAGGTTTGTATGATAAAATCAGTATCACCATAGTACCAAGCTATACCGGAAACATATCACTCGTTTGTCGCCTTCGGCATTGTTACTCGTGCTTCGCACTCGTAACAATACTACGGCAACAAACTCGTGGTATTTTCCGGTATAGCTTGGTACTATATATGGTGATACTTATATAATATTATTATTATTATTATTGCTTTACAGTACACAGATATGTGGTGACATGAATGTGGGTGGGGATGGTGGCCGAATGAAAATTGTGGTTGCGTGATAAGGGTACTGAGGGACAGCCAGATTTGACTGGCAGCCTGGAACACAACAAAGCATAAGACACAGCTATTTAGCTACAAATTACAATTGAATATGGATGGGAGGAGACAATCCACTACAGAACAAAACTACACAAACCAAAGAACAGTGGTGGAGTTATGGACTTATCATTGAGTGGAGAATTTCAAGGAAATGTGGAGTCTCTGAATGATTGTTTTGTGAGGACTTGACACTTCGCACAGGGGCAGCAGCAATGGTAAGTACTGGTCAAAAGTGGAGATGAAACGATCCCAGAGAATCCTCTTTAGATAGCCGACAATAGTGACGGTAGTTGTTGGATAGGTTGATGGGAGGCAGAGAATTCTAGAGGCGGGGAAGTCTATTGAAGTAAAAATGTTTAGATCTATTGACTCTTGCAAGTTGTTGTACCAACTTACAATGAGAGCCAGATCTTGTGTTGTTGGGGCTGAATGCCACGAAATCCATGATATTGAATGAGGCTGAGGGTTGTTGAAAAGATTTGACAAAAAAGGAAACATTATTGAGTTCGTATATCATTGTAAGTGGTAGGAGATTTAGTTTCATGAGGCGAGACTTGTAACTGGAAGTGTAGTCATTAAGGATAAATTTAGTGGCACGACGTTGGACATCTTCTAAGAGCTTGATCTCCTTGACTTGAAAGGGATTGAAGGGCCCGTGACAGTAATATTGGAACGAACTGCAATACCTAGCTTGCGCTACGGCGAGTCGCAACCAGGCGGCGGAAGCAGTATGAGAGTGGGGGGGGGGGGCTAGTGGCTGCCATCAGCAGCACAGTAACACATCACTTTTGTTGTTCACATGTAATTTACTCTGACTAGCTACACATGCATGCACCATTTTTCCACCGGAAAAATGGCCCCCCAGACCTTACTACCCCGGAAGTACCCATCTACCAAGAATCACGAGCTAATATTACATAATCTCGACTATATTTAATGCATGCGTCATATGCATACTGCTGGCATAATCAACCGCCATAAATAGTCCTTCGTCGGTACTGAGCTTGCAGTTGCGCTCTAGCTAGCTACTAGCAACAGCTGTTTCGAAAGCGGTGAGGAGCAATACAGTTGTCGAAATGGCTACCTTGTGCTCCGTTGTGAGTGCATTGTTTATCGGCAGCCCATCCACTAGGTCGGATAAGGACAAGAACGTCGCAGGCGTTACGTACAAACGATTACCAAAAGCACCCAAGCACAAAGAATCAATCGACGAGACCAGGTTTGCGACTCGAGATAAAGATATGATGATGGGATTCTTTAAGGACAGAGGGATATTACCGGCCAACTTACGGGCCGTGATTTACGAACTTCAACGCAAGGGGAAGGAACCTATCGTGCAAGAAATAGAAAAATTTTTTGCGCAGCCTGGTACTACTCATTTCATACTGAGCTATTCAGGGCATGGATATGAAGGGACTGGGGGCTGGTTTTTTCAAGTAGAAGGTCCGAAAAAGGGAGAGCAAATAACCTTGCAAGATATAGTACGTATGTGGGACAATGCCATGACCGGGAACCAAGGACAACGCTACTTAATGATAATATCCGATTCGTGCCACTCAGGAGAATTAGTGAAGCAAGTGAATGAGATGCCGAGGCACGATATTTACATACAAGCAGCATGCAGAGCAAAAGAGCAAAGTGAGTGGACTGGCACGACTTTCACCAGTAAATTTATATGTGCAGCTCACACAGGGAACACTGGCAAAACATTGTTGAATACACTGCTTTTTGACATTCCACGTATCTTCAAGGCTTTGAAATACTGGCGGTTTACGCCTATATCTTCTCGTTATACTCCTTCTGGCTTTGGAGGAATTGCTTTCTTTGATTCTTTCGCTGACATGTAGTGTTCTTTTCCGAAGTGGTTATTGTCCGGCAAGAAGTAGTTGTTGTAACACATGGTGTGCAAGTGCATAGGAGCCTTATTTGTTGAAGTTAATTCATTATTTACACTGTCTCGTTTGCGGCTGAAAACTGTTGGAATATTTCACCACGTTACATTACCCATGCATGTATGCCATTATGTCCATATTTTGTACAATATTATGTGTAGCATGTAAAAAGCTGGTAATAACAGCTACTGAATATCCTATTCTGAACACCTGTCACAATAACTTGCAGCAATGGCAACTGTTGCTATACCATGTACCAGAAATCCATTCACGCCTGTATAATTTTTTTTCAATGGCATGACGATTGTGGTATTGGGAAGCAAGATATTGAGGCATTCATAAGCCACAGTAAGCTAGCTCTGATACTGTCTTCTCTCCTTACAACAAAATACTACATTTGCATTGATATCCCATATCCACGGCTACCAGTAGCTATAGTGTGGTTGCCAACTTGCCACTCGAATAAACAAAACAAACAGAGTTGTATCTATCAAACTGTTGCAAATAGCTACATGACTGGAAAACACACTGTCCCTGCATGAGCCACACAATTCACACTGTGAGTAGCCGCTAACTTATGATCACAAAACTCACTAAGTGACTAAGGCAACAACACACTAGGTTTTGGAACAGACTTCAACTGAGGCTTGATTTGACATGTTTAGCCTGTTTTCCACCTAACCCAGTGGATTAGCAGCTGTGGCATGTGAGCAGCGGTAGGCTCCAGTTCAAATGCGAGATGGATTGCAGCCCCTTCCAACAAGTCAGTAATAGCTGTGCTACCATGAAGACAAATCCATGCCCCCCACAAGGTGGACTTTCACCCATTACTGATGCTTCGCAAACCAGCGGACACCAAGCTCATTTTGAACGGGAGTTGTTGCTATGGAAACAGTGTTGTGCAGGCTGATCAGCAAGCAGATGGGAGTAGCAGCCTAGATGGCGGAATGGAGGATGGTAAACATGTTTGTCCATTCTGCTTATATCAGTCAGGTATGCATCCGATTTACACTCCTCCACTGAATATGGATATTCACATCTGAACATCTGTCGCATCAGCTACTGAATATCAAACAATGACTATTCCAACTGTTGCTATGCGAGAACAGTTCAATCGCCAGCATACCGGAAATCCATTCACGCCTGTATAAATGTATTTACAATGGCACGTATTGGTATTGGGAAGCAGGATATTGAGGCATTCATATAAGCTACAGTCTGACACTATAGCTGTCTTCTCTCCTTACAATAAATACTACATTTGCATTGATATCCCATATCCACCGGCTACCAGTAGTGTGGTTGCCAACTTGCCACTCGAATAAAAACAAAACAAACAGAGTGATATCTATCAAAATTTAATTGTTGCAAATAGCTGCATGACTGGAAACCATCAAAACATGCTGTCACTGTCCCTGCATGAGCCACACAATTCAGGCTTGTCCATTCTGCTTATCAGTCAGGTATGCATCCGTTTTACACTCCATTTGGGGTCCACTGAATATCAACTCCAATAATGAATGTTCACATCTGAACATCTGTCACATAATATTACAGCTACTGAATTCTGAACACCTGTCACACAATAATTGGATTTGCAGCAATGGCAACTATTGCTATGCCAGAACAGTTCAATCGCCAGCATACCGGAAATCCGTTCACATGCCTGTATAAATTTATTTACAACGGCACGTATGTGTAATGCGGAACATTTCCGGAAGTATGTGGTATAGCTAAATCTGAAATAATTATTAATTGACTGCACATAAATGGTCGGATGTGATGTAGTGATTTTAATTTTGTTTGATATGAAAGCTCAGCTATAGCAGCTCTACGCACCAATGCACACATGTGCAAAGTTTGTAGCTTACTCAGAATGAGAGCTATGACCTGACAACTGGATTTGAGTGAAAATGAGCACCATCTTCACAAAATTGGTGCCATTTGCATTCCTGGACAGCTATTGCAGGTATTTTAGTAAGAATGCTATAGTTAGTGTCTACATGAGTTTCCGTGTTCCAGCAATGCAATGGTATAAACAATTTAATGCATGCTGGAATGAAAAAATGTATAGTCACCGGCATTAATAATAGTTAATGCATGACAGAGAACTCTACATAGAGGCTCTGAAGTCAGTTCCTGAGTCTGCAGATGATACAGAGCACTTCACACTTCCAGGTGAAAGTATAAAGTGCTAGCAAACAGAGTCAGCAGATAGGTCTTATTAAGGTTCAGCTATCGGCATCCAAAGTTCAACCTGGCCAGTGCAGCTCCTGCTCAAGAAGAGTAATACAAGGTACACACACCCTACAGCAGTGAAAGAAAAACAGAGGGAAGGGTACATGCTGACCAACATTGAATGCATTAGCGCACTATGTCCAAAACAGATTTTATGCACCCACACTGGGATACCAAAACCAATTAAGGTTATATAGCACACCAAATGCAATATTAAGAGTTGCGAACATCCAGTGTACAGCAAAACCACAGCACACAGGCTCCAGGAGATGCTCGATAATAGAATTTGATGCATGCAGAGCCAGGGTAGGGCCAATTGGATTGTGTATACTGATCATTACCTAGCCTCATTCCCAAGGCTTCACACCCCAGCATTTGTCACTTGCAGTAATAATCCAGGGGAAGGCCTGGTAAAACTCATTACGTGCAAGTGACGTAGGTGGACGTATTCTGGACGTATGGAGGAGTGGCACATTCTCGAGAAAACAGCAAGGCCATCTTTAAGCTTTATAGCCAGTTCTGGTAGCATAGTATACACACGTTTAGTCTAGATGCTGTTTATATAGCCTCAGACTTGCTGTTGTGTAGAAATTTTCAAGCACACTTCATCACTGCGGGTACCCAACAGTCGGCCATCTGAACTCCAAAATGTGGCTGTATTTCCTGCCTTCGGACTCTTGCACGGCTGTGGGGCAGCTTTCTGAACTTGAGAAATGTCACCAAGCTCGCCCGATGTCAACCGCTCAGTCGCTGTAGAACGGTAGTCTGATGTCGGTGGTCGAAGCGTACAGCGCGCGCTCTACACACGGCCTTGCAGTTTTAAATACTCAGGAATGTGCCACTCTTCCATACATCTAGATTACGTCCACCTACGTCACTTGCACGTGATGAGTTTTACCAAGCCTTCCCCCGTGTTAGTACTGCAAGCGACAAATGCTGGGGTGAGGGACGAGGTTAATCATTACAGGCAAAACACTATACATTGACACTACATATGTTGTCACATGAATCCACAGCTTGAACTGAGTATATAAGGATGGAATTGAGAAGAAGGCCGACTGTCAGTGGTACTGGAGGTATGCAGTGAACATACATTCAGAAAGTGTAGCCTGATAGGCACAATTGGTTCTAAGTGGACCAGTGTTATTTGTACCATTGGGGTTCACCTTCCATGCATGTGAGAGTAACAGATCTCAAAGTTGACGATATAATACAGGAGCACTGGACAAGCAGAATATGATGACATTCTGCAAGAAGGACGGGATGAGAGATGATGAAGAGCTAGAAGAGGTTATAGAACATGAATTCGGTGAAGATAGTGATCATGAATTAGACGTGTAGCGGCCTTACGTTATTGTGTGTCTCCATAATTATGTGCTAACTGCTATTAGCACAAACACCCGTGTTCCAGCCCCTAGGAAGAAGACATGAAATTTGACCTTACAAAAGGTCAACATGAGCACACTAATTTGCTAATTCCCTTCATGCTTGCCGTCTTTGACCAATATAGGTAGATTTTACTACAACCATACTCCTTCTTACCTCGAAACAGTGTAGCCCGACCCTTCGCCATCTTCGAGGAGAGATTAAATAACATTACTAGAACTGCACGGTGTAAAAAACGCCATTTTCAGACATGAAGTGACCATGCACTGAAATTAAATTCCCGGACGTTTGTTTGTTGGTGATTGGACTGAGAAGCAGTGGTGAATGTAGCTAAAGGATGGAGGTCATCATCAACTTGATACCAATTTCTCCTGCATCTACATGTATAAGGAAGTTATGTTGTTGGGATCTCTTGGGATAATTATATGATGCAAATTATATGATAGTTATCTGCTAGGTATTATCAATGTCAGCTCGGGAGGGGGAAATATCCTTGTATGTTAACCACAAGAAATCAAAGGAAGTGAGAAAGCTTCATGGATAGGAGATTGAGGCTACAGAGGCTGTGTGTCATTGCATGGTGCACATGGTGTATGAACAGTAAATCCCACTCACTCTTCTCATCATGAAGGGAGAATAGTGTGTCTCTCCCTGTCCTCCTAGTGGGTGGAGTCTCAGTTCTGTGAGAGGGGAAATCAACACTTAGAACATGCACCTGTAGCAACAAAAACCCATTGCTAACAACACTTTTGGTTAGCTAACACATGCAGGTTTAGGTTTGAATGTTACCTCATCAAGACACCTAAAACTAATATGAAGTGGCTGCTTTTGCTGCAATACTACGTTGTCCTTTAGTCAAGGGTTATTATTCGACTAAACTAACCAACAGAAATTAAGATACACTGATGGCTATACATCCCATGTCAGCAAAAAGTGTCTAATGACATGAATATTGCGTTGTGAATGTAAACCCATATTATACTGTCCTAGTCCCACACCCTTCAATTGGCTGCAGCTACGTATATGTACCACAGGGAGCCCATTGCAGGCGGATATTTGCTTTGTGAATGGCAATTCATGCACATATTATGTGCGTACATCAAATGGTGGGTGTGTAGGGTTGTTCGCACAAGCACCAGTATTTCATGTTGCCTAGCAACCAACATGGGCCACACAAAAATCAGGTCAAATAATGACTGCACAATCAATACTGAATATACATTGTGTACCTGTACACCAATGAATATCATCCCCAACTGTATACACACAATTGTCATGTTTAAGGTAGTAAACATGGGTACCGCGATCTCCGAAACCAAGTTGATGGATAAATGGGCAGCATCAAAGCGTACACAAGTTTCAGCAATACTTTGCATCAAACTGCTCCCTCTGCTTGAAAATGCCCTAAAACTCAATTTTAAGGCCCTCTACAAAACTGAAAATTTGGACCCTCTCCAAGGCCCCACCCACACTCTGACCCCATCATCAATACACACACAAAACAGGCCCAAAAACTACGGATGGATTTACCACCTGCTCTCCTCACTTGCAGGCTACAGCCCAAAACTCACTGCCACCCTCAAAAACAGAGGTTTGGCTACCCTAGGCTTTCAAAAAAAATTCCACGCACACCAACTAAAACCGACTCAAGCCAAGGCCAGTTTCCAAAAGGTCAACCTACCCCCTGCAAAACTAGGGATGCTTTTCCACGTTTACCTCTCGGTTACAGAGTTTTGGCCACACATCTACTCCCTCTCACCAGCCCAGTCCAGCTACCAAACCAGCCAAATTCGCCCTAACACGAAAATGGGCGGGGCCTGTAATGCCGAAAGGTCAACTCTCTAGAGTACCTTGGCCAGGGAGCTGTCGGAGGCTGTTCACTTTCCAGGCTGTTCTTCGGCCACTTCAGCAGACCCACAAACATTCCTGCTCACTCCACCTAGCTATTCACACTCAGATAGCCCATCGCTACATTCAATAAGCCAGAATAGCTCTTTACTTAAAAAAAAAAAAAAAAAAAAAAAAAAAAGAGTGTTCAAACAAATCTTCAAGGTACCGCACGGCCACATCAGAGTACCGATTTGAAACTTGAAAGGGCCGCTAGCCGCATCAAAGAGAGAAGCCCCCCTTGTTTATTCCGGTTGCCGCCATGGGAAAACGTAAACAGATGAATAACTCTAAATAACCGTATGCGAGTGACGTCATCTCATTAATTATTCATGAGCAAAATTGCGCGATTTCGCCGATGCCGTGCTTCCTACCTTAAACAAATAGTGCAGTGCATACTTTATAACTATGCTCATGTACATGTAGCAAACTCACATCACCATTATTTTGGTTATATATTATGTAATATACACGAGTGGAAATCACACTACCGGTAGCAGGTGCAACTTGCAGGTAGCACAAGAACACTTGACGCACATGTCACATCACGACCATGCTCTGTTGATCAAGTTGCGTCAAACCTAGCAATGACGGTCAGAATCTTTGTGGGCCTTTCGTAACAGTTGTACTGGCAATGAAAGTCAAAGAGAGTGCTCGAGCAATGGTAGCTGATGGGAAGACAAACTGAATCTCCACCATAAAGGTCAGATTCAGTACAGAAAATTAAAAGTTCGGATCAGTGCATGATAGCGATCATGATAGTATAGTCCGAATTTTTGTAAGCCATTTTGTAAGTATAGCATATGTAACAATAGTTGTGCTACCATATGAAGACCAATGCATTGCAGTACCAACTAGAGGTGTTCATAGAACACATACCCCGCGCGGAATGTCTACAGGATACAGTGCAGCTAGCTAGCTACAATCGACGACTCGACGTGACATCTCGCGCATCGCTATATCGCGTATACTGTGTTCGTGTATGACCATATCCAAAGTGTGGGAGTGACCGCTTACTGTATATACAACAACGTGCATATTGTGAAGCTGAAGAGGTGGGGCCAAATGTTACAAATAATAGGAAATAGCTGGAAAAACAGCCGAAACAATAGCCATGATGTCTGTGAAGTACATAAATCGTGAGTAAGTACTGTTTCCTAGCGGTCATCTCGAACCATGAAGTTTCCAAATGCACTGCGTGTCGTGTTCTTGAAGGGACTCTGAGGTCACGAAGAGGTGGAGCCAATGTTATGATAGTTATGAAAAGTAGGAAATAGCCGAACTACAGCGAAACGGGAGCGCCTTGACTTCAGTCAGGTACACATAGAGCAGTTTTTTGCTATTTGCTATTGTTTGACTCCATTTCGATGGTTTATGAGGGTCTATGTGGGGAGATTTCAATTTTTTCCGCCTGACAGACAGACGACAGACGACTGACTGACTGACTGACGGACAAAACCGATTGCTTAACCCCGCTTCGCGCATGCGCGCGCGGGGTAATTAGCCTTGAAGGAGAGAGAAGTTGTTGCTATGGCAACAGTAGTATTGAGAAGTGAGTATTCATTGTTTGAATTGATATTCAATGAACCCCAAACAGAGCTGAACTAGTGCAAATTACACTCCTGGTAGGGGAAAAATTGTGCTGCATAAATAATATACGTAATGTTGGAGTACATTACCAGAAATGCGTGGACACGGAGATTAATTTGTCCGTGTACTGACCGTATACTAATCCTGGACTGCAATATAGGAGCCTAATGGAGAACGACGTTTGTGGTCTTCCACCCAGCGCACCATCAAAACTCGGCAAGTTCCGTTCCCCTGGATATAAAGTTCAATACCAGCACAAACCGTGAGCGTAGATATAAACCGCCTCAGTCTCCATCTGATTTTTCGAGACGCCACAATGCGCAGCCGCTTTCAAGCCATAGCTTCTCCTATATGTTCAATACATAACTTACCCTTTGCACCCAAACCGACAAACTTTGGTAGCACCAGCGGGTATCTGTTCAGTATTTTTGCTAGGGTCCGTTCGTCTCAGTACCGGCTTTAACCATCAAAAAGGCTGAAAATAGTCCCAGAAAGGCCGATAACCCCTTCCTGATTTTTCGGTGGAGCTACAATTTTTGCCAAAAACGCACTCCTACGATTTCTATGACGTCATCCGCTGCAATTCTAAGACTCGACTAGCTGCGCTGCTAGCCCTCTATTTTAGCCGTCCAGCGGGAAGTCCAGGCAATTGACTAGCGCAGGTAAGCTGTTTTGAGATCTATGGACTCCTATAGAAGGCTATTTTGTTTACATGAAAGTGTGTGACCTGTAAAAAATGAACAACAAGGGGAAGCCTGCAACCACATTTGTGAACTGGAGTAAGGTCACATTCAATATTCTGTGGATGGTGATGGCAGGCTCCATGTCCTCCACACTCTTCCTGCCAAGTTAATTTGATGCTATCCTCCCCAGTGTACTTGGCTCCAATACATGACAGGATGAGATTGCCAGGCAGAGCTGCACCATCCATCACTGTCCATGCTGTCTTTGACTTCTGCCCTACTGTGTAACACCCCCTTGCACTACTGATCTCTGCCCCCTCCCACTCCTCTGCCCTACTGTGTTTCATCAACATAAAACTCAAATTCACAAAAGAAACTGCACTGCTGCCGTTGAAGTACATCGGGTTACAGAAAAATAAATTAACATCTCTTTGTTACTTCACTGAATAACTTCTCTCTAGACTTGGGTGTTCATAGCTCCTACACGAAATGGGCCGGGGACTTGGGGTCTTCATAGCTCCTACACAAAACGGACTGGGGACTTGGGGTCTTCATAGCTCCTAACAGATGTTAAACAAAATGGGGACTTGGGTCTTCATAGCTCCTACATGAAACGGGCCGGGGACTTGGGGTAGCTCCTACAGATGCGGCTTGGGTCTTCATAGCTCCTATAGGGATGAAAGGGATGACGTCAGTGTAATGGCACCACCTCCATTTTCCATTACCCATGTAATTGGGGCGAGCATGAGCAAGCCCCACATAGCTGTAATTTTCCATGTATCAACATGTATTTGTATTGTACGTTGTGCTGTAAATCACTTCCTGCATGTTCATGTTTTGCATCAAGCGTTAAGTCAAACCAGCAGTGCAACGACGTCAACTCGGAGCTGTATACTGTCTGACTGAGACACGAACTATGAACAGTCTATCTCAACAAGGCCTTACAAGGATGGAGACTATAGCGTGCGCGGGTTGGAGGGCTATAGCATGTCATGCCCACCTACTGCTTTTGTCCTAACCACCACACAGCGGATGACTGAGCAAGACACTGTCAGACAGGCCGTGCAATTGAACTCCATGAAGTTCCACACATGCACATCGCGCCCCACAATGCTCAGCATCCCACTAGTACTAAACATTCTGGTGATGGACGGTGGTTGAACTGATCCTGGAGTGAGTTTCTGGTCATGTTTTCAGTACAGCATCTACAGTAAGTGCGGGGGTGTCCAGACAGTGAAGGGGTCTCCTAGATGCCCACTAATTCCTTTGCACATTTGCTGAAAAGCACCCCCATTCTATACCTGGGTAAGGGCAGGGGTGTCTGCACACTCTGTGAACTACTTCCTTACAGCAGGGGCGGAGACAGCTACTAAAAGTGGGGGGGGGGGGGGGGGGGGGGGGGGGGGTAATAGCACAATTGTACGCTGCCAAAGGCAGTGCATAGAGGTGCGTAGCGCCGATCAGTCCGCGCGAAGTGCGAAGGAAAAAAAATTGCCTTCATTTTTCAGTTATCAGAATGGGCTCTCATGGCACCTTCGTGCTTTGCACTGCAAGTTAGAGACGCCAGCCCCCAAGAAACGAGGTGACATAGCTGTAAGTTAGTGCTAGGATCTCGTGGGATAGTAGCATCCAGTCTGTTGTTATGGGGGGGGGGGGGGGGGGGGGGGGGGGGCTCAAGCCCCCCCTGCCCCCCCCCCCCCTATATCTCCGCCCCTGTACAAGCAAACTGTGCGAAGAAATTTGTGGACAACCCCCGTCCGGACACCCCCACACTTACTCTATCACCCTACACCCTCGGTTTACAGCCAGCTACTTACTTCACTGCTGCTTCTGTGGGGTCCTTCTCCTCCACTCAGCAAGCATCTTGCTTGGGTAGCCCTCCCACAGAACAAGATACCATTACCTATGAATAAAAGAGCAAATTGCTTGTGTGGCAAACATGACCTTCGTACATTAATCGTCGCGCATACTACTGGGTTTAGCACAGCGACTTACCCGGGTTATTTTCTCTTGTTAACTGCCCCTATCCACGCGGTAACAGCCTTCGCCAACGGGCAGCGAGTCAGCGTTGAGCTCCAACGTTGATCGCCTGCGAATGCGGCTTGTTGTTGCTCCCTCCAGCATATCAACTCTGCAGAGCTTGTCGAAGTTTTGTAATCCCTGGAGCATGCCTCGCTCCACACTGTCCGAGGCTACTATATAGCTAGCTTAGTAGCTAGCCATGAGTTGACACAGTCGACACAGCTGGCAGCTAGCTGCTAATCCGCGCACGTATCCGTTAACGTGCCGTAATTGTATCATTACACTGAGCAAACCCGTGCACGGATGATTCCGTGTCATGTCCGCGCGTGCAATACAAATTTCTGGTAATGACTTAGGATTGGCCTACAGAGATTCTGACTACACTGCTGTGATCGCTACCATGCACTTATCGGAATGTAAAAAGTTGGTGCTGAAACTCACCTTGGTGGAGGAGATATGAGCGCTTTTTGTCTCGCTGTTGGCCGCCATTGCTCGTGCGCTCTCTCCGACTTCCGGTGGCAGTACCATCCGGGCCTATAGGAAAGGCACACGAAGATTCTGACCACACGGCCATGATCGCTGTGATTCACTGACGCTTCCATGCCAAAACTCACCGTGCTGGCTCAATTGTCAGCTCTGTAACAATTTCTTGTCTTCGCCATTGCTAGCGGTCGACTGGGCATAGTTCCCACGTGGCATGTGCATTAATTGGAATGAGTTGCAATATCTAGCTTGCGTTATATACCAGCAAGTTGCAACTGTTTGCAACGGCTGCTACCAGGAGTGCGGTTGCCCCTCGAAAGTTATGCTAGGTATAATGTAGCATGGCTGTGAGAGCAATAATTTGGCATTATAATTTGCACAAGCAGTCATATGCATGCTAGCCTCGTTCCCAGGCTCTCGTTCTCGGAAGGGAGAAGAGAGCCTGGTAACATTGGGGGGGTAAACCGTGGACTTCCGCCGCCAAGATCTTGGCGGAACCAATCAGATTGCAGAACGAAAACACGTGAACATGTGACTATTTTGTAGGCGTGTTTACCTTCACCATAGATACTAAACTACGAAACGGGATTGGAAACGAGCCACTTATCACTTACTTAGCACGCGCACTCCGCGTTGTAACGGAAGTTGTTACAAAAACCGCGCCCATCAAGCTAGCATGGACCTATTCCGAACTTCTTGTTTCCAAGACGAGAGTCCACCGCTCCAGAATGTACTCCGCTTGGTAAGTGTACAAGTAGGTACATGTATAGCTTACTCTAGCTAGTCTCGGTACCAGACTATTCGCGCGAATAGTCTGCTACCGAGACTATAGCTAGGCCTACTCTAGCCAGGGGGAGGGTTGACTAGCTATGATTGTACTGATTTTCTCTTCATACAGCCCCAGTCGATCCAGCAGTCAAAAAAGGCAGTGGAAAGCCATGCTAGATGATCATGATTCCCTTACTGCATCTTCAGTGAAGGCAACGATCACGGTCTCCTGTCACGGATAGAAAGCGAAGTGGAGATATTTGCCAATGATTTACGTAGCTGTCTCTAGCTTTCTCATGCAAGGCTAAAGGCCAGGGAAAAGATCCAGAGGGCTCCTGAAAGGAACTTCAAATCAAAAGTGATGAAATAATTATAACATGCATGAGAACATAAACTTCTAATCGTTTCCAATAAATCCAACCAAACATGAAGATTTTCACCCATCGGCACAGGATTTCGTATTCGTAGTTTTCCTCCTCTTGGGGAGAGAAGTTTTTCTCTTTCTCCCAGTCTTGACTTGACTACTTGCAGTCAATGGGCTATGACCTTTTCAGGACATGGAAATTCCCACTCCTCCAGGTTTGGAATGAATTCTGATCCCAGCCACTGTATAAAGAAAGGAGGGAGGGTCAATCCCGTAACAGTGCTTATACAACCACTACATACCTTCAAGCAGAAATCTGTAGCCTTCAGGTCGGAGTTTTGTGGCTGTGCTTGCCTCAAGTCACATTGAGAGTCTTTCCCATCTGTAGGAGCAAAGAAGGGGCAGGCTAGAAATACAGCACAAATCATGTAAAGGCACATTGAGTGTATGTGGTGCATTGTCTTCCAGCTCGCCATTGTAATATGCCCCTGTGCTGAGGTGTGTTATGATGAACTGAATGTAACTTAGTAAAAAAAGTGTGGTTGGTGCAAAACTAGGACACTTGACACACACTATGAAGGTAAGCAAACAGTCACTGACCACCCTACTACTTCAGAAAAGTCCCACACAGAAGACTACTAAAATGGCAACCGCACACCCACGTTCACACTTGGACCAGCTATCAACTGGCATAAACACAAGATCCACTCAAACAAACCACACAGTGCAATACCTCAACCACTTGTGTCAACAAATTACCCAACAGAATTTACTCTCAAGCTCCCTCTTGTCGGGAAAAGTCCCACACAGTTTATATATCCACCATATTAGTTGCAAAGTACCACTTTAACTTGTGTTATGCGAGGCATATATTCCATTTACTGCCCACTATAGTGTTCTGGGCACTAAAATGACCTTGCTGAAACTACTTATGCTGCACTTACCAGGAAAGAAGTGTGATGATCTCTGCAGATGCCTTTTAAAGTTGATCCGGCTAGGTAGAACAGCTAGGTCGGCGAAAACGCAGATCAAAGCAATCATCAACCAAAAGGTGGTAATGAGTACAACGCGGAGTGAACGCGCCTACAATTACAAGTACGGGAGCAATGCGCTCACGTGAGTCGTTTCCAATCCCGTTTCGTAGTTTATTATCTATGCCTTCACTGCCGTGCTAACGCACGAATTGTAGACTCAGAAATGAGCGTCAAGGACGAAGTACCCCTCAAAGGTTGGTAAAAGGGAGATGACAGATGTGCGAGACGGCCACTGGTCTTAGAGCGCTGTTCACTTCGGTTTGTTTGCGAGATCAGCTCGCTCATCGTCTGTCACCGCTTACGGGATCTACGGTTCGCAAGGTGAGTTGTCCGGTTTGCTTGTAAGAAGTATCTCGGATCTCTACAAAGTCGGGGATGCCTTGAGAACGAAGAGTAATATTTCGAATAGCGTGTGACTGATTTGTAACTCACGCGACATTTACCACAAAAGTAGGAGGGTCCTTTGTTTATCACATGAATGATGACGCGCCGGAAGTCCACGGTTTGACCCCCCCAATGTTACCAGGCTCTCTTCTCCCTTCCGAGAACGAGAGCCTGGGACTCAGCTACACACTCGCAAATTCACACTTAGCTATCATACTACTCGTAAGCACGTGGCCAGGCTGCTCATGCGGCCGCGGCGTGTGCGCGAGGCAATTATGCGGATACGTATTCCTAGTAAATTTTGTACGTGGGTATTGAGTTTAGCGAATTTTTGCGACTTTCACTATTTTGAACCCACAAACAATAGTACCATAGTGTCCCATTAATACGTGTCCTGTAGACCTGTTGCCCTAGCCTTTAACAGCAGATTGATCGAGCAGCTTGAACCGATTCCAAGAATCAGTATTAGCTACGTACAACAGTGGCCAGCAGCTCTGGTGAGTTATAACGCTAAAATTAACACTCGCTATATCCGCTGCATGCCCAGTTTGCTAAAATTAGTACCCACAAAATTAACAGTGACCTTAAGTTAATCATGTGCTGGAATGTTTAAGTAGTGGACAAGATTTTTCCACCACATCAACACTGTGCCATTGCCTCCTCAACGCCATGCTCCAGTAAGACCTGTGTTGTGAGAGCTAGTCTGCAACTCCTAGTTCTGGAGCCATCTTGGTCATCCCAAAGGTCTACTTCTTGACCTTGATGGGAACTCGATCTCTGAGGATTTACTTGGCTGAAGATAAACACTAGCTTAACACGTGAATGGCACCAATTGTTGCCTCATCATTCCCAGGATATATGCTCCGCACAATTTAGGAATTTGCACAATCTCGAGATTGCGCTGCGCATTCTCGGAATCCGGAAATTGCGTCCCAATCTTGAGATTGCACAAAAATACAAGTATGCAATCTCGAGATTACGACTGGAAGGGTAGCCTCATGCCCAGGCCTTCTCACCACAGTGTTTGTCGCTCGCAGTTCACCCCAGCTATTAGTACTGCAAGCGACAAACACTAGGGTGAGAAGGTCTGGAGAATGAGGCTACTAGTACGAAGACAGTAAAGCAGCTGTGGAAGACAGCGCTTACAACTTCGTCCAGAGCCCATGGTAAGCGACAGTGGACGACGGCTTGGTCAGAATTGTCGTTGGTCTTTCATACATGTGAGCTGTACTGTCATTCTGCCAAAGACAGCAACGAGCGTGACGAGCAGTAGCCAACTAGAAGACAAACCGCTCATGAAGTTCGAGATCGCGATCTCGAGATTGCGCAAGTGTCTTGCACAATCTTGAGATTGTGCAAGACGTTTGAGAAACCCTGCGCAATCTCAAGATTGGCAAGTAATTTCGACAATGCGCAGTGCAATCTCAAGATTGCGCAAATCCTAAATTGCGCGGAACATAAACACTCAGTTTCTCCTCTCCTTTACAGTGTGGGAACGGGGCCCATATATGGACATTGGACACAGAGCTAGAATTCACTCCAGAAGACTTCAGTCCAGCATTTGTCCCAAAAGCTAAAAGGAGGGCTGCCCATTAAACCATTATGAAGTTCACTAGAGACACAAGAAAATACTAGAGATGACATTCAGGGAACACTACAGGGGCCTATGAATGCATGAAGCATGTATATTATACAGTTTTCTCTGGTTTTTGATACACATGCCTACACAGCCATCCTCTACACGTTCACGACACTACCCAAACCAAGCATGTAGATACAATGAAACTAGTTCACAAAAATAGTTATAAGAGTACATGGGAGTTGAGAAACAAGTCGCACACCCACCTATCAGGGGGCATTCAATAGTCACAGCTGTCGGCAAACCACTGCCCGTCTAAAGCTTCACCGCCAGAAAACGGGGGAGAGACGAGTAATTTATCAGGCAAGGGAGCAGAGAAATAGCCCACTCGGCTCCAACCAAGGTATTTTTAGCCAGACACGCCCATGTTGTCTTCACCCTTCGGGTACCACCTCCCTCTTTCTGCTCACGCAGAACGTAAGTCCCAAGGACATTGCTGGACAAGACATCACAAGACGAAAGTCACATGCAGATAATATCCGGCTACCTCCGCTTACTATTGAAATGTGTTAGTGAGTGGGTGTGGTTAGAGTCACAAATCAGCACAGGATAGTTGCAAGGACACTTGTGTGAAGATTGGAGACTAAATACAGGACAGAACTGGAATGTACTCTATAGTATCACATGAAGTTGGTAACACTTCCACCATACAGCGAGTGAGAAGTCCAAGGAGCTGTTTGATGAGGCAATGACACATGGATACGTGGAGGCAAGGGACATTAAAACGCTCATTCTGGGAGCAGCAGGAACTGGAAAGAGTCATACTCTTGCGTTAATTATGGACGAAGATCCACCCGCTGTCCGCCGTAGCACACCATGTGCTACAAGACCAGTTAGAGCCGTGTCGAGGACTAGGGCTGAGAAAATAGGTAATAAGTTTGTCCGAATAACCCACGATCAACTTGCGCAGACTATTGCCGACACATCAACAATGCTTCCATCAAAGCCTTCGCCTGCTGAGAATGCTAAAACCCCAGCTGGATCTTCCAGCACACCCACAGTAGCAGGTACTTCAAAGCCACAAACTGGCCCTCCAGAGCACACGATACCATCCTCCATCACCCATGAAACTCCGTCCTCGGTCTCCACTTCTGCCAAAGATGAGCTACTTCGACGCATCGAGATGTCACCACATGCAAACGCAAAGAAGGCCTTCAAGAAGGATCGAATCAGTCTGATTGACACAGGTGGACAGCCGCAGTTTCATGAGGTACTCCCCATATTCATGCGGGATACTTCAGCCACTATGTTTGCAATCAGGCTCGATGCGAGTCTCAGTGACCACCCACTGATTGAGTACTTCGATGACAATGGCAAGCGTGTTGGCATCCCGTATTACTCAGCTTACACCAACGAACAGATTCTGAGACACTGCATGAGGGTAATGCAGTCACAGGCATCCCAGTCTGCGGAAGGCCTCTGTCCCAATGCAATCTTCATAGGAACCCACAAGGATCTGGAGGACCAGTGCCCAGAATCAAGAGAGGAGAAAAATCAGAAGATTCGAGATATGCTCCTTCCAGCAGTACACGATGATTTCATCTACTGTGGTGAAGGGTTGAAGGAGCTCATTTTCCCATTGAATGCCAAACACCCCGGGCCTCAAGAACGAGAATTTGCCGCCGAAATAAGAAGAGTGATAGTGGAAAGATCGCGTGTGAAACCAAAGCAAATCCCACTTCGATGGTATGCCCTTGAGCATGCACTTGAGAAGCGGATGCTGGAACTAGGGCGAGGTGTGCTCAGCAAAGCTGAGGGCTTTGCTGTGGCACAAAAATTTCACTTCGATGAGGAGTCATTTGAGGAAGCTCTGAAGTACCTTGACAATCTTAACATTCTCTTCTACTACAAGGACGTGCTTCCCGATATCATCTTTTGTGACTCCCAGGTGCTCCTTGACAAGATAGCAGAATTAGTAGAGCATATCCACAGGTTGAAAACCGATCCAAGTCAACATAAAGCAGTTGAAGGTAAGCTGCTTCGATTTTGTGATCAGGGAATTGTGACGCTAGAACTCCTTAGCAAGCCGGAGTTTTCGACACATTATGTTCCAGGCCTTTTTGGTCCTGTCCAGCTGCTGAAGCTTTTCACAAAGCTCCTCATACTGTCCCCGATCACTGAACAGGAGTACCTCATGCCCTGTCTGTTACCAGTGACAGAGGACCCCACTCTCCTCTCTTCCAGTAGCAGTGTCCTGTCCCTGCTGTTTTACTTCCCCCACAGTCCTCTAGTTGGAGTGTTCTGTGGTCTAGCAGCGTACCTTCTTTCTCAGGCCAAATGGAAGCTGCTCAGTGATGCTAGCGGTCAATGCCCAGCCAAAGTTGACCGCAACACCATCGAGTTCGAAGTCCCAGGAGGTCGTCCCGGAAGAATCACACTCACCGATTCGTTCTCAACCTACTTCCAAGTGAGTATTCAACTTCCTGCAGCCATTGCTTCAGAGCTGTCTCCAGAAGTGTGTCCACAAATTCGGGGAGCAATCCTTGCAGGCTTGCGCAGTGCATCGCGCAATCTCAACTACAACAATTCTGTGCCACAGGATGCCTTCTTCTGTTCAGGTGATCATATTACTTCTGCAGATGCACCCGTTCCACGCATGCATGTCGCCACAGTTGAAAGCGACCGTAGGTGGATGACTTGCTCCGTGAATCGAGCTGAGGTCTGCAGCAGACTGACAGAGCAACACCTGGTGTGGTTCCCTCGGACGTCTGGTGCAGTTGGTACGTGTTATGCATGGTGATGACATTTGAGTACATGGTCATCATGTAATTGATAGTGTCGTTGTGGGATTAGTCTGCTTATATCTTGGTCTGAATACACTTCTCATCTCTTTGTTTATACCTTTACAGAAAAATTGTCTGAGCTGAAACTTTCACCACCTGCTGTGAAGGACACAATTGGCATCCTCGGTATGTTATGTATTATGATGTGCACCTACACCTTGATAACATTAGCTATTAACTGCATCACTGTGGATCGTAGAACTGATGGTGTGTATTGTTATTTACATATTCCACAGGCACACCTCCCTCAGATGTAGCTGGCCGACTGACTCCCAAGGTGTGCAGTCCCGGTGCATCTGGAGCCATCACTGCTGGTATGCATGAATATATCTCTCAATAGTCAGATATGCTCTTTAGTTTTTTGTAAAGGAATTGCCAATACCCCCGGTAGCACTATTTTAATCAACAGCACAAGCTGACAGTCAGTACAAATAATTATGCGGTGTACGTATTTGAAAAGCAAGATTTTTCCACACCTGTTTAGAAACGAAAACTTGTTATGGTTAATTTGTTAGTCAGCATGTATGGTCTAATTTCACAGCTGTCACATGCCTTCAGAATATAACCCACAGTAGTGCCTTTGATCCACCCACGCACTATATGTGTTTGATTCCTGTGTATTTTGTGTTCCAGATATGAAGCCCAGGATGGCACAACTGATGAAGCTAAAGACCAAGAAGGGAGAAAGGGTGAACATCATTGAATCGATTGCTCCAGTTTGGAAGAAGGTGGGGTTTCTAATGGACCTCGATGAAATGGGACAAAAAGTTGAACACATTGAAGCAGAGCACAAGCAGAATGGTCTAGACGTTTGCTGCCGGGAGATGTTCAAACTGTGGTTGAACAGTGGAGATGCCTCCTGGGGAAATCTGATTGAACTGTTAGTTGACTCAGAACGAAAACAAGTTGCTGAACAGCTTAAAGATGCACTGGGGTTGTAACTTCATGTACACATGCTGTTGAGTTCTTCTTTGTATTGTATCAGGTGTCACTAAAAGTTGTCAGTGTTGTTAAGTTTTTAAAATTTTTGTACCAATTTGTTGTATCACTTTGTTGTCACAACTTCAATGCACTGTAAACGTATGTCATTTTGAAACAAGAATTTTGAACTAAGATTCACTTCCTGTGTGATACATAGTAGTGCATGGGATTAATAATTGTTGTGAAATATTCGCGCAATCTCCCATGCTTGACAAAAAACCTATAGATGCATGTATATGCTAATAATTTTGTCAGTGCATGACTTATAATAGTTGACTGCATGACGTCATTATTACTAAACGTACTAAAATACGGATCTAGCCTCGTTCCCAGGCTCTTCCCCAGCTTTTTGTCGCATAGCTACAAAAAGCTGGGGAGGAGCCTGGGAACGAGGCTACTAAAGATCAAGATATTGGGTGCCATGGAATTATAATTATTGTATGCCATGCAAGCTATAACCTTAGTCCCATGCATGGCCCTCCATGCCCATCCAGCTTTAATTTGTCATGCATGCAGGCTAGTAATAATGCCAAGCCACATGGTGATGAATCCTGTTGAGAATGTATGCTATACTTATAAGCTCTCGATTTCATATTTCGCTTCACCAGATTCTATAGTTGTAGTCATAATTATATTAATTATTATGCATGTAAAAGACCTGTTCACGTGACTGCAACCGAACATAATAATAATTTGCATGCAGGGTACATGCATAATAATAAAGCTCAAGTTAGATTTGGAGTGCATGAATACTCATCCGCTGTAATGTAGGTTACTATATACTAGCAGGACTCATGCAACTTGTATATGGATACGTCACCTCTGATCTACATCCTCTGATCTGATCTATCTATATGCTCACAGATCTACGTATTTGCAGAGACTGCATTCATAATGCAATATCAATTCGGAAATGCGTACAGAACTGTGCATTAACTCTTTACCAACCAACGACGGCAAATTAATGCCGTATGTCATGAGCTCCCATAACAATTGGGGAATTTAATACTAGGTGTTATACCGGGCCCTTAATACATGGTTTTAATTTGCAAAGCTAGCTGTTTCTTATGGTTGGTAAAGAGCAGGGAAAGTGGATGCGCTTTAAATCTGTCCTGCAAAGTGTTAAATTCAAATGTGTCATAATATATTATAGCGGTCCACATGCATGCAGACAATTGGTCTGAGTGTGGTCCTGTAATATCTTGCAATGTTACATAGCTTGACCAGTTTGATCCTAGCCTCATTCCCACGGAGGGCCCCGCCCAGCTTCCAACCGAAAGCTGCATGTGGGCCTGGGAATGAGGCTAGTTAAGTTGGATCTGGCCATGTAGTATTATAGCAAATGGCTATAGTCAGGCACTGGCTTGGCCGCACTGTTACTGGCAGGTGGTCAGCGCGAGGAACTCGGAACAACACTGGAGCACTGGTATCCATGATAACTAGACTCAAAATGTATTATACTGGATAACACAAGCATACACTTGTATAGGGTCACAGTCACGTAGAGGCATTCACATAATAGACAGAAACTGTAAGGAGGACAAAGGTCCATGCAACAAAAGGGCAGGGGAGATATTAACACCTCTTATTATACTACAGTTCCAAAGGTAGGAGGGGTAAGGAGAGGGGAATCCTGGGGACGTCCTCACACCCAGTGCTGTGCCACATGCTGTGGGAGTAAGAAGGGAACGTCATTATACACTAGGAATAGCACACAGGACCGCTGATATAATATCATGTATAAGAGGAGGGAGTATGGAACTACTGACCGTTCTCATCTCCTTCCCAGTCAGGAGGAGTCTCATCTCAGAAACAACAGTACCTACTCCACATACTCTGTATTCTGGGAGATCCTGGGGATTCCTACACTTCAGAGTATTGTGCCCTATCAAATCAAGCCACTTTGCCTACTGTTGAAGTTTGATAGGTTCTAAGTGCGCAGGTCTTATAAAGGAATTCCGGGACTGTCTTTAGATACCCATGGTTCCAAAAAACCTGAGTGCTACCCCCCCCCCCCCCCCCCCCCCCCCCCCCCCCCCCCCCCCCTCCCCCCTCCCACCCTCTCTCAAAATGGACAACCCCTGAGTATTACACAGGAGAGTGCTCTCTCATCAACAATTTTAATAGTGTTGGGCATGCAGTAACTGAGTTACTGAGATTGGAATGCTTGTTCTCTGGCGGGGAGGAGTTAGGGAGACCTACTTGACCTCTTCCAATAAAGGTCTGAATGAAGAATATCTGATTATCAGCAGATCTAGAGGCAGGCTGCACACTAGCTAGTCTCGTGCCCAGCTGCCCAGCTGGAAGCAGGGGGGGGGTAGGACAAGATCACGTGCACTGTCATTTTGTATGACGTAATGCAAAGTCGTTCTACTGCTTTTCTCTGTGGAAGAAGGCTGCATTGCGCTTTCAAAGCATCCTGAAGAGTAACCTCCATGCAAAGACTGTGACCGAACTGGGTATAAGCCACTACACACTACTACGTGCCTGTACTGAGCAGTTATGTAAGTGACCATGCAGACTCACCGAGAATATCAGCGAATGCAGACTTGTCGACCGCACTCAAGTGTTTAGCATCAGGTAGGAAGTCAATAAAGCGATCAAACCCCATCGAACCCTAGCGATAAGTCAGCGCTAGAGCTGTTACTAGTCTGCTAGTTCCGCATACTTCTTGTATATTATTGTGCACTATCCCTATGGAATTTTAATTGTACAACGTGCGCACAGACCTTGTCCCACCCCCCCTGAGCTGGAAGCACCTACCAAAAATCCGTCTGGCAACATTGGGCAGTTTTCTTGACACTCATCAAAAAATTCCACACCTTCAGGAAGGAATTTGAGTGAACCAATAGAAACGCTGCATTGTCAATTGTGATGACTGTGTTCCAGCCGGGCAAAAGAATATAGTACTGCACATATAGTGCCCTAGTCGCTAGACACAAGTGATGTAAGTGCAGAACCTACAGTACCGGAGTAGTTTTCAAAGCTCGCTTCTGATTGGTTCATTTAGGTCACTTACGTCATACAGTGCATACTTAGGGTATATTATGGCAGGTTAGGGTGTGGTTTATATTGTTATATTAGCCAATAGAATTGAAGCTTTGAAAACCACTCCGGGATAGCTCTGCAGAACCTGTATAGGCTCACATGGTTGTATATGCCTCAATTAATGCCCTCCACGCTACACTGCTATACCAAGCCAATGTTATCAGACGGATTTTCCATAGGTATCTCCAGCTGGGCACGAGACTAGCTGCACATAGCAAATAGCACATACCGGTAAATTCTGGTGCTATTTGCGATCTTACAGCGCTCCCTTACCTAAACATGACTGTTCATCTTAATTATGTCAGCCATTCAACACGCACACACCCTCCTTCTGCCTCCTCCCGCCATTCCATTGTCCACAGAGCAGCAGTCGGTAGCAATTGATGTTCTCAACTGTATGTATGGAGGTAAGGAATAGAGCTGGTCCATACAGAACAACCAAACACACATTCACAAGAGGTCAATTCCTGGCTAGCTACACAGCTAACAGTAGCATGGTACAAACACTGCCTAGCTACTCACTACTCAGAGTCCACCATCTACCCGGCATATGGTACTGGAGTTGGGACACAACATAGCAACTGGTGGGGACAGATCCCTGACCAAGGATGCACAGTGAAGCCAGCAAGATAAAGTCAACGTCCTGTTTGCTACGTGTATGCTGCCACTGTTGTGGAGGCTGTCCTGGGGACATGCAACTATACACTGCATGGGAATACTACCCATTTCCTTAGCAACACCTTAGCAACGGGATAGGGCCAGTGTTGCTGTGCAGAAGTTGACATAAGTTGACATAAGAACATGTACACTTGTACCTTATCAACAACACCAGCTGCTTACAGAGGAGGAGAAGTTGGGGAACATAATTGACCCTGTTAGCTACCACACCATGACTATACTGTGATTTTGGTGCAAATGCAACTGACATCCAAATTGGTTTTTAGGACAAGACGGCACAAGGCCAGGCAGGCATGACGGGAAGGCAAGCGGCCTGGGAGGCATATGAACTTTAAACTCATTTTTAGAACATCATTTAATTACGGCTCTTTTCCTGCTGATCATCACAATGCTGGTTGATATCTCAATCATAAACACAACTTGACTTTCAAAATGCTTATGTACTATACACTATGTCATTAATCAAGTGCTAGGAATGAGATATGTGGCTGTGCTTTGCGCCATTATGGTTGCAATGTTCAAATGATGTCCATTATGCCACATGCCTGGATTTTGACCCAATCATGAAAAACCATAGATTATAGCCTTCGGTCTAGGGCGACATCAATGAATTCATGCTGATCACAATGGCACCCCACTCGCACATAGTAACTATGGGAGGGTCCATCAACTTGAGCGGCATTCACATGGATCTGGATTAATGTTAATGCAGGTATATGATATATTATATTCTACTGTACTGATTTTCTCTGACTAAGAAGCGCTCTTGTAAGCATGGCTACGAATGACAGCTGTGACTGTACTGACCAGTGAAGTGATCAATGCCACTACAGAGTATGGAAGGCTGGGTCCACACAGATCTACACAACATTTTACGTGACGTCAGTTCTGCAGTTTAATATTTTAACCAGTCATTACATGCCTACTTTGCTTTGGTTTAATGTAGAGAGACTGGTCTAAGACAGGTTGAAAGTCTTGTTCCACTTGCTAGTGAACAGCTACTGCTGTGGAGAATGTCCAGAGGTCCCTGTAACTATAGCACAGTGTGATTGAAACAGTTTCCTTAGCAACAGCTTATGTATGTAAACTGGACCATTGCTCTAAGCTGACATAAGAACATGCATCCTATACTGGACTCTGCTGAGAACAGAGGAGGGTACTTGACCTTTGTCTAATCAGGTTCAAAATACCACCCAATCCAAATCAGTGCTTGGAGGATAGCTATTTCAACCTGGCCCATGTGCCCCACCCTCTCAAAGAAGTTGAAAGTGGAAGTCACGTACAGGATAGGAATGTGGAGACCTTGAATGAAAGGTCGTGTCCCATGACCCACTGACCTCCACACAGTCTGTGGTTCTGAGGTGTGATGGTCATACACTGTAGGCAAGAGCAAATGCAAATGCTAATGAACTTTGATGGGTATGTCGAGTGAGAGCCCAGTAATCAGAGTGATAGCCTCGTTCCCAGGCCACTCTCTCTCCTCCCACGTGGCCTGGGAATGAGGCTATGATCAGTGGGTACCACCATTGAACACACTCACTCAAGACAGGTGTGCCCATGATTGACCATGCCTACAGTAAGCCATGAGCTAGTCTGAAACTCTTATTCCTAATTCTGGAGCCTTGGTCTATCTCTGGACACTGGACCTTGATGGGAATTCTCGGAGAATTTTCTTGACATGGATGCCACCAATTGCTGCCTTTTTCCCAGGGTATAAACGGAGAGAGGAGACGGTTTCCCCTCTCCTTTTACCATCTGGGAACAAGGCCACCTCTGTTGACCCAAACGTGGACACAGAGCTAGAAGTCACTCCAGAGGACCTCGACCCAGCTGTTGCCCAAAAAGCTGGAAGGAGGGCTGAGAATGATGCTATATATCACCCACTGACTTGCTCAGGGATTGGATGGTCAAGAAATCCATCTAACATGGTATAACTTACCTTTGTGTATTTGAGCACAGTCTCTCTTGGGTCTTGGTCCATGCCAACCTTCCCACTGTTCCCAGGTACAGCACTCTTTCTAACATATGCCAATGGCACCGATTCCACCACCAGCACCTGGGAATGTGTGTGTGTGAGAGAGAGAGATAAGGGAAAGAATCGCAAGGAAAAAGGAGAACAGTGTGAGCAGACACACAAACTACTGTGAGTTCACTACACAGAATATTGTATACTGACAGGTCGTACTTACTCATGATGATGGGGACATCTCCCTCAACATCTCCCTCCTCCTCCTCCTCCTCCTCCCTTGCTTCACCACACTCAGCTTAGCATCCCTGTGCACAAGATGAGCAAATGATGAGCACAAGGTGAGCACAAGATGAGCACAAGATGAGCACAAGATGAGGAGCAACTGGAAAAGTAGGGAACGAGAAACGGGACGGGAGCAAGAACGACACAATCCTAAGGGATGATCGAACACAACAGTGAAGTATACAACCCCCCCTACAGAGATCTTCTTCCATATATACATGTACAATGAAAAAAGATATGTAGGGGTGATTGTATACTTCACTGTTGTGTTCGATCATCCCTCTTGTTTCCTTACTTTTTGCCGTTCTGGTATCCCTACATCCTGCTACATTTGTAATGTTTTTTATTACTTGTTTATGTAACTTTTTTTGGCAGCAGGCGCATGTTTAAGCTGAAGTTT
Organism: Axinella damicornis; assembly: GCA_963931865.1. Taxonomy (NCBI): domain Eukaryota; kingdom Metazoa; phylum Porifera; class Demospongiae; order Axinellida; family Axinellidae; genus Axinella; species Axinella damicornis. The sequence goes on along the minus strand of OZ007514.1, from coordinate 6,035,223 downwards.
GCTGCAGAAGTGATATCACTGACTGTGAGATCGATCTCACAGGCACCTAGGCAGTAGGTGTCCTTGCCTTGGTATATGGACAATATTACTCAGGTATTACACTTCCAGCATTGGCTGAAGAATCAGGCCCGGGCATCTCAAGTCAACTGTTCCCTAGATGGATGACAAAGCCACCGAGTTCTCCCTGTCTGAAGACCATGGCATAGGCAGTTTATAGTAGGGACATTCATATGGGTGTTGAGAGTCGAGATAGGCATTCACCCTGCTCACAGAATACAGTATAGGTAGCTAAATCATGCGTACAGGGACTAACCTCAGTCTTATAAAGAGGGCCTCGTTTGATTGAACACAAGTTCATCGGTCAACGCCAGAGGAGGTTGGCCACTGCATACGTCACGAGTAATTATTACCTTTCTGTCATGTGACAGTGGACGGTTATTAAAAGTTATTGCAAATAGCTGTATGATTAGAAGACCGTTTCTGGGGCTGCTGTGGAGTGCTCCCAGTTGGCAATCCTCGAACGCGCTTTGTAAATGGATGAGACGGCCCCGAACCTCCACTCTACAAGGGTGTAGACAAGGGAGGGGGGGCTAGGGGGGCTAAAGCCCCCCCACTTTTTGAGATTTCCCTCTCTAATAATAAACCATCAGTTTTCTATACATGAATTTTATTTGAAATTTCCAAATATTAACATACGACTTTGGTTACGAGATACAACTCATTTGCTATAATTCTGTTCATCTCAAGACCATCTTGTGCACATGCAGAATCATGCACCAGTTAAGGTGAGCTTGGGAAGTGGTTGTACGTACGCAACCAGGATTTTAATCTACGCAGCGGCACTAAAGCTCCTTCTCACTCACAGCATTTGTTGCAGGCATAATGAGGATCAACTTTACTGCCTTCACTACATCACAGAAGCATTCTCTCTCCACCTTACTTGAAGATTTCAGGTTAAAAAATAACACGCGCCTTTACGCTAAAAAAAAAATCGCGCGCGCTTTGCGCGCCGACACTCCAAAAATTTCACGCGCGCTGCGCGCGCAAACCTTCCATCCAAGTCCCCCCACTCCTATAAACTTGTCTACGCCCCTGCTCTAGTCTCGCAGGGCCGATGTTTGCGGCGCGCGTGGGGACCATCTGGACGGGGAGACTACTTCCACTCGTTTCTGCCATACCTCAGCTGAATCTTGAAGGGCTCGACCTTTTATATTGACAACAGATGCCTACGCTTCCTTGCGAGTCGATATTCCAGGTGATTGCGTCGGGGCTCGATGTTGAAAACTGTCGAAACATTGTCTATGGAAGTACTGTACTTAACATTCATTACGTAATCTATATTATCAGATTACACATCACTTTAATGAGACCTGATTAGCAAAGGTCAACCTTGGCCGTCCTCCTCTGGGTCAACGCATCTTCCCCACTGTTTCTAATTCAGCGATCTTGAGTAATAATTATGTATCGTTGCTAAGTGATCGTACAAACGCATGCGTATGCGTACAAACGTAAAAATGGCGTGACAAATGAAGCCATAGTTATTGAGTGGGCAGCTGCAGCTGCCTGGTGAAGACTTGGAGGTAGCGAAAAAGCGATGGGACGTTGCATTGCTCGGTTGAAAATGCTGCTGTTTCGTGCGAAAACCATCGTGACAGATTGAGGCAACGTTGAGCTAAGTTGTCTGAAGAAGAAGAAGAAGAAGAAGAAGAAAGAAAGAAAGAAAAACAATTTGCCCGTTTTGCGAGTGCCTGGTGTGGTACTTTCGCGACGGTTTTTCGCGACGCGAGGAGCCTTGTTGGTCATGAAAACACTCGAAGATGAACGGTATGTGGTTATAAAGGCTTATAAGTGTACCGTTTCTGAGATTTGGAGAGATTTTTTTGTATTGGCATATATTGCGTGTACGTCGTATCCCTACATACAGAGTCTACCGACTCTGTGATATACGGATTGATGAGCAGTACAGTACAAATTGAATCAAATTACGGAATGGTGATGAGCGAAATGTGGGCTCGCTCACATTCGCCCCATGCAATTTTAATCTACTGACAGGGTGAGTCCAATGACCTGAAACAGTGAGTCTTCGTGCAATCTCCAGTTGTGGAATTGTAAGTGGGTGGAGCTCTATACAAATATTCCTCTGCCTATGGCAGTGGTTGTATATACTGACACACACACGGCAGCATAAGGTTGCACACTTGATAATAACTTCAGGGACATTTGGTGTAAAACTATAGTAATCCCTCGCCGCCCCACGGCAAAACACGTGGTGACACCACAAGCAGCTAACAGCCACCACGCACCAAGATCTCATCGATCCACAAGGCATCAGAGTGACACTCCCTTCTTTGCTTCTTTGCTTCAGGAAGTCTTGTTACCCCAGAAATGAGTGTATCATACATTATATGGTCACCTCTGCCTTCAATTTAATATGGGAGGTCATAATCAACTCTATACTTTTCACAAGCAGCTTTAGGGAAGGAGCTCGGTTCTATTGTTGCAAGGCTGAGAGAGAGGCAGGCACAGATTCAAGCGGGACTTGTGAGTTCTAACTGCTGTTGAGATGTTATGATTGCAGACAATGCTCAGTATGTATGACTTTGGGGATGTATGTTATCATGCCCAGGAGGGATGTATCCGATCTAAAGTCACGAGCACGAGGGCACAAAGTGCCTGACGGCAAGTGGCTGTAAACCTCCTCCTGGAGGTGATCGAACTGCACATTGTTTACTGTGGCTTCCGTAATACTGCAGCATGGTTGCTATGGAGTCTCCATGGTAACCAGTGTGTAATACTGCAGCACGGTTGCTATGGAGTCACCTTGGTAACTGCTGCATCATACTTGGTAACCGCTTAGTCTGGCTTCTGTTCAATGCTGCTGGCTGAATATAGTACATGTAGTTGATCCCAGTTGCTTGTGTGATACTCGTAGGCATTTAGGCTCTATTACACATGATGGATGGCATCACAGCGAGTGACTTTGAAAAGCATACGATTCCAACGCTGGAAATGCCAAGAAGGGTGTTACTTCGATGTTGAAGGAAATCGAAGAGAAAATCCAAGTATTCCCGTAAATACAATGGAACTGAAGTGAGCTATAAGAAGCCAACTCTGTTAGATTCTGGTTTCTGTGGTTGGGTTTTAGCCACGCAAACTGTGACGCAAAGTGATAGTAACCGAATCCTCCGTACCGTCTGTGCTTATGAGAATCACGGGAACATGCGCCCTGGTCCTAGTGTATCAAACATCAAAGGGAAATGCATGCCCTTGGTTGCTGTAGTGTGTTTTGCAGTGACTACCGGTTCGTTTGATCTGCCCATGCAACACGAGATAAATATAGATACATGACACATACCAAAACAGGGACAGCAAAGGAGCCAATTTTCTTTCTTCAGACTCTGAGCGTCTCCTCACCACTGTCACTCTCTCAGGATCACAACAGCATAGATGCCTGAATATGTCAGAAAGAACACTATGGTATCAAAATAGAAACACATCTTTAATACCTTTGCCAAACATCTCATGGGGTTATTAAACACACAACAGCACGACCACCATTTGTTGGGTCATGACTCATGCTGAGAATCTAGACATCAGTCATGAGCACTGCCACCTTAAGATGACATGCAAGTTGCATTTACCCTTACAGGCCTCACCATAGCCAGAGAACACCATCACAGACTACACTGTAGTCGGAACAAGTTCACTAAATTCCTGCGCTAGTTCTTCCATCCCCGTTCCCGTGCTCCGGTTCCAGGCTGAGCTCACAGCATGGGAACGAGGCTGCAAAGTTTGGGTGTGTCGCCTCCCCCTGCAGCCCTGCCTCACCTACCATTTTGCGGAAAAAGATCCTTCGCACGGGAGGACGCACTCCCCTGCTCGTCCATGTAGTCCCTGACCCCGAACGCGCACAATGGCCGAGAAAACGACCACAGGTTAGTAGGACTGTTGTCTATTTCTTGACCCATGAAGTGAGCCTGTCATGCAGTCCCGCCACTTAGTAGTCTCGTGTAGCCAAACTCTGGCTACACGACGAGACTAGGGCGGGACTGCAGCTGCCAGACTCTCGCAATGGGCTGGCCCGCGAGACTGTCCAAAGAGCAAAGTGGTCCTCATGGATGCCTGCAAATGTGTGGTCATGACAGAACTAGTACCTGTGTAATCCAGGGCACCAATTCCACGTGTACGCCCTGTCGGAAAACTAATCTCGGAAAACCAGACTCTTCGCATGGGGAGGAGGAAGGGTCTGGGCCCGTGCCTGCATTCTAGTTGTCCTCACCGAATGCAATTATGAGGGGTTAATTAGCGATCAGCTGCGATACCACGTGTACAATCACAGTTGACCTGCTCGTTGCTCTCCTCGATGTTTGTCAGATACTCACGGTACAGCATAGCGATTGGCCGTGTCTAGTCGCTGGCGACACTGAAAGCCTGTAGAAAAATCAGTTCTCTGACGTCATTCGCAATCAGCGCTTCTGATTTGTTAGGTCAACATTCCGACCTGGGGACAACTCGAATGTAAGATGGTGCCCAGACCCTTCCTCCGTCCTGTGTGAAGGGTCTGGTTCCGAGACTGTCGGAAAACCTGAAGGGAGGGTCTTGTTGTCACTGCCCATTTACCAGGTCCTCCTTTCTCTCTCCCTCTAACAGGGGGAGTGAATGGAAGGTCTCAGAATGAGACTAACTGTCCCCATAAAATAGCCAGCTGGTCCCAAGCCAGAGGAGGTTATCACAAGGTAGCAATTAATACTTTGTGATGACGTATCAGAAACTGCCATCATGGACAACTAATACTATGTTGTATGTCCAATTTTAAAGGCAGTATTCCCATGAATCCAGAAGCTTAGTACGTGTACACTAGTGTATCCAATCGAGGGGAACACAAAATCAACACCCAGAAAAAGTACGCCATTAGTCGAGTTAGGGTCAGAAGCAAAGGGGCCATTAAAATCACGTATGTCTTCTGTTTCTTGGAGGATGCTGCAACTGTTTGTTGTTCCTAAACAGGCTGCTATCTAAAGTTAGGGAGAGCGCCAGCTTACAGGTACAGACAGTCGCCCTCAAAATGTCGTTGAAACTTCGACCATCAAATTCAACCACATGTACTAAATTTTCATGTTACGTCATCCACGATGATAACGCGAAGGCATGTGCCACGAAAATTAGAACCATGAAAATTGATTCTGACGATGCATTTCACGAAAATTTCCACCCACAAAAATAACCCACTATACGGTACTATACTTCAAGATTTCACCAACCAGGGTACACCAACACAATGCATTGAGACTGCCATCCATGAGCTTTAATTGTAAACCGCATTTTCGTAGACCTACGTGGTAGTTTTGGTGTTATGGCTTCGAATATGTTGGGCTCCAAAACTTCGTTCATCGGCACTTGGCCTCCAACTTCGGACATTTATGCGTCTGCTGCACAAAAGGTAGGATGATCACAGCACACCTCCTTGGGAACTGGGACCCCATGTAGCGTAGGTGGCTCTTCTACTCTCAAGTTTTGATCGTAGGCAGACCCACATTTTTGGACATTCAATAAAGGAACAACTGGCGTGATCGTGCCAGACTACTGCATACGGGTTGTCTCATTTTACGTAACTAACCCGCTCTAGGGTGAACTTGAATACTTTTCAGTTCGAATCAAGCATGGTTTGGTCACATTCCAGTGACCAATGGTGTCCGACAATCGGTATTTTACTCTACTAGTTTCCAACCTCCTCTGATATCACAAAGTTTCCAGTTACTCTGTGAGTTACAGGCTCTCACACCACCTTGAACAGCTCAATATGCCATTGTCACCACTGATTATGTACATTGTAATTATACTTACTACCTATCATCTATTGAGTTCCCCCTCCCTCTCCACTTCAGCTCCATCCCTCACAGTGGACACTGTCCTGACTGCTGTGCAGGGAGTGAATTACAAGACACTAGCAGAGGAGATTCTACATGAAGAGTACTCAGCAGAGGGAGAAGGGTTCTACCCCAAACTCGACGAGATAGAACTGCTATACCAATATCATGATGACTGTCTTCGTGCTGTGATTGAGTGCTGGATGCAGGGTGACGGGATAGACGAGAAACCATCTTGGAGGCGGATCATTTGTGCATTAGATGGTGCAAAAGAGACGAGAATCGCTAACAACATACGACACCATGCTGAACCTGTCCCAGGTAAGTCATGACACTCAATCAGTGTACCCACAGTGTGTGAGTCCTGCCTGACATTAGATGGCAATCACAAAAACATACCTGTGTACATTACCACACATTGTAAGGATGTACTCTACTCCCACATTGTCTACTACATTTGATACCCCAGAGGATCAGGTGTGCCGATATCTGGCATATGGCACAGCTATGACATCATCACTTAACAACTCACATCACGAAGCAACATCCAATCAGGTGCATGCGTAAATTAGACATTGGCACACCTGATCCTTTGGGGTATCATGGAATAATTGGGCGAGCCCGAGCAAGCCCCACGTAGTCGTGTTCTCAGGATGTCCGTTTGTCTGTGTGGTACGGTAGCTGTTTAGCGCATGACCGTATATACAGGTGGAAAATCATAATGTGGCGCTGCGTGCCAGCATGATGGACGACCAGCATGATTTGCATGACGGTGGTGGAGCCAGCTACGTTTGCGCCAGTAACGCTATGAGATGAACTATGTACTACGAACTTGACACTGCGTGAACGAATGGGCTCAACATAGTCTAGCTACGTACTACAAACTTGAAACTGCAGACCGCCATGAACGAGAATGGGTTCAATGTGGTCTACAAACTTGAAACTGCAGACTGAGCGGAGGATGAGCTACGAACTTGAAACTGCACGCTGTTCATCAACCAGAGGCTCAAGGTAGTATGCTGCAGTGCATGCAGTGCCCTTGCTCTGGACATTCAGGCCCCACCCCCAGCTTCCCTCAAGTTTGTTTGCTGTGCTGTGCAGCCAGCCTATGAACATATACTGCGCTTCAGGCGAGCCCCACAATGCCCTGCATTCTAGTATTTTATTGATAAGCTGTAGTACTGGCATGTACATAATGCGCAAGGCAGTTAGCCTCCTTCCCAGGCCCCGCCCAGCTTTTCGTCGCTAAAAGTACAATTTTTGTCCACGCGTGGGAGAGCCTGGGAACGAAGCTACAAGGCATACCTTTAACCACCAGAGCTAATACAGTAGTAGCGACTGCTGTATTCTCAAGTGGCGACTGCACTGCTAGTAGGCTAGTTACTAGTTACTAATTGATACCTCAGCTTGTACTATCAAGTTGTGAATAGACTCAGAGCACATCCACCAGCTCGTACTATACAACCAGTCTTTTCCCAGGCTGCTTCATAGGCAGCTAGCAAAAGTCTCATCCGTATAGCTATACGCTCATGTATGTCAGTGTTGTTTGCGGATTCAAGATCTAACAGTTTTTCAACTCACTAAATTCCGCTAAATTAGTAGCCTTAAGGAATATGACTTTGTGTTTGTAGGCATAGTAAGCCTACCCTTGACCATTGTTATGCCACCTTAATATCAAAGAACGAGAATGCAGTATAGTTCTCTATTTAGGGGTGGCCAGGAAATTTCGAATTTACCCATAGTGCTAGTGATGAGTAATGGGTACAAAACCCCAAACTGAGCATACAGATAGAATGATACTAGCTACCTTGCAAATTCTTGCAAATGGACGTACCTTAGAGTACATGGGAGAAACAAATCGATGAAACAGTCTGATTTGTGTGATCTCTTAAAATCTTTCAAAACTCTTCACTAGCATAGCTTATCAACTACAGCAGTTCTTGAGCTACTATACTCACTGAACAACATCCGTTTGTCATAGACTGGAACTGTTGCTACTACCGTATTAGCTCTGGGGGTTAAAGTACTGTCTTGCACATTATGTACATGCCAGTAGTACAGCTTATGAATATACTAGGAGAATGCAGGGCATTGTGGTACAAATTAAGTCACCTAAAGCTCTGCGGTTCAAGCACTCTATAAAGCCAATAAGCAAGAGACTTCCGATTGGCAATGGCATTTCCCCTTGTTTCTTTGCATCTCCAGAAATGGAGTAGCTACTGCAGGCCATCACTAAATCCTAATTTAAATCCCCTTTCACTTTCTTGTCTAACTTGTCCTGAGTGGATTCATAAGCACTGTGCTCCTGCTGACTTATATTACGTAGCATTAACAGATGAACTGGAATGACCACAACTTCTGTTCTCCTCACTGTCCTCCCTTCTGCTTGTGTCTCTCCCTCAGACCGTACCCTCACTGTGGAGAAGGTGATGGAGGTGATGGGGGAGGTGGGAATGTGGGTGGGAGTGGGGATTTTTCTTGGTGTCCCCCTGCACAAGAGAAATGAAATCCAGCAGCAGTCATCCACTGAAACGGAGAAGAGTCGTGCAGTGGGAGAGTATTGGGTCCAGTATGTTCCTCATGCCTCGTGGGAGGGACTTTCCACTGCACTTTACAGGTGGGGAAAGGAGAGAGCAGCAGTGATGGCCAAACAGTACTTACCCAAAGGTATGTGCATTTCTCTACCACCTCAAAGAGTTTATGGTGTTTGCATTCTAATGGATGCACACCAGTACTCACTGGTAGCATTCTCTATTTAGGGATGGCCAAGCCGTAGTGATGGATGATGACCAAAGAAGCTACAAATTAAACCCTAAACTAAACTTGCGGATAGAATGATACTGGCTAGCAGTTCACAAAAAAACCAACTCGCTGACAGACCTTAGAGTGCGCGGGAGTCGAGAAACAAGTTGCTGAAAAAGTTGTGGTCATTCCAGTCCACCAAATTGCCATTACCCATTCTCTGTCCCATCCCATCCCTACATTTTATGAATGGGGTGAGACTGAGGTGGGTGGCTAATCATGGCATTTTCCGCTCTCGTTTCTTTCAAGAAGTGGAGTATGACAGGCCATCACTAAATCCTTTGCTTTCCTGTAGTGCTATTGACCTAATGGCACTGAACATCTTATTGCCGAGCACCTTGGCGTGAGGCAATTAACTAATCTGTCCACGTAGGCCGTGATCTTAGCTAGCGTTTGTATAATATATACATGTATGTGACAATAGTTAGTCACATTCAGGAACGCAATTACTGGTTAAGGTTAATGCAGTGCAATGGTACATCCTGGTTTGCATATGTTTAGTGATGGACAACACTGCGGACAAGTTGAATGAGTTGGAGGGGCCATACTATGATAGTGGCACAGTGAGAGCCTTGCAAGAATTTGAAAACAGTGCAAATTCTACGAGATCATGGCCTACACAAAATTTTGTGGAAAGCACCGTGACTACATGTGTACTTCGCTTACAACAGCAAACTCTTCCTGACCATCTACAGGTGGCCTACTACATGAAGCCTTGCTTGCTCTCTAATTATGCTCGCATGTTCGAGGCATAATACTCTGTACATATGCATATTCCTATTAGACTGTGCTCTTACATTCTAATGGGTGCCCACCAGTACTCACTGCCCTACTCATGTAGTACCGTTACGTAGTTGCAGTTAATTTCACGGTGGGGAAATTTTCGCGGTATTCGCAGATGAAGTAAGACTGCGAATAATAAACCCGCGAAATATATTTCCACAGCTAGCGCTAGGCATAATAGTTAATGTCCTTCGTGTTCCTGGGCTCACGCTCACACAGTACGTAGCTCTTCCCCAGCAGTTGCTTCGCTGTAGATATGGTAGCCACGCATACATAGTTCGATCGCTCCATCAGCACGATCGCACGTGTCAATAGTAAGAGCGGAATTTTTTTTCGCAGATGTAATCAGCGAAAATTTCCCACCGCGAAATATTTGTGTGTCACGTTTAGTGGCTAGACCGCGAAATTTTTGGCACGCGAAATTTTTGGCAACTACGGTAGTTGTGCACCTTGTATGGTTACTGTACTACAGTGTACACTGTACATGTAGCTACATATCAACCACAACAACCTCATTAAGGGTGGTCAGAACTAACAACCATGCGGACACAAAAATATGTAATATAAGAACTTGTTGTCATACAACTATTATTTTGATGACCACAAGAATGTAGTGGGAATTGCCATACCTGCACAATAGTGCTTCAATAGATACTCTTGCATATAATATGGATTTCCCCCCCAAGTGTGCCCAGTCAAGTGCCCAGAGCAAACAGCAGTGCCAGAAAGTGAAAGCCACAGCAGTATGCTTGGCTACATACCACATAAAAATCATCCATCAGCAGGGTACAGTCTCGTAATGTTGATTATAATTATAACAGCCACACAATGACAGGAGTATATCTCAGGAAGGCACAGAGAAAGACAGAAGTCCATTATAGTCCAGTTCACTTTCTATGTATCTCTCATAATTATGTGTGTACACGATCCTTCGATCCTCAGTACACTTATCCGTCATCTTCACATCTCTAGATCTCTCAGCATATAAATGTGCACACACCCTTGTCCTCTCAGCCTGCATCAACATCTGTACACCGTTTCTCTCAGTCTCTACGTCTAGCCTCTCCTGTGCACACACATTCGTCAATTTATCTGTCTGCAACTCGGACTGCGTCCACTACAACATCGTCCTTCTCACGTGCACCGTCCACATTTCCGTCAGGTTTCCTTGCCACATCTTTGCCATCTGCTCAACTACTATATCATAACAGCAGTTAACAGCTTGGACACCATGCCACTAACTTGACGGCTGGGCCATGGGACAAAGGGAATCAGCTGAGCACAGGGGCTGCTGTGTACGTGCAGTCATAGATATAAGACACTATATCTATGGTGCAGCCTGCTGTGCTTCTGCATCACCTTGACCAGGGTTGTTATCAACAGGTTTCCTGGCTGACTAGTAGTTCCTGTAAGTGTCCTAGTAACTTGCGGGCGACCTGGTCACTCGTTGTGAGTCGCTTACTGGTTTCATCCGTTGACCCGCTGTGAAGTGCCGCTATGTCAGCGGAGGCAGAGATGCTGGATCTTGAGAACGGGTCGAGGGCGCAGTGACAGAGTTCTCCCTCCCCTCTAGCTGTCTGTTTCTTCTTCGTTGGTTGCCAGAGGATGGCTAGGTAACCGTCAACACACACACACAACCATCGCCATCTTCGCCATGTGTACTGGCACGTGAGATAATTAAATTCATAATCACTTAATGTACATTCTTGTGGTGTTGCCGTGACAATTAGGGAAATCGAGTGAATGTGGTTCGCATAACTCAGTAAAACTTGACCTGTGTTCACCGGAATGGGACTTCAGTATAATCGTCGTCATCCTGGGGAGGTGGGCTTGACCGTAACGTGAAGTTTTTCCGAATTATACGCTACACGAATGAGAAAAATACAAAAGCGCTTTCCGCTTATTCCCAGTGCGCATTCAGGGTCTGGGAACGAGACTACAGTGAAAAACGCCACGTTACTGGATTCCCCTCGTGCAAACATCCCTGTAGGCGACGTTGTGAAGGTGTAAAGTCGCTTTGTTGAGAAGTTTTATCAAGAAATAGGTCTGGATTTGGCTGCTCCAGTGTCCCGCCTGAGGGCAAGGTAGAGTTATGAACTTTTCTCTGTGTTCTGTAGTCCATACGGACGGTAGGCTGCAGCAAGCTGCGTGTTTATAAATGCTTTTCTAACCGAGATACAGTCCATAGCAACCAGTCGCGCCGCGCCCCTTATGAATAATTTATTAGTTCTGACCACCCTTAAGATTGCCATGTGGATTGTCAACCACATGGTTGTGATTCCCACTGTCAGATGTCACTGAACATTGCCTTTCATGCCCAAAGGCAATACTGTCAGGGTAAACCATGGACTCCCCTAGCTAATGCAACCTTGCAAGTGCATCCAGGATACCAAGCGAGGAAGAGTAACTTTGAGAGTTGCAGTTAATAAAAGCCTTCCATTCTATGGATACTTGGCTGGACTGTCACCAATGCAACAATTCAGAGTCATCAATAATTGCTGTTCCCTCAAACCACCTGTCACTGTATAGGTACCCATGCATTGTGTTGCTTGTACTGGTATTGTGGATGTGAACATGACACTTCCTGAACTGACTTTGTTTATGGGACAGGAGAGCCATGGCAGAGCTTTGTTGAGTAGCTAGGACACATGCATTATATCTTCCCATGTTGTCTTCCCACCCAGCTGACCCAACCCTCACCACTGACAAGCTCATGGAGGTGGTGAAGGAAGTACAGCACCGCTGGGAGGAGTTAGGTCACTCGCTTAAGATGGGACTGATCCTGTCTAAGCTGAAGGGACTCTACCAGAGTGATCATCTGCGGATGGAGGCTGTGGTGGACTACTACCTGAAATACCACCCCACCCCCTCTTGGAGGGACGTGGCTGTGGCACTACGGAACTTGGGACTACACAAGGAGACAGATTCAATCACAACTAGATATGTCAGAGGTATGGATATGATCGAATCACATGACATTTTTGACTTTGAAATTAAGTAGTTGATGGCCAACAGCCAAATTTTATTATTAAACTAGTGCATACGTGGTTGACCACGCAGAGATGCCTCGCGGGAAGCTTTGATACAATTTGGCAGTTTCAGAACATAACCACGAGTGATAGCGAGTCTCTGTGAACGACGAACATTAACTTCATTCTGCCTGCCAAGTCTCTTGCGGTCAGCCGCTCTGGCAGTCTCCCTCCTCGCCTCATCAGTTCTCCCTCGATGTCGCTGCACTCTTTGCCTTGTCAATCGTCGTCTCCTGTCAGAAACTGACTCGTACTCATCCATTTTGTACAGGACAACGCGTGCGGGTTGTATATGCGCGCGGGGGGGGGGGGGGGGGGGGGGGGGGGGGGGGGGAGGCACCGGGGTCCAATGCATAATTTACGTGCGGGGCCACTTCCACTGCGTTACGGACAAATATAGTCGCACTAGCTCAGATTCGACCTCCACACTGCACGATAGTTGCCTCGCTTCCCGCTCGGCAATAATGGGGTCCAATGTTACTCATTTCCAAGCGTCTTAGCACGAGGCATCTATTCCGACGTGTAGGCCGCGATCTCATTGTACACACATATATAATTAATAGTTAGTTACAAGTAGGAATGCCATTACTAGTTAAAGTTAACACACATGTAATGGTACATCCTGGTCGACCGGTTGATGTCCATGTGCGTTTTAGCGATGGACACCGCCAACCGGCTGGACAAGTTGGTGCAGCACAGTCAGCCGCTCGAGCTCATCATTGGACACTGTGAGCTAACCACACCATCAGCTTCAGCACTTGGGGATGCATGCACTACTTCTGACATATCGCTTGCAATCTTCAGCTTCTGACTACACATGGCCGACCTACTACATGAGGCCACACCTATTACTTATGCTAACGTGCACGGGTCAGACCTACGTGGGCATATTCCTAGTTAAAATAGCACTCATCAGAGAACCAGGAGCACATAATGACGTTCTCAATGCACTCCTCAGGAAACCAAGTAACACTGCCAGTCATTATGTTGTGATCATCATGGCAGTGGTACATTATCAGTTCAATCTTGCGCACAACTCCGATACTGTACCATACACAAAATAATGCAACACTCTGTGTCTAATGCACATGCACTCATAATTGCATTGTTCCAGCTGACACACCATCCAGTATAGTAGTGTAATCTTCCTCTCACTGCCGAGCGGTCTTAGCTAGTGCAGTGGCATAGTCAGACATACCAACCAATTGTTCACTTTGTGATATCAGCACCAAAGTTGGTACATACACAGAGTGAGCATTTTCAGATGTTGAAATTGTACCTATTTCAGCCATGGTGGTCGGGTTCCAAATGACTGGAATTCTGTGGTAAGAGCATCCAGTAAACAGGAGGGCATGAGTTTGAGTCCCAGTTCAGTGCCAAAAAGTTTTATCTGGTCATTTCAGTTTTCAGCAACAGGAATAATCGTAATTGTTTTAGTCCACACAATGTGGTCCACATTCAAATTCAAACCAAGAGGCTGATACTATAGGTACGTATTCATTTACCTATACAGTGCCCACCTGTGGTTTGTATAGCGTAAACCACCAATTATCGTCACCTGAATTTGCATGATTTGCAGCATCGTCTAGGAACGGTTCCAGGACACCAAACTTGCACCGACGTATAGACCGTCACGCCCTCTATTAGCCCTACCACCTTTAAAGCTGTTACGTATTTCCGGCTTTTAGCGGTGCACTAGCGAATGCAACCTCACGCAAATCAATTATCGGCACCCTGTACATATTATCGTCACTGCCTAGTACTCATCCTGGGTCAATTATCGGCACATGCTGATAGCATTGACTCACCTCCATCCCCTGAAGGCCACAAAAATCTACCATAAATCCCCCAGGTTTATGACCATTCTATCTATCTATCACCCAGTGAAAAAAAAACCACCAAAGCATGCAACCCCTTCAATATATGAATTTTTGAATAAAATTCATTCATCACACTACACAGTAAAAGCAAAACAATTCTCTTTCTTCCACATCCAGTACTTGGCACATTCGTGGAGCCATCTCTTGCACACGCACTCCACCCATTCTGATCCAGCACAGTCATGCTAGTCGTCCTCAAAAGTCTGATCCAGTGGCGGGAGAGGATCCAAGGTCGTGGTCTCCCCCTACCCTACTTTTGATTAGACATGAACGGCCCTACAACATAAAATGGCTAAAAGGACAGTAAATAACACCCAGTTACAACGTTTTAAACAAAGACAAACCTTCTGCAAAGCTTTAGTCTTGTAAACAGCTTGCGCGACGATGACGTAGGGCGAACGGAATCCGTATTTTCGCCGTGTACTCTCCGTTTACTAAGCGCCGATAATTGGTATGCCGGGTGCCGATAATAAAGTCATGCCGATAATTGATGGTTTACGCTACAGAACAGCAGACAAAACTGTGTACGAATTTACTAGCCTCGTACCCATACCCTCACACGGAACGCGGAAGAGGGCCTGGTGACACATGGCAAAATTCCCGTATGTGCTCAGTCAGCATAATTGCGTAATCGATTACATTCCTTACTTGGATGCATTCGAAATCATGCGGAAGGTAGCTGTTGGTGATGGCTAAGTAGCAAGTCCTTGCCAAGGAGCAACCAGAGGTGAGTCTTGAAGGCTAGAACAGCGGTTTTATCAAACGGCTACACTTTTCACGGGGTGAAGAATGTAAGTAATTGGCAATGGACGAACGTGATTCGCCTACCTGAAATCAAGACTGCTGAGCTCAGCACATATGGGAATTTTGCCATGTGTCACCAGGCCCTCTTCAGCGTTCCGCGTGAGGGCCTGGGAACGAGGCTATGAATTTACTAGCACAACCTTCAACTTGTAAAGCCACTTAAAATTCCACCATAACAAATTCATGACTGGGCCTAACCCAATGCTTTGAAACCAAAGAGGATGGGCTTCTACTAACTACATCATGAGCTTATAATACGATATGTACTCTATAGTATCACATGAAGTTGGTAACACTTCCACCATACAGCGAGTGAGAAGTCCAAGGAGCTGTTTGATGAGGCAATGACACATGGATACGTGGAGGCAAGGGACATTAAAGCGCTCATTCTGGGAGCAGCAGGAACAGGAAAGAGTCATACTCTCGCGTTAATTATGGACGAAGATCCACCCGCTGTCCGCCGTAGCACACCATGTGCTACAAGACCAGTTAGAGCCGTATCGAGGACTAGGGCTGAGAAAAGAGGTAATAAGTTTGTCCGAATAACCCACGATCAACTTGCGCAGACTATTGCCGACACATCAACAATGCTTCCATCAAAGCCTTCGCCTGCTGTGAATGCTAAAACCCCAGCTGGATCTTCCAGCACACCCACAGTAGCAGGTACTTCAAAGCCACAAACTGGCCATCCAGAGCATACGATACCATCCTCCATCACCCATGAAACCCCGTCCTCGGTCTCCACTTCTGCCAAAGATGAGCTACTTCGACGCATCGAGATGTCACCACATACATACGCAAAGAAGGCCTTCAAGAGGGATCGAATCAGTCTGATTGACACAGGTGGACAGCCTCAGTTTCATGAGGTACTCCCCATATTCATGAGAGATACTTCAGCCACTATGTTTGCAATTAGGCTCGATGCAAGTCTTAGTGACCACCCACTGATTGAGTACTTCGATGACAATGGCAAGCGCGTTGGCATCCCGTATTACTCAGCTTACACCAACGAACAGATTCTGAGACACTGCATGAGGGTAATGCAGTCACAGGCATCCCAGTCTGAGGAAGGCCTCTGTCCCAATGCAATCTTCATAGGAACCCACAAGGATCTGGAGGACCAGTGCCCAGAAACAAGAGAGGAGAAAAATCAAAAGATTCGAGATATGCTCCTTCCTGCAGTACACGATGATGTCATCTACTGTGGTGAAAGGTTGAAGGAGCTCATTTTCCCATTGAATGCCAAATGCCCCGGGCCTCAGGAGCGAGAATTTGCAGCAGAAATAAGAAGAGTGATAGTGGAAAGATCGCGTGTGAAACCAAAGCAAATCCCACTTCGATGGTATGCCCTTGAGCATGCGCTTGAGAAGCAGATGCTGGAACTAGGGCGAGGTGTGCTCAGCAAAGCTGAGGGCTTTGCAGTGGCAAAAAAATTTCACTTCAATGAGGAGTCATTTGAGGAAGCTCTGAAGTACCTTGACAATCTTAACGTTCTCTTCTACTACAAGGACGTGCTTCCTGACATCATCTTTTGTGACTCCCAGGTGCTCCTTGACAAGATAACTGAATTAGTAGAGCACATCCACAGGTTGAAAACTGATCCAAGTCAACACAAAGCAGTTGAAGGTAAGCTGCTTCGATTTCGTGATCAGGGAATCGTGACCCTAGAACTCCTTAGCAAGCCGGAGTTTTCGAAACATTACGTTCCAGGCCTTTTTGGTCCTGTCCAGCTGCTGAAGCTTTTTACGAAGCTCCTCATAGTGTCCCAGATCACCGACAAGGAGTACCTCATGCCCTGTCTCTTACCAGTGACAGAGGATCCCACTCTTCTCTCTCCAAGTAGCAGTGTCCCTTCCCTGCTGTTTTACTTTCCCCACAGTCCTCCAGTTGGAGTGTTCTGTGGTCTAGCAGCCTACCTTCTTTCTCGTGCCAAATGGAAGCTGCTCTTTGATGCTAGCAGTCAATGTCCAGCCAATGTTAACCGAAACACGATTGAGTTTGAAGTCCCAGGAGATCGTCCTGGAAGAATCACAATCACTGATTCGTTCTCAACCTACTTCCAAGTGAGTATTCAACTTCCTGCAGCCATTGCTTCAGAGCTGTCTCCAGAAGTGTGTCCACAAATTCAGGAAACAATCCTTGCAGGCTTGCGCAGTGCATCGCGCAATCTCAACTACAACAATTCTGTGCCACAAGATGCCTTCTTCTGTTCAGGTGATCATATTACTTCTACATGTGCACCCGTTCCACGCATGCACGTCGCCACAGTTGAAAGCAACCGTAGGTGGATGACCTGCACCGTGAATCGAGCTGAGGTCTGCAGCAGACTGACAGAGCAGCACCTGGTGTGGTTCCTTCGGACTTCTGGTGCAGATGGTACGTGTTATGGTGATGAGATTTGAGTACATGGTCATCATGTGACTGACTATGGGATAGTGTGGTTGTGGGATTAGTCTCATTTAGCTTTTCCTTATGTCTTGGTCTGATCAATTTGAATGCACTTCTGTTTACGTTTATGTTTACAGAAAACCTGTCTGAGCTGAAGCTTTCACCACCTGCTGTGAAGGACACGATTGGCATCCTCGGTATGTTATGTATTATGATGTATACCTACACCTTGATGTGCAAGCAACGTTAGGTATATTGATTGCATCAGTGTGGATGTAGAACTAATGGTGTGTATTGTTGTTTACATGTTCCACAGGCACACCTCCCTCAGATGTAGCAGGCCGACCGACTCCCAAGGTCTGCAGTCCCGGTGCATCTGGAGCCATCACTGCTGGTATGCATGAACAGATCTCTCCACTATTATGCTCTTTAGTTTTATTTTTAGGTTAGCATGAAAGCAAAGGCATATGCCTACAATATTGTGCAATTGATCAGTGCTGCCAGATTTGGTTTTTTTAGCTCTCTTCTCCCCCCAACTTTGAGGAGGGTCTGAGACTAGGGGTGGGAGGGGAATCAGTCCACAAGAAATTCTGTATAATTGTGAATGTGGAATTTCGTTGTGAAAGTAGCTCACAAGCTATGTATTAACATTTCCTGGTACAGTATGGGGACATGCAAATACAGGTGGTTTCAATAACAAATGGCTCCTGTCCAAGCACGATCGTGTCTCTCTGGGTGCTTTTCCTTGTAATGATCAGGTTGAATTCTCTATGGCTCATCATCCCATCCAGACATTGGTGACCTGATAGACATCGGTGACTATCTAGTGAACCTGAAGAGGGATCAGATCTTCAGACTAGGACTGGTGTTGGGACTCCGTGCAGTTCCCACTCTGGATGTCATAAAGGACTCGCCAACATTCCTCTATGACATGCTGACTGCATGGCTGCAAGGGCAGGACGATGTTGGCAGGAGGGGAGGCCACACGTGGGGAGCTTTGGTGAAAGGACTCCGGCACCCGTCAGTGGCCCAGAATGAGATTGCGGACAGAATTCAGAGTGAGAAGTGGCACTGAATCAGAATCGTAGCGATTTGGATTTGTGCTATAGAAAATCCTGATTTAATGACTTCAAATTGCCATCCATGATTCATTGGGGATCACTTTAATTTCTGATGTACCACAGAGATGATGATTATGCACATTACAAGTACATTTCAGTATAATTAAAAGTCCATTCACATGCAACATTTCACACTATTTCACGACCAATAAAAACATGTTTTTGTAGCAGTGCTCGTAATTGTATATGCACAATTTCTGAAGCATAATATAATGCCAATGTTTAAAATGATTGCATAAAGTTTTCTTCATGAAATGCTGTGGTGATAGGTCTGAGTATAATGTATTGTCCGTGTAGACGTAGTTCTGACAGGAGGGGTAAGGAGTGGAGTATTCTGGGACGTCCTCACACGTACTCATGCAGTGCCGCATGTCGTGCTGTGTAGAGGAAGAAAGAAGGGATGACTTTATACACAAGGAGTGGTGCACAGGACTAGTGAACTGCTGATACGTATTACACAACAGGAGGGAGTATGAAACTACTGACTGTTCTGATCTCCCTCCCAGTAACATTAGTGCATGATGATTTACTGCACAATAATTCATATATAATTATGTATATACTCAGATTCTGGGAAGTCCCTGCACTGGTGTTGAAGCTTGTCGAACCTGCAGCTACGTACCTGACTCCTCCCCCAAATGGCCAAAGAGAGTGTCCTGAGGGTCATAGGTTTAGACACCCACACTTCCAAGAAACCTGACTGCCTCCCCCCAAACAGCCATTACAAATGAACTGAGACCGGGATGCATGCTCTCTGAGGATAATAACTAACTACTGAACATCATCACTGATGTAAGATACATGTACAGGCAGGGAGGGAAGGCCACACATGGCCGGCTTTGGTGAAAGGACTAGCTCCGGCACCCGTCAGTGGGCCAGAATGAGACTGCGGAAAGAATTCAGAGTGAGAAGTGGCACTGAATCAGAATTGTTGCACTAGAATGTCCATTTCACTTATCATGACTTTATCACATTGAGGATATATGCCATGTTGATTGTTGAGTTACTAACTATAATATTATACAAATGCAAGTCGATTACCAGACTACAATGTTACTTATTATGACATTGTTTGTATCAGTGTTCATAGCTACATGACATGACTTGTATGGTTATAATTATGCACGCACATTAATTTTCTGAAGTATTTTAAGCCACTTACCTGCATGGGCTCCCTGTTCCATGGATAATGTACTGCCAGCATGTGATCGATGCAGGAATCGGTTAACTTGTGCAATGGTGGCACATGGTTGTGCATCTATGAATGCATATCTGTATATTAGTGTATGGACAATATAAACAGGTATAGCTCATACCGTGCATGCAGCTGAACTCATAGGCATGGCACACCCATTATACTGCATGCAGATCTGCATGTTCGATTCTAGCTAGCTGCCGTACATGCATGCATGATCATGCAGTATAAACGTGGTCGGATCGATAATGGAAACTATACATGTGCACAGAACTGATGTCATTAGATGGAAAATAATTAATTGTATTAATGGCAATGTTCAAAATGATGGCAAAATGTATTCCGAGGTATGGTGATTGCCGTGCCATGGTCTGAGTATTGTCCGTGCAGATGTAGAGTTCTGACAGGAGGGGTAATGAGAGGAGTATTCTGGGACGTCCTCACAGTGCTGCATGTCATGTGCTGTGTACAGGAAGAAAGAAGGGATGACTTTATACACAAGGAGAGAGTATTAAACTACTGGTCATGCTAATCTCCCTCCCAGTCAGAAGCCTCATCCCAGTCTGCATGCACACATGTACTCAGATTAGATCCGGGAGGTCCCTACACTGGTGTTGAAGCTTGTTGTACCTATTCACGTGTCCATTGGTTAAATTGTCTGTATTGACAATGATATGCAGAAGCTGAAGAGTGGTGTAAAATGGGGAAAGCCTGGAAGCATACAAGTCCTGTTTGTTACGTGTATGCTGCCACTGTTGCGGAGGCTGTCCTGGGGACATGCAGCTATACACTGCATGGGAATACTACCAAGGGTGCATCTGGGCGCATCGAGCTGCCTCTGGCAGCTGGATGCACCCTTGATACTACCCATTTCCTTAGCAACACCTTGGCAATGGGCTGTACTGAAGTTGACATAAGAACATGTACACTTGTACCTTATCAACAACACCAGCTGCTTACAGAGGAGGGGAAGTTGGGGAACATACTTGACCCTTATAGCTACCACACTATGACTACACTGTGATTAAGGGCTAGGAATGGGATATGTGGCTGTGCTTTGTGCCATTGTGATCAGTATGGTTGCAACATGATGTCCATTATGCTGCAAGTTGGATTTTGACCCAATCATGAAAAATTATAGCCTTTGATCTAGTGTGATTTTGCCACAACTGCGACTGACATTCAAATCGATTTTTAGGACATCATTTGAAAATGTTTTTTGTGCTGATGAAATTGGCACAAAGCCAGCCAGGCTGGCAGGCAAGCAGGCCGAGAGAAACTCATTTTTAGAACATCATTTGAAGGTCCATTCCTACTGACACAATCTGCAGCGTCACATCTCAATCTTATGACATTCCGAGTTCATGTGGTAAGTGAAATGTTTTGTACTATGTCATTTATCCAGGTCTAGGAACGAGATATGGGCCGGTGGTTTGCACCATTGTGATCAGCATCATCAGCTTTCAAATCAGGTCCATTCTGCTATAGGTTGGATTTTGACCCCCATCATGAAAAACCACAGATTATAGCCTTTGGTCTAGTGCGACTTCGGCGCTAATGCAACCAAAGTTCAAACTGATTTCAGGTTTATGCTGATGAATATGGCAAGCAGGCCCAGGAGACACTTTAGAACATGATTTCAAGGCTCATTTCCTGCTCATTGCACAGGCACAATCCACAGCTTCATATCTCAATCACTTGACTTTCTGAGGACTGTGACGCTGGCTGATAATTACCGAGTGCAACTTGTAGCACATAATTATGTGACAATACTCTTTGAGGACATCAATGAATTCATGCTGATCACAATGGCACACCACTCACACAAAGTAACTATGGAAGAGGGAGGGAGGGTCCGTCAACTTGAGCAGGGTTCACATGGATCTGGATTAATGGAGGCATATGATATATATTCTACCATACAGATTTTCTCTGACTAAGAAGCGCTCTTGCAAGCATGGCTACGAATGACAGCTGCGACTGTACTGACCAGTGAAGTGATCAATGCCACTACAGAGTATGGAAGGCAGGGTCCACACAGATCTACACAACACTTTTATGTGACGTCAGTTATGCAATATAATATTTTACCCAGTCATTAGATCTACATGCCTACTGTTGCCTTGGTTTAATGTAGACAGTCCGGTCTAAGACTGAGAAAGTCTTGTTCCATTTGCAGCATGTGAACTGTCACTGCTGTGGAGAATGTCCAGAGCTTGGACTTTGTAACTATATACAGCACAATGTGATTGTCCAGAGAACCCTGTAACTATAGCACAGTGTGATTGAAATGGTTCCTTAGCAACAGCTTAGGTATGTAAACTGGACCATTGCTCTAAGCTGACATAAGAACCTATACTGGACTCTGCTGAGTACTGAGGAGGGTACTTAACCTTTGTCTAATCAGCCAACCTAAATCAATGCTTGGAGGATAGTTCTTTCAACTCAAGGGGCACCCCATGTGCCCCACCATCTCAAGAAAGTGGAAGTCATGTACAGGATAGGAATGTGGAGACCTTGAATGAAAGGTTGTGTCCCCCTGACCCACTGACCACCACACAGTCTGTGGTTCTGAGGTACTGTAGGCAACAGCAAATGCTGCACCCCATGTGCCCCACCCCCTCCAAGAAGTTGAACGTGGAAGCCATGTACAAAGATACTAGGATAGGAACGTGGAGACCTTGACTGAAAGGTGGTGTCCCCTTGACTGAAAGGTGGTGTCCCAGTGTTCTCGCCAGAAATTTGTTTAAGAGGGGCACATAATGAGATTCATGCTGGTCAGTAACCTTGTGAAGCCATGTATTTCAAGTGGTTGCTATAAAGTAATCAACTGCAGAGGCTGGCAAAGGGCACATTGTGTTTTTAGACCAAACCACGAAGGGCACATTAGAAGCCCAAAGGGCACAGTGCCCTTTGGTAGAGGCCTAGCGAGAACACTGTGGTGTCCCCTTGTTTCACTGACCACCACACAGTCTGTGGTTCTGAGGTGTGATGGTCGTACACTGTAGGCAACAGCAAATGCTTTGATGGGTATGTCGAGTGAGAGCACAGTGATCAGAGTGTTAGCCTTGTTCCCAGGCCACTTCTCTCCTCCCACGTGGCCTGGGAATGAGGCTACGATCAGTGGGCTCCACCAGTGAACACACCCACTCAAGTCAGGTACAGGTGTGCCCATGAGTGACCACACCTCCAGTAAGCCCTGTGTTGTGAGAGCTAGTCTGAAACTCTTGTTCCTAATTCTGGAGCTCTTGGTCTATCTCTGGACACTGGACCTTGATGGGAATTCTCTGAGAACTTTCTTGACATGGATGCCACCAATTACTGAAACACGGGAGTCGTTTTACACCTACAAGACGCAGCTCTGTTCAACCAAGCCGTGCCGTATACCTTCGGTAAGGTTGAAAAGCCAGGAACGGTGCTGAGGACGAACAACTGACAGCAATACAGTACGTACATAATGGCAAGAATGTGTTTATATGGTTAAATACGGCCAGGTCGAATTTCTATGGGGTCTTACCAGGTCTCTATCGTGCTTCGTGTCCACTTCGGAAAGGTAGAAGAGGCGTATATCGCTGTCCACAGACTTCAAAACCACGGCCACGTATGAAGCTAGAGTCATATATTTTACCGAATATTTGTCCGTGTTACTTCAGCTTACGTATCTCGATAAATAATACGGAGAATGTAATGGAACTGCTCGTGCATGAGTGAACAGTGGATACCAGGAACGAGGCTAATAACAGTGTCAATCTGCATCCACATTGGGAAGCTTACCAGAGATT
The DNA here is from genome assembly GCA_963931865.1 of Axinella damicornis. Taxonomy (NCBI): domain Eukaryota; kingdom Metazoa; phylum Porifera; class Demospongiae; order Axinellida; family Axinellidae; genus Axinella; species Axinella damicornis. The sequence goes on along the minus strand of OZ007514.1, from coordinate 6,011,572 downwards.
ACTAGAGATTACTAGAGATTACTAGAGATTGCCAGAGAGTACTACAGATTACTAGAGATTGCCAGAGAGTACTACAGATTACTAGGGACACTTCCCAAGATGAAACTGGGGCATGTAGAGTACTCCCAGAAAACAACCTAGCGAGAAGAAAATGCTGTGAATGGGGCTGAGGGGAGGCTGGGAATGAGGCAATAGGGACTTACATGGGCTGTACATGCATCCCATCATCCATAATGCAATGCTGATTGACAGGAAATGCATTTGGCGTGTGCAATTCACCTTCTGTTGTGGATGGTACAGTTCTTGTTCAGCCCACTAGAGTGATTGCTCTGGTCGGCTGTATAATACCTTGAGCCTTAAACTGTTCAACAAATGGCATTCTCAACTAAACTACATGGACAAATGCTTACTACTTGCACATGGTGTGACAATGAGTCTGTGTCTGCATGTCCGATACCCTTGGGCTATTCACACACATCACTGACAACAAAGCAGCAGTTAGCATCTCAGCACAGGGCTCACCTTTGGTCCCTTCAAACACGCTGGGTGGCAGGTCAGGGTGGATCAACCTCGGGTCCGATGAGAGCGCGTCTGGATGGTAGCAAGTCCTCCTCCAACCTCCGCTGGATCTTCTGCAGTACGGAGTGAGCAACGCTCATACACAAAGCCTCAAGCAAAACTGTTTGCTATAGCCAATAATCTCAACCAATCTCTAGTAATGCTCCGGTATTCTAATTGGTCTTGGGAAACAGGGGAGGCCTGGGAGAAACGAGTCAGTACATGGAGTTATTCACACGCCCATTCTGTTCAGCTACACTTGCTTGTACTGTGGGAAATTATCGCCGGTTCAACTTTCGTTTCACAAGGATTGATTTTTCACAGCATGTATTTTACTCCATGGATAATTAGCAGACTATTATGTCTCATGCCTCTCAGCTCTTCACATGACAACCGGTTACCAACTTCTTCTGGCATGGCATGCGATTCTTCACCAAGAACAGTGGCCCAGATATCGTTGTAGGCATGGTGGCCTCTCACTACGGCCTCAATAGGAATTGACAAATATCTCTTCCGTTGGCACTATGAACTTGATTGCCTGCCGTGCATTCTTCACAGAAGCGGAGCTAACAGAAGAAGACAAGGATCCAATCAGTGCTGGAAGAATGTCTACAGTTCTGAAATAAATGTACTTAAGGTTACGATGTACAAATCGATAAACGTTTTTGCTGGTAACTTTGTCGCTTTATATCTCGGGAACTATAACAGATATCAATCCGAAACAAGTTGCATTCCAACATTCCAACACCACATGAAAGAAGTATGAACACCTGGAACAGGAAAGTAAAATGCCTCAAGGCATTTGGACTTAGGCAATTAGACTCACTGTTCAAACGCTTTTGCGCCAAATTACTGAAAGGCAGACGGTAGCCCAACCCTCAAAAATTCTCCAGCACTAGTACAAAGTACTTGCTTGGTCGTGACGAAGAGATATTCGGCGATCTGTTATATTTCCCTTCGTTATATTTGGCACGAAGTTTGAAATACTATAAGGTCTCATTAGTCTGTTGTTAATTGAATTTGTACCACGTTTACATGTACTGCTTCCGCTATGAATAACATTATCTCGTTGTTTTATGTAAACAAACTAACAGCTGCCTCCTAATTGTTCATCTTAACCTTAAGGTTACGGGATCCCTGTGCGCGGATACGCGCGCTGTATACTTAATTAAGCGCTATTTCATAGTTTTTTTGTCGCCAAAAATAAAGCCGTGTGATCCGACCTGGACTTGGAAGACGGTATTGAAATAGGCACAAACTGTATAGAAAGGGCCGGACGAAGCGTTTTTGTAAATACTGATGACCGTTCCGAAGTTATACGACGCTGTATTCCAAAGAGGGGAGTCAAGATGGCGGTTATTCGCACTCAAGAGTCGTTCTTTCGAGGACTGCTCAACTTGGCCACAAAACGCTTACGTCCCACCCTAGAGCTTCCTATGGCGTGTCTCCCAACAGTAGAATCGAGTTGCTCGCGGTCTTCGCACTGGAGATTTTTGGCGAATAGTTTGCTGGAACTGATTTAACCTTCGTACAACGGCTACAGTGTGAGCTACTGTAATGATGATTAGTCTGCATGTTGACTACCCTCCCTGCTTTGTGTCTAGTAAGTTTGATTTCACTAGCTTAATTTTTGTGGGAGAAATATGGGGTTGAACAAATTGTCTGGCCACGCCCACCACGCGGGGATCTCGTAACCTTAATCAGCTGCAATAAAACCAGTATCATGACATAATGTTCTGGGCACTACTATCAAACTCTACTCATATGGTGTCGTAGCGTTAGCGAATAACCCAGTGTTTCTCTTGCACACCATCTGCGCCCCACAGTCACTGAAGGGAGACGGTGTGGCTCTAGCAGTGTGCCACAACAAGTACTAGTATAGAAATTTTGTCTTTAGGTGGAGGGGGAAGGGGAAGAGGGAGTGGGCAGGGGAAGAGGTGGGCAGGATGAGAGGGAGGGGGAGAGGCTAGGGGCAGAGGGAGAGAGAGGGGGGAGGGGGAGGTGGAGGGGGAGGGGGAGGGGGAGGGGGAGGGGGAGGGGGAGGGGGAAGAGAGAGGGGAGAGAGGAGGGGGAGGAGAAGGGGAGGGAGGAGGAGCAACAGGTGGTCCTTCATTCAGTCACAGTGCTACATGTACTCTGAGAGTATATAGGGGCAGCAAACACCATTACTGCTGCTTGTAGAAGACTGGGAGGCAGGAACTCTACTACAAGCAATAGGCAGCGAGACTCTCAGTAGTAACTGTCTGTAATCCGCTTAGACTGCAGATCGAGCTTCTTCTTCATCATTACAGTCTTCCATGCTGCCAGGCTGGAGGCAGGGAAGTGTAGAACAGCCAGGCTGGAGGACGTAAAGACCTGCTTTTGACGATGAAAGGAAGTATAGGATGTACTACGTTGACGCAGAGGTTATGCGATTTATCCTCCGCTGGAAAGTTTGACCGAGGCTAAACTTTCCTAAGGAGGTTAAACCACGTAACTTCACCAAGTATACGTACGTAGTAGCCACAACCTGCAAGTCAAGTTAGTAGCTGGATCCGGCTGCTAGACAGCTACAACTCTCTGATTCTCAGCACAGCGTGGTTTGATTACGTCATCGCGGAGGATAGCCAATTTATCCTCCACGGTACATCAAAGGATCGCCCACACACTGTGGTAGAAGTTTAATTGCTGAACAAAATTAATGCTGGATGGGTAGGGATAGGGTAACTATATAGCATGCCATCAAAGAGTGTTTTAACCCCACATTCCACATTCTCAAGGTCAGGCATCCAGCAGTAAACGGGATTACAGGGCTCAACTATTGGGCTTTCCATCCCTCCTGTCCTGTCAGCTTCGGGGGAAACATTGAGGAAGAGGTGGTTCATTTAACTTTTCACGGGGCTAGTCAGTTGTGACCTCTGAGGCTCTTACATCACCTTGCACTAGAACGACTTGTCCCCCGGCATGTGTGACCGGAAATGAGACAGCTTCCTCTGCCTCCACTGCCAGCGCCATATCAGGTGCCCCAGCTGCATGTTGGGAAGGAGGGAGACGCAGAGAGGGTGTGCACGGGTGTGAGTAGTGCTCTAGACAAACAGCTTTAGAGCTGTGCAGCTCCACTCTCTTCACGTAGTATAAAAGAGTGTGTTCAAACCATTCCAAACACATATCGATTGGCATGCCGAGTTTTGCATTGACGGCTGCTGATAGGCATCTTGTTGCTCTCCTATGTAGGCTACATTTAGTAGGTATGACCAGTGAAGGTTAACACACTGGGAAGGCAACTACACTGCCTGCATTTCTGCAATCATAACAGAATGCACCGTCACTCGTACAACAGAAGGCTGGGCCGCCATCTTGGAGGACCAAAATTCATTGGCTTCATACGAGGTATCCATCGAAACGTGCCCTACATCACTGGTAAGTGTTTATAAAGCTTTATAGCCTACATATCAATCACATTTCGTTCGATTCAACACATACTACAAGCATCGATGGTGCATGACTGCGTTTGCCGAGATTGCCTGCTATCTCCTCGAATGCAAAATAGCAGCCATGGTGGAGTACCTGTCCATACTTGTCCGTATTCTCGAAATGATGACATCATGTGCAACGGGTCTATACAATGGTGTGCTTCTCAGCAACAGTGCGAAGGAATTAGTGGAGTGTCCAGGACACCCCCGCACTTTCTCTACCCGCAAAGGGTGCTCCCCCCCCCCCCCCCCCCCCCCCCCCCCCCCCCCCCCCTTGCTCTCAGCACTGAGCAGAAACAATGACTGACTGCAACTCACCACCAAAATTCCATATGCAAAGGAGAGCAAATGTAAGTCTTCTCCGAACCGGGGCTACCCCAGACCCCCCCCCCCCCCCCCCCCCCCCCCCCCCCCCCCCCCACACACACACACACACACACTTTCTCTACTCCAAAGGGTGCTCCCCCCCCCCCCCCCTCCTCTCAGCACTGAGCAGAAACAATGACTGACTGCAACTCACCACCAAAATTCCATATGCAAAGGAGAGCACATATATATGGAAAGTCCTCTCCAAACTGGCCTCGCTCGGGACTACCCCAGACCCGATCCCATCACCAGAAGTAATGTCGTCCATGGTGAGACACGCAGTCGAACAGCAGGTAAACTGATCCACGAGGCAAAATCAACACAGCACGAAGTGCACTAACAAGGAGCTCTTCCATTGGAAATGGCTGTAACTCGTTCCCAGACCACCCATGTGGTGCATGGAATCTGGAAACAAAATAGTGAATTCGAACTTCGAACTTTTCACGTCGATCGCGAGTGTGGTACAAACTTTCAGGCTTGTCGTACTGCAGTGAGACATTTATGAGACAGAATTTTTATATACTGAGCTAGCTGTATCATGAACACCGAAATTGCACCGGTCAAATCACCCCCAGCCGGCCCCCAACCCACCCCCCCCCCCCCCCCTCCCCAGCCCCACCCACCCCATGCTCCCCCTCCCCAGCCCACCCACCCCATGCTCCCCCCTCCCATGCTCCCACCCTCCCATGCTCACCCCTTTCCCATGCTCCCCCCCTCCCATGCTGCCCCCTCCCATGCTCCCACCCTCCCATGCTCCCCCCCCCCTCCCATGCTCCCACCCCACCCTGGCGGTTAGCTAGGGTTAGGTTAGGGA